>JAMXBD010002144.1:0-233848 GCA_024138025.1 Combretum micranthum | reverse complement strand
TTAGTTTTTCTCTCACAAAAGTCCTTAATTGGTTCCACATTGTTTTTATGAAGAAAAACAAATTTTCATGCATGAATGATTATTTTGAAAAATATGGAGATGTAAGAAAAGAATGAGAAATTTCAAGTAAGGATTTTTGCAAAACAAGTAAACAAAGGAATTTACACAAGAAAAATGAAGAAAAGCTATTTCCTAGAAACTTAAATATAGTATTAATGTAACTTAGAAAGTAGAAAATTTTTTTTTAAAAGTTACTCGGAAAGAGATAAAACCAACATAAAACGTTTTAGAAAATAAAGAAAACAAGGTATTCATTTCAAAGAAATTTACAAAAATTTGCCGAAAAACTTCAAACCGACATTGTTTTACCTAAGAAAATAATTGGACAACAAGACACTTGAGCATGCTTAAATATGAGTTATATAGTTATAAAAAGAGAATTTTTCAACTATATAGATAACTAAGTATTTTATCAAACAAATTTGATTTCTTGAACCAAAGTTGTTTTTACTTGAAAAATCCGTGGTGAATTTTGTCGCCACTTTTTCGGAGCCTATATGGCTTTGTTTGTGGGAAATAATTTTAGAAATAGGTAGATCTTTTCGAGTAGATAGAAATCAGTTATATTATATGCACGATTCCGAGTTAAAATGACCAAGTTATGGCCATTTTAAGTTGGAACATTCTTCTATACGAACTTTAACGTTTTTTGACATTGTTTTGTCAAAATTCAAGAAAATCTTCAAGAAAAACTCATTGTGGGTATTTTCTTTGGATAGGTGACCCCGAGGAAGGATTCCTTTACCCCGAGAACTATTACGATTAAGTGGAGTGTGTGAACGACTCATCCGCTTAGAGGAATAGACGACAATGGCATCGTGAGTTTATTTTCATTAAATGCTACACTTGTTGTGCTTGTAAATTAGTTGCACTAGAGTTAGGAAAAGATAAACCGATATGCATGTAAAATAATTCCTTGAAAGAATTCTAAGAATATCGAAGCCCGAATTGTTCTAAGTGATTGTTTTAGTTTAATATTGATTTGTGTGAAATTCCTTGATCGCCATAAAGTTGAAAGTAATTATGTTATGACTTTATAAATTAATGAACTCATGCATACCACGAAGTGAGTCACATTGCATGGTTGGGTTATTATCCTTGGGTGAGAAGGATAGTAAGCTCATGTCGAAAGCAACACTTGGCGGAAGATCCGAAAACGATTGCTTGGTGGCTTAATGGAATATGCTTGGCGGTTGATCCGAAAGCAAGGTCAAATCAAGTAGATTCGGAATACTTGGCGATGAGTGCTCGCAAGCTTAAATTTTCTATTATTAAAACTACTTGTTTTGAGTATCACCAAACCCCGAATGGAGGGCGTAAATCCATTCAACATATAGTTCCCGGAAAGCTATATGCTTGTTTGCCCACGTGCTTGTGCATTACATTTGTTTGATTAAATCAACTTGTTTGAATTTTGTTACAAGAAGTTATTTATGAAAATAGTTCTCACTAAGCCTATTAGCTTATACCCCGATAGCTATCTTTTGCAGTTCCCGTACTTATGGTTAAGGCCACGTGGACCATGCGGGCAAGTAATGCCTTTTGAACATTAGAAATCTGGATAAAGTTTAGCATAGCATTAGCATGCAAATATTTGTATACTAGATTAGTAATTTAGGGAATTGTCCTTAAGTTTGTAAAGTCTTTGCCATGAACAAATAATTATTGTGAATCCTCTTTTCTTAATATGTCTTTATATCTCCTTAAACTTCATTATTCCACATATGGTCCTCTAAAATTGTGAAAGTAAGCCTTACACTTAATATAAAAGCTTTTGGAAATGACTAAGGTTGTCATACTTAAGCTTTCATATTGAGTGTGGCGGACTGTCACGTTTAGGGTACCCATTGGGGTGTGACAAAAATTGCATGAAACTCACAAACCCTAAATAAAGATTTAATCTTTATGGCAGAAATTCGAAGCCTCCCTATGTCTAGGTGAAACATGCAAATTTATCATTCATGTAAGATCTATTCTATTAGTTGAAATCTCTTTCTAACTAATAAGAATCAAACAAGCAATAATCCTAACCAGAAAATTATCACAAGACAATTGAATTACATGAATGAATTCAAGATCAAAACTTTTCATCAATTGGCAATAATTCAGGACATGAGTTAGGGTTTCACAAAACCTAGGGCATGCAAATATACTCTTCCATATAATAAACAATAGAAACAATAGATCTAGAAGAGTTTAAATAAAACATAATGACAAAAACCCCTTTTGAAACAATTGTTGTGACTCCGGATGTTTGTGCCGTCAATTCTTCTTAAAAGTGGGGAACGATATCTGACTCTCTCTCCTTCCTCAAACAATGAAAGAAGGCCGTATTTATACAAAATTGCTCATACACGAGTACCCTACACGAGTCGTGTAGGTCGGGGTGTGTATAACATAATTCCAGTGCATTTTCCTTTGTTGTCATGTGTACACTACTCATCCTACACTACCCGTGTAGCTCGGGTCGTGTACATTGAAAAAGCTGATTTTTCTTCAAGTTTATCCTCCAAATCTACACTAGTAGTGTATAATTACTAGTGTATGACCAGCGACTTCATCTAGGCTCCATAATCCTTTAATAACTTGGTTTCTTTCATGATAAATCTCTTGAAAAGCTCCATTGTTTCATAATCATCCCTGAAACAAATAATTAACCCAATAAAAGTCCTTTCCTTTGATGAATTACTCAAATAACATATAAAATATGCTAAATAATGCACAAACAATGAGGGTCTTCAGACACTTATCAAACTTCCCCACACTTAACCGTTTGCTTGTCCTCAAGTAAACAACAAAGGACAAAGTAAATCCATCATCAAATATACCCAAGAAATCTTCATAAATCCAAAGTTCATTTAGCATTCATCAAGTCTTTTAGACCATAGCGACTCACTTTGTACCTATTGCTCAAACCTACCGTATAAATGTAATTAGCATACTAAAATCAAAATTTTAAGATTAATCCAAGTAAGTCAAACTTTACCCTCACTATTTAACAGTAGACTCCATAGTCACAAAGTAATTACAAAGTCAAACAATAGGAAAAGAGACCCAGTTATACTTCACCACCTATTAACGAGTATATAAACTTTTCAACCATTTCTCCTTCATTTTAAATCTCTTCGAATCTCTTTTTATAGCCTTCAAAGGGATTTCCTTTGGACGGGGTGTAGCCCGTATCTTTTCAGCTTTTATTATTTGTTCAAAGCTCATATAATGAACTTTTGCATTTCCTCCCTTCTCGTTATAGTGAGTTCATTGAGTCGGCATATCCCAGGCTCATCACCTAAGTGACCAGGTTTTAAAGGGACCCCATCGAACTCTCCTCACTCTAACATTCAAGTTCAGAATACATAACTCAATTGCTTGAGTCATTGGAGTAAAGGTTGTTTTTTTTTTTTCAAAGAGGTTATTCATAAAGGATCACCAAGTGATAAACATCATATGCTCTTTCACAAAATATTAGGAGGGCTCTCAAAATTTTTGAAAAGAAAATATACAAATCAACAAGCTTAAAAACATAACTGTTAAACTTTCAACTAAGGACTTCAATCACTTCTAGACTCTAAATTCCATTACTAAATAGCAAGTAAGATTACCCACCTATATTTCATCCTAAAATTTTAACTAAATATACCAACTACAAAATAGGTGAGCAAGGTACTACGTAAGTCGCTTTTACTTTAATTTGAATGCTAATTCAAACAAGTTGTATATTTTCAAGATTTATCTTAACTCAATTCATATTCAACTGCCAAGCACATTTGCAAATTTGTAAGTGGGGGAATTTTGATTTAAAAAGAAAACTTGAGTTCAACAATTCAAATTCATCATGAAGTTAATATGATCAATCAAGTACATGTAAAATCTATCAGACCCAAATATATTCCTTTCAGAGTATCCCTTCCCCACACTTAATTGAGACAGTGTCCCCAATGTCTCACAATACAATGCAAACTAGGAAAATAAGAAATAAAGGAATAAAGATAAGAACTTCCCCATATGAAAGTAGTTTCCAGGAATAATAGCTGACTGCAGCACCATTAGAAGTAAGGGTTTGTGAACCTAAAACAAAATTGAGCGAGCATGACCTAAGAAGAAGATCAAAACAAAAAGAAAAAGTTAACCTATCCTAAACATCCATTAGCAACATTAGAAATCAACATCAAAAGAGTCTTCCCATAAGGGGATCTCAATAAGAACAGACCATCAATCAGAAAGTCTAAAAGAAAATAAAAAATATCTCAAGTCAGATCAAATCCAGCGAGGGTACATCACTTATCCCCCTCCTCATCATCATCTGCATCATCATCGTCGTCCTCATCATCATCTTCATCATCATCTGCATCATCATCTGCATTCCATCATCCTCATTGTCATCAATTTCCTCCTCATTACCGGAAGTAGCAACTGCTTCATCTTCAGAAGTCAACTGCTTAGCAACAACCGGAGCTTTCCCTTTCCTTTGATACACCCTAGGCTGTGGAGTTTTCTCATAAATAGTCCTCTCAGGTGAGGACTCATAAGTCGGAAGATTCCTAGGCGGGGGAGAAAAACACCCAGCAAGTGTCTGGAGAAAACTCCAAACGGCTATCCTAAATTTCTTATTCTTTAACCTTTCTTTCTCATGCCTTCTTTCCACCGCTTTGAACTCCTATCTGGATAGCAGCATATCAGAACCACCAAGTGATCCCTGAAGAGAGCCAGCCGGATCGCTCGTGGTAGGTCGAGGAGGTGTAGTATACTCTCTAGAAGAACTCTGCCCCATATGTATTCTTAAGTCCCCAATGTTGAAGGGGCTATCCAAAACAAGTTTAATATCAACCTTAACATCATCAGGTGACGGGTCCTTCCAAATCTCCATCCCCATGAGCAGCTTAGTGATGTAACCTCCACAGAATATCCCCTTTGTCCGGGTGTCAATTGCTTGGCGAATGAGAAAAAGGGCCAACTCAATACCAACATTGATCTTACATCTCTTATCAATGCTATATAAATAACTCAGCTCAAAGTTATTCACCACTCCATTACTACTCTTTCTAGCACCAATCGTATGAGAGAAAATGTGGTGAATAATCTTGAAATCAGCACTTACCATGGCAGACGCTTTACACCTAGATGGTTCATACCAAATAACACAATCACACAACTCCTGCTAGTAATCCTGAGGCTCTACTGTTTGGGGTAGGCCTACTGGTAAAGAATGAAATCAAATGATGTAATTTCCTCTTGAGTGTACAGACCCATATACTGGCAGAATTGAGCTAAAGTAATGTTGTACACCTTCCTAAAAGCTTGAAATGACAAAACATCCTCGTCGATTGACCTATCATCCTCCTCCTCATGTCTTAAAGTGGAAAGCACCTCCAAAGTAATACTCCTATAAGCAGGAGTCCGAATAGCAAGCAGTTGTTCCCATGGTCCTAAAGACAAAAGCTCACGGATCTATTGCTGCTTGCATACTTAGCAAGCATGGGCCAATTTACGTACTTATGAGCTATAAACCTCGGTTTTTCTAGTAACCAAGATAACTCGAGAACCGGAAACCAAAACCCTAAACCGAAATAGCTTAAGACTGGAGTGAGAACTAGAAACCCTAAATCCGGCTTTTCCTTTGTTTCCAATTAAGAAACTTTTATAAGAAAATTTAATTTTGAATATAGTTCGATTATATTTCAAACCAAGAAAAGATCAGATTTTGAGAAAATTTCAATTCCGGCTTTCCCAAGACTTATTCGTATTTTCTTACTACCGGTAATTAAGTTGTCTTGATTACTATTCATTACTACTCACAAGTACACACTACTCTTACATCCTTACAACCACCCAATTTCATCTTTTTTCCAAGAATTATTTGTCTCTAAATAATTATTACAATTTATGACACTTAATGTACGAATCAATCAAAACAAATCAAACAAAAATCAATCCCCTCTCTTCACATATGTGGCCGGCGTGATACTCCCAATTTCCATCCATTTGTGCAATTTTTTTAAAATTTATTTTATCTCATTTAAGTAAAAGAACTTTGCTTCTTTATCTTTAGATCTTTGTAGTGGCAAGGATATTCTTGGATATTTCCATTTAAAGGTCCCCATGAGCTCTTACTAGGGACAAGGAAATATCAAAACAAGAATACCAAACCATCACAAAGTAGATCTTGCATTTAAAGAAGCTTTCATGTTATAAACTCCATGATCATCCATCTAAAGTGTTTTGAACAAAAGATCTTTCATAAAAATGTAGTTTTATGTTTTCAAAACCTATTTAAGCACTTAAGATAGTATATCTATCATTGTAACACTCATATTCATGTAGGCATTTAAGATCTTATCTTTATTTTGAGTTTTGTGCATTAATGGACATCAATACTTTTGTCTTGAGTAAATAACCTTGCTAGTATATAGATCTATAGGTAGATGAGTTAATGAAACCAAAAAGGAAAACACTTTTCAAGGAATGGAATAGGGTAAATTCGGATGACATAGGAAACCTAGTCTAAAAACCCTTTTATCAACTTCACAACATGTATTTTATAAGAAAAATGAAGCCTATAAGTGATAGATGATGTTTAATGATTTTTCATAAGTTTAAATGAGTTTTTACCAAAGGAAATATTCAAAACAAGAGATGAAGTTTAATAGAAGTTTTGAGTTGAAAGTCTTGTAAGCAAAATTCGTAATAATGAATAGATGGTTAGAAAACACTAGTTTTCCAACTTCAAAAATGGTATTTTCTTGAATAAATGGAGTCCTTAGGGTATAGGTAAAATAAACACCTAAAGTTCTAAGTATAAAATGCATTTTTGTTAAGACAATCAACTTAAAAATAAATTTTGCTAAATTCGGATTTTTGGAACCACCTTAGCATAAGACTCACTTAAAAGTTTACAAATGAAGATTTAATTAAAGAAATAAAGGCCTTAGGATATAGCTAATGTAAGGGTCAAAATTTCTCTAAAGAAAGTAGAGTTTTCCTAAGGAAAATCCTTAGAATAAGTGAGCATGACCAAATGTAGCAAATTTATTTGTTAAACAATGGCATGAAATAGTGTCCTAAGATAAAAGTTTTTTAAATTATTTAAATCTAAAAATTTATAAGAACTTAGGCACCTAAGAGTTCATATCATGACATTCATGATAGGGAAATTCATTACCATGGCATTTATTTTCATTTTCACTTAGGAATCTCAAGAGCATTCATAAAAATCGCATTTTCGGAATCAACATAACCACTGGACAGAACTGATCCTTCATTTCCGAGACTTAAATGTTTTCAAAACTTGATTTAAAATTCATATTTAGAAAGCTCTTTCGAAATAGATAGAAATCGATATAAAATTTGCGAAATGCCGAGTTAAAACGACCAAGTTATGGCCATTTTAAATCGGAACTTCGGAAATGACGCGAATTTCTATTTCACTAAGTTGTCTTAGATTTTTTGGTGTTCTTAGATGGTAGAATACTTATTAGGGTATTTCTTTTGTGATTAGGCGAACCCAATGACGTCGAATCCTTACATCCGGACAATTACTATTAAAGACCGGCAAACCCATGACTGAGTGAGTTTCTCTTCCCAATTCATTTATTGTATGTGCTTGATAAATTAGTGCACTAGAATGTAGGCCAAGTGAATTGAATATGTATGATGGGGAATAATGGGAAGTTGTATGTTGATGATGATATGAGAACTCAAAATAAGAATATCGAAACCGTGTGATAAATTCTAGTTGTGTAGTTAGTTATGATGTATTGTTTGAGAAATTGTTTGATCGCCTGAATAAAATGACTTAATCGACTATTCGGTCTAATGCCAAATTCTAATATATGCATATCATAATGGGAAGGAGCATTAGCATTGTTCGGTTAATCGTGATCCATAAACGAGAGTAATTGTTCGGTTAATCGTGATCCATAAATGAGATTCATTGTTCGGTTAATCGTGATCCAGAAATGAAAAAAATTGTAGGTTTCTCATGGACCATAAACGGCATAAAGTTAGTACCACAGTATTCGTTAATCTGCTAACCCGGGATGGAGGCGCAAGTCCATCCACATATAATTTTCGGATAGTCATATGTATGTTGTTCTCATGTGTTTGGTGCATTCACTTGCTTGTTTAATCACTTGTTTGAATTGTTGTGACATGAATGATATTGTGGAAGATTTCACTCACTAAGCTAGTTAGCTTACGTCCCTACAGTTTCTTCCTTTTGCAGCTACCCAATTTATGGCTTAGGCAGCGTGACCCGACTGTGCAGGTACAAAAGCTAAGAGTTCCCCTAGAAGTTGAAATTCTATTCAGACTTCCATAGGAAACTTTTAAGACTTTGGATAACTGTATAAGGCCATTAAATATTCTTTATGGGGGAATGCCTCTTAGTAAATGTAATGTTTAATTATGTTCATGAGTTATATCCTACTGCTAATGTATGCCAAGTTAAGCTTTTATCTCCATTCGGACTCGTATTCTATTGTCATAAAGGTATGCCTTACATCTATATGAGACCCTGAAGGACTAAGGCGGTAATTCAGGAATCTTGTATGGCATGTGGCGGACTGTTACGTATAGGGTACCCTATGGGGCGTGACAGTTTAGGTTGGTATCAGAGCACTAGGTTATAAGCATGACAATAGAGTTTAAAACTGAACCTAGAATTAAGCAACTAGGTTAAATTGGAGTTAAAGCTAGGCTAACTGGTAGTTTTCTTGTTGTAGGTTTCCTTGGGTGAAACTCGCGAAAGGGCTAGAAATTTCACTAAAAGCACCAATGAAACCATGGTGGAATATCGGCTGAGATTAAGGGTGTTGTGTGAAGATTTTGCACTAGCGCAACGACCTATAACCTTAAAAAAAATGTATAATTTGTGGAAAGAGGGTTTAAGATATACAATGGGCATCGGTGATGGATCAACTTAGGTATTATCCAATTAGAAGGAGAAGATGGGCTATGATGTAAACCATCTATACCCTGGAAAGGGTAATGGTGGAGTATGCTAATGAACCAATGCTAAGAGAAGCCACTTTTATCTTGAAGAACGAAGGGAATCCCACCATCCAGACTTTAGGATGTAGAATGGCATTGGACCCCTTTATGTACATGCCCATGATGATCTCTTTGACCATAGGGAGTGGAACTTTGCTGACACCAGAAATCACATAGTATGGCAAGCTAGATATCTTGACATTATACCATTTTTAGGGGGGTACTAGCCCACAAGCAAGAGATGAAGGAGTGCAACTGATAGATGCCCCAGCTATTGAAAGGGAAGATGTGAACGAAGGGAATAATGAGGAAGAGGATAATGAAGAGGAGGATCCCGAGAGAGGAGGATGCTGAGGAGGACCCAAATTGGCAAGAAGAAGAAATACCTAGAACCCCTACCCTTCCAGCCATAGCTCCAGAACATCCCAACTAGTTACCAGAACAAATTGTATGGGATTTGATAAGGATCTAGACATACCTGATAGTGGAAGAATGGAACCAGAGTTCGACCTACCATTTGGAAGGATATCTACCCGGTAGGCGAGCGTCCCCTCGAGGTTGATGCCATGGCCCCCGAGCCGGTAGTTCAGGAACCTTTAGAGAGGATAGATGGAGATGAAGAGATGATGAGGGAGGCTCGGGATAGAGTGAAACAGATTATGGGATGAAGCTGGAAGAGAATTGGGGATAGAAGTTGGCAATAGGAACGGATTTCATGAAAGAGATGTTGAGAGAGAAGAGATCAAGTGAGAGATCAGGAGATGAGGGAAGAAGAAGAAGAGGAAGAAAGGAACATGAGCCATTAGCCCGACCCATTAGAAGGAGGAGGTTAACTGTGAGGGCTTATCAGTCATCAGACCGACGATGGAGGCTCTTCTAGCCAAGGACGACTCCCTAGCCCACACACCAGACGACTCCGAGTGAGCCATGGAGGAGTAGAGTCGAGTGTCCCATAGAGTCCAATAGTACTTTTTGGTTAGTAGGCAATGCAGGATGCCAATTTGCCTTAGGTTCTCTTCATAGTTAGTATGTTGTCTTTCTTTTTCTTTTCTTTTCTATGTCTCTAGATGTTGTTAGATTGAAGTTATCGGCTAATATCAGAAGGTTAGATTTGTGTTGCCAAATTTTGTAAGCTTATTTGTAAAACAACTCTTGTATGGCACATCAAATCAATGAAGTATTATGTTTGATTCCAAGAAGAAGTTTCACAAGCACTATACTTTTGCATTAGTAGTAGACTACATTCATTACACTTGATTGCATAAACATCTTTCCATTCATATCATCACTTGATTTAGAATTCCTTTGCTTGTTATGATTTCTTTTGCTATAAAGCCTTTTTGGTTGACGATTTAATGTAATGGTTTTCCTAGATCTTGTGTAAATTCAATAGTTCTTTAAATTATTCCTAAATTTTACGAATTCCTTAATCAAAGTTTTATAAATCATGAAACTTTAAAGAAGAAATAAAACTTACTAAGACATTATGTAACAGCCGAAACCGAAGAAACCGTAATATGGAGCAAGAACCACTCCCAAACGAAGCTAGTAGTGCAAACCAGCAAGATCATCCCTAAGCCAACCAACCTGAGGCTGCTCAGCTCAATCCTCAAGCAGCCATGATGAATGCAATTGACAACTGACAAACCTGCTTACTGCATTCATTCAAAACCAGAATCAAAATCAGCCTCAGAATCCCGAACCAAGTATGAGGGATTCAACACCTTTGCCACCACCTCCACCACCTCCGCCATATAGGGGAATGCAAGCAGAGATTCCCTTACCCCCTGAAGAGCAATCTTACAATGCTCGCTACCCACCCCATCCGCCGCATAGAGGATATCAAAGGAGTTCTCTCCCCGACTTTATCAAAAGCAACCACTACTTCGAATGGGCGTTTGGAAAGCCCGACGAAGCGGAGGATTGGTTGGCGCAAGTGGAGCGCTCTTTCGCAGCTTATGAGATTCCACCATATCTCCGATTGGAGTATGGCACCTATATGCTGAGATATAATGCCAGAGTATGGTGGGAATCGAAACGGAGAAGTTTGGAACCCCCTATTAGTTGGGAGACCTTTCGCAAGGAGTTCTTGGAGAACTATTTTCCTACCAGCCTCCGAGTAAGATATAGTGCAGATTTCTTGCATGTTAAACAGAGAGGTAGAACAATCGAGCAATCTGAGATGGAATTCAATCACCTGCTGTAGTATGCTCCCGAATCTTACAAAAACAGTGAGGAACTATAAAAACAAGTGTTTTTGAGGGTTTCGATGAAGACCTAAGGGTGAAGTTAGAGGAATCGGGTTAGCAAACTTACCTTGAGGTAATTGAGAAAGCTCGGTTGATTGAAGGGGTTAAGAAGAGAAACATTTTGAGTCGGACAAGAGAGTGTTCAAAAAGAGGCAATTTGATGCCTCTGGCTCAAGATATAAAGGAAAGAGATACAAACCTTATATGGGTTTAAGGACAACACGGTGGAAAGCCCAACCAAACCAGGCCCAACTTTACTTATTGAAAGTGTAAGGGAAGCCACTATCCAAGGCAGTGCCCACAGCTGAAAGGCAAATGCTCCTTCTGTGGCGAGGCAGGCCATCTAGTTTATGCTTGCTCAAAGAAGATGACGATAACCTGTTTCCTTTGCAAAGAAAAAGGGCATGTAGCCTCCAAGTGCTCCCAAAGGAAAAGTGTGGCTACCCGGCCTTATGGAAATCCGAGTAATGATAGCACCCTACGATCTGGTAGCAAGGGTGGAAGCCATGTAGCTTCGGCCATGCACGGGATGCGGCTATATAACTTTGAAGGCCAGTGAATGATTGAAGAGGATGAGGAGGAAGGTGTGGAGCTGGCCGCTCTAGACCAAGGCGATGATACAGATGGCGGCTTGGTGACAGGTCAGTAACAAATTTCTTTTAAGATAAAAATTCCTTGTTTTCTTAACAAGTTTTAAAAAGAGTTAAAACTGTGAAAGAGGAAAAACTGAGATCCGGAAACCTGGGAATAGATAGCTGTTTTGGTACTTAGGATCAAGTAGTGATAAATGATTATGGTAACAAGACGCATAAGGGTGAATAAGAGTGAAGCCTATGTGTTGTTTGACACGGGAGCAACCCACTCCTTTATCACTACCAGCTTGGCTAAGCAGCTTGGACTACCCATAGCCATGACAACCACTAGCTTAAGGATTAAGACACCCACAGGTAGTGTCGTGTCGACTCGGGAAATATTAAGGGACTGTTGGCTAGAAATCTAAGGACATATCTCAACAAGCGACCTGATAGTTTTGGAGATGAGTAATATGAAGTTATCTTCGCAATGAATTGGCTAAGTAAGGTTAAAGCCATCGTGGATTGTCAACGAAAAATGATAAGTTTTGACGACCACAAGAAGGAGAGAGTAAACTTCCTCCTGGAAACCACGGTACGAAGGGATTTTGGGTTAAGCTCTTTTGAGCTAATGATGGAAGATGAGGAAATTGTGCCAATAGAAGATGCTTGGGTTAGAGAGGAGAAAGGGGAAAAGAAAGACATACCTATGGTAAATGAGTTTGAAGATGTATTTCCCGAAGTATTACTAGGTTGCCACCAAAAAAAGATCGACTTTGAAATCACTCCAGCCCGAGTACAGAACCGATATCGAAGGCACCATATGTCACGCCCCGTAGGGTATCCTAAACGTAACAGCCCGCCACATACTAAGTAAGACTCTCGAGTTCCCTACCCGGGGCCTTCGGAAGTCTTAAGTAGATGTAAAGCGTTCCTTTACGACAATAGAATACTTCAACAAATGGAGTGAAACAGTTTAATGAGGCATGCATTAGCCATAGATAATAAATCAAAACGCATAATGTTAAAGTTTACAAAATCTAAGGGGCATTCCCCCGCAAAAGAATAACAGTCTATTACAGTCATCCAGAGTCCTTAGTTTCCAATGGAAGTCTATACAAAAAGGAATGAATTAAACTTCTACGGGAAACTCCTATCTCCGGTACCTGCGTGTAGCCTGTCTTGGCCTAAGCCATATAAAGTCGTGCTGCAAAAGATAGAAACTATGGGGGCGTAAGCTAACTAGCTTAGTGAGCAATACTTCCATAACGCAATTAAACATACTTCAGTCAAACAAGTAATTATTCAGGCAAGTGTATGCATCAAACAAATGTATTCAGCAAACATATGACCAACCGGAAATCATATGTGGATGGACTTGCGCCCTCCATCCCGGGTTAGCAGATTAACGAATCCTGCGGTACGACGCCGTTTAAGCTCACGGTCAACTAATAATAATTCGTTTTATGGATCACGATTAACCAACAAGTCGTTTTATGGATCACGATTAACCAACAATGCGAATGCTCCAACCCCATCGTGACATGAATGAATTCAATTTATAGTCGGAGTCGAATAGTCATTAATTCAATTCTTTTAAGTGACCAACAATATTCGCAGACATTCATCATAGATACTAGTAAAGCAGTCAATATCTTAACACCCGGTTTCGATATACCTTAAACTCCATTTCACATCTCAACAATCAACAACATAAATAATTCCCATATACCCCAGCATGCTTATACAATTTCTTTTATCTTTGCCTACATCACTAATGCCACTACATTACAATCACAAGCATTAATTGAGAGTGGAAGTAAACTCACTCGGCCATTGGACACCAAACTTCTTAATAATAATAATCGGGAGGTAGAGTGTCGTCCTGCTCGGAATCACCTACCAATCAAGAATAATCCTAATGAGATTCTACCATGTAATTAAATCAAACTATATATCTAGACTAGTTGAATTCGGATTTCTCGCTATTTTTGGAAGTCCCGACTTAAAATGGCCATAACTTGGTCATTTTAACTCGGAATTTCGCAAACTTTATATCGATCTTCATCTACTTCGAAAGATCTATCTATTTCAAGTATTAAATCCAAGTTTTGAAAATAATAGGGTCACGGAACAGTGGGATCAGTTCTGTTCCGCAATTGATCCAACTTTGAAAATGTGCTTTGCTTTGATAAGAAATGTTCCTAGTTGGTGATTCATGCATGAATGATTTAGGAATGAACTAATGTGTATGCCATGTAATGAACTCAATATGTGCATGGTCATGATGATTTTTGTAGTAATAAACTCTTAGGAACTCCTAAGTGTTGGGGAAAGTCTCATAAAGACTAATTCTAAGAAGCTATTTTCCCACATTATACTCCTTAGGGTTTCTTTGGTTTTTAATCTTGTAATCTACTTATTATTTAACTAAAAATAGGTTCTCAAAGTCTATAATAGTCATGGCCTCCATTCATGCATAAAATTCACATTTTTCATTTGGTAAACATGTTTTAATAAGCTATTTGTGAAAATCCGAATTTTCCAAATTTCCTTTTCTTACATTTTTCTTAAGGGAAATCTTGTCTAATGCATTAAAAATTGGGCTTCAATGTATACATTATCTAAGGACTTCATTTAGCTTATAAAACATCCATTTTAGACTTAAATACTAAGTGTTTATTTAGGCATTACACAAAGTTACGAATTTGACTACACATTTAAAGTCAACATTTTTCATTCTAACTTCACCTCTTGTTTTCCTTATTTTTATTATGCCTAAACTCATCTAAACTCATGAAAATAATTCCTTTAACATGTCTATTACACATACCCTCATTTTTCTTATGAAATATGAGTTTAAAGTTGATTTTGGGGTCTTTAAGGTAGGGTTTCCATTTCATCCGAATTTTCAACTTTTCATATCTAACAAAGTCCTTCCTTTTTCAATGTTCTTGCACCTATATGTGGAGATATACTATCTAACATCTATATACATGAACAAGACTTCATTTTTATGATCATCAAAGCATATAAAACAAAATGAACCTATGATCATGCATGTACATGAAGTTGTGAATGTCTAAACCTTAGATCTACTACATATGATATATAAAGCATGGATCTCATGGCATGAACAACAATATATGTACAAGATCACTACTTTACATGCATGAACAAGATGAATCTTAACAAAACACATCTAAACATTAGATCCATGTCTTGTGATGGCTTGACATTCTTGTTCATGTTTTCCATGTCCCTAGCATGAGCTCATTGGGATTTAATGAGGAAACACACAAGATACTTTGCCATTACAAGAATAGGAAGAAACAAGGCTTACATACACATACCAATGGAGTCTTGAAGTGAAAAAGAGAAGAAACAAGTTGAAAATGTGAGGGAATGGGGAAGGGGAGTGCTCGGCAATGAGGAGGGAGAGAAGAGGGTTTTGATCTCTTTTGAAAAATTGAAATGAAGAAATGAGAGAGAGAGAGAACATTTAGTATATATCAAATAATTTAGGGTTTAGCTTTAATAAAAGGAGTAAAAATAATCAAATGAGAGGAGAAATTGAGGGGGGGCGCCGGCCATATGTGTTGTGTGTGTGTGAGTTTTAAAAAAATGAAATTTGTAATTTAGTAAATGAAAATGTAATAAATGTAATAATTATTTAAAGACAAAATTTCTTGGAAAAGAAAATTGAAATGAGTAGTTGTAAGGATGTAAGAATAGGGTATGGGTAGTGTGTAGTGTAGGTTGTACTTGTGAATAGTAGACAAGACATCTACTTTACCGGTTGTTCCGAAAACACGGGAAAAGCTATAACTGTAATTTTTATAGCTCGGAAAATTATGAAATTGATATTTTTGGAATCCTTATAAAATTACGGTTCTAATGAATATTCCGGAACATTTTTCTGAATCCGTGGCCCGGGGCACGCTTTTCCGTAATTGGGCTCGGGAAGGCCCGGAATTGAAAAATTCCCGAATTTAAAACTTTCAAAGGTTTGAAATGTACTTTGGAACAACAATTCAAATTCATTTACTCCATAATATTTATTTTACTATGAAACCGAAGGAAAGCCGGATTTAGGGTTCCTAGGCTCATTACTAAACTCAATCTGATCGGATTAGGGTTTCGTTTCCAACTCCTGGGGTTTTCTAGCTACTGAGAATTTCCGGGGTTTACAACCTCCCCACCTTAAATAAAGTTTTGTCCTCAAAACGGAACTGACGTACCTTGTCCTTCAAATATCTCGGGGTACTTTCTCCGGATTTCATCTCCGCTTCCCAGGTTGCTTCTTCAAAGGCATGATTCCTCCATAACACTTTCACGTAGTGAATGTCTTTGTTTCGTAGCCTTTGAGTTTTCTTATCCAATATCTTTACTGGGTGTTCTCATATGTCAGTTTTCCTTCAACTGGATTGGTTCCAATTCCAGAATCCTCTCTGGGTCGGCACATATCTCCTCAAAACTGACACATGAACACATTGTGAATCCCGGACAAATTAGGTGGTAGGGCTAGCCGATACGCCAGGTCTCCGACTCTTTCTAAGATCTCAAAAGGTCCAATGTATCTCGGGCTTAACTTCCCTTGGGTACGCATCCTCTTGATACTTTTAATCGGGTTTATCTTCAGGTACACATGATCACCCACTTTAAATTCAAGCTCCCGTCTTTTCAAGTCTGCCCAGCTCTTTTGTCGATCCTGGGCTTCCTTCATTTTCCGCTGAATCAACCTCACCTTATCCGCGGCTTCCTGTACCAATTCCGGCCCAATTGCTACCTTTTCCACCTCATCCCAAAACAAAGGGGACCTACAACGCCGTCCATACAAAGCTTCATAGGGGCATCTGGATAGTGGAGTGATAGCTGTTATTATAGGCAAACTCGATAAGGTGTACATGACTATCCCAATTCCCTTTGAATTCCAGGGCACACGCCCTTAACATGTCTTCAAGAGTTTGGATCGTCGCTCAGACTGTCCGTCGGTCTGGGATGGTAAGCCGTACTGAAATGCAATTTAGTACCCAAGCTCTTCTGCAAGCTCATCCAAAACTTGGATACAAATCTCGGGTCTCTATGAGATGATCCCTGCAGGTATGCCATGTAATCTTACGATCTCTCTGATATAAATCTTGGCTAACTTTTCCATTGAATAGGTCATATTTATGGGTAGGAAATGCGCCGACTTAGTTAACCGATCCACTATCACCCATATTGCATCACAACCCGATGGAGTCTTGGGAAAGCCACAAACAAAATCCATGGATATTTGATCCCACTTCCATTCAGGAATGGGTAAGGGCTTTAGCAATCCGCCCGGTCTCTGGTGCTCTACCTTCACCTGTTGGCATACTGCGCACTTCATTACATAATCTGCCACATCTCGCTTCATCCCATTCCACCAATAGCAACTTTTCAAATCTTGGTACATTTTGGTGCCTCCCGGATGCATGGTATACCCGGAGTTATGTGCCTCACTCATTATTTCCTTCTTCAACTCCTCATCCTCTGGTACGCACAGCCTTCCGTTCATCGGATCACGTCTTCCTCATCCACGGCAAAGTCAAGGTACTTTCCCGCTTGGGTTTCCCTTTTTATCTTTTGTATCATCGTCATACCTCTGTGCTTCTTTGATTCTTTCACGAGGGTTGGTTCCAGCACCAAGTTAGATATCTCAGCTCAGCACTTCGATCTATGAACTCGATCCTTAATTTCTCAAATTCCTTAATCAACTCCTTCTGGCTTGTAATCAAAGCGGCTACCTCCCCGTGATTCTTCCGACTTAGGGCGTCCGCGACTGCATTTACTCTCCCTGGACAGTAATTTATCCCCAGGTCATAATCTTTTATTAATTCCAGCCACCTCCTTTGCCGCATGTTCAACTCCTTCTGTGTGAACAGGTATTTAAGGCTTTTATGATCTGTGTATATCTCACACCGTTGTCCATACAGATAATGTCGCCATAACTTCAAGGCAAAGACAACTGCAGCTAGTTCCAAATCATGCGTAGGGTAATTCTGCTCATGCGGTCTCAATTGCCGAGAAGCATACGCAATGACCTTCCGTTCTTGCATCAAGACGCATCCAAGACCATTTCTCGAAGCATCACTATACCGTGTAAGACTTTTCCGGATCTGTAAAACCAAAATCGGTGCGAGACCAGTCGCTTTAGTTCCTGAAAACTTTGTTCTCTCTTGTCTGTCCAAATGAATTTTTCGTTCTTTTGAGTCAATTGAGTCAGCGGCTTAGCTATCTTTGAAAAATCCTTCACAAATTTGCGATAGTAGCCAGCCAATCCCAAGAAACTCCTCACTTCAGTAACTGTTTGTGGTGGCTTCCAATCCACTATCGCCTTGATCTTTTCGGGATCAACTGATATCCCATCACCCGTTACCACATGTCCGAGGAAGGATATCCTGTCTAACCAAAAGTCACACTTGGACAGCTTGGCGTACAGCTTGTTATCTCGTAAGGTTTGCAATGCCAAACGGAGATGCTCCTCATGTTGCTCTTGGTCTTTGAATATATGAGGATGTCGTCTATAAAGACTATCACACATTTATCCAAAAGCGGCTTATAGACTCTATTCATTAAGTCCATAAATGCAGCCGGTGCATTAGTCAGTCCAAATGACATTACCAGAAACTCGTAGTGCCCATAACGAGTACGAAAAGCTGTCTTAGGCACATCCTCAGGCTTAATCCTTAGCTGATGATACCCGAACGTAAGTCAATACGTGAGAACACACAAGCTCCTTGCAGCTGGTCAAACAAATCATCGATTCTTGGTAAGGGATATCGATTTTTGACAGTCACCTTATTCAATTCCCGGTAGTCGATACACAACCTCATCGATCCGTCCTTCTTCTTCACAAACAAGAGGTGCGCCCCATGGCGACACACTTGGTCTTATAAATTTCTGGTCCAGAAGTTCTTGTAACTGCGTCTTTAGCTCCTTCAACTCAGGGTGCCATCCGGTATGGCGCTTTAGATATCGGTTCGGTTTGGAGCCAACACAATCTCAAAGTCAATTTCTCTTCTTGGCGGTAATCCCGGCAAAATTTCTGGGAACACATCCAAGTATTCATTCACCACTGGAATATTCTTTTCCTCACGGTTTCCCCTTCATCCAAGACCCTCAATCGGTATCATCTCCTCATCCTCCATCATCAACTCGAACGAGCTTAGATCAACCTTCTTGGGACTAAGGTCTCCCATAAATTCTACTTTTTCTCCCGATTGATCATAAAAACATACAGTCCTCTTTGGCAATCCACTATTGCCTTTACTCTACTTAGCCAATTCATCCCGAGGATAACTTCGTATTTATTCATTTCCACACAATTAATCACTTTTGGAGTGGCGATCATGGATTTCCAATGGACAGTCTTTTATCAGATCTGGGTCGACAACACTCCCCGTGGGGGTCTTAATCCTCAAGCTAACCGTGGTTGTGGCTATGGGCAATCCGAGTCGGTTGGCCAAACTATAGGTGATGAACGAGTGGGTCGCTCCCGTGTCAAACAAGCATAGGCTTCCACGCTATTTACTTGTATGTGTCCTGAGGTCAACAAACACCCATCACATATGAACCTTAAAATATTCTTAAGGCTATCCACATAGGGTCTCTACTTCCAGCTTTCCATAATATATACAATTTCATTTAAACAATAAATCAATTTAAACAACTTAATTTCAACTTAGGAGGGGTTTCTGTTACTAACCTGTCACCAGGCCACCATCAGTACTCTCGCTTTGATCCAAAGCTGCCAACTCTACGTCCTCATCTTCGTCTTCTTCCACCATCCATTGGCCTTCCAAATTGTACAGCCTCATCCCGTGCATCGCGGAAGCTGCTCGACTTCCGCTCTTGTTACCAGACCTCAAGGGGTTGGTATTACTCGAGGCTCCGAAGGGTCGGGTGGCCACGCTCTTTCGTTGTGAACATTCGGAAGCTAAGTGCCCTTTTCCTTGCAAATGAAGCAAGTTACTGCCAGTTTCTTCGGGCACGTAAAAACCATGTGGCCAGCATCGCCACAAAAATAGCACTTGTTCCTCAACTGCGGGCATTGCCTAGGTGCATGTGTCCCCTTACATTTCCAACATGTGACATTGGTCTTGAACTGGGTCGGCTTGCTGCTAGACTCCTCTTTAAACCCTTGGTACGGCCTGTACCGTTTACCTTTGAACCCTGAGCTCGAGGCATCAAACGGCCTCTTCCCGAATACTCTCTTTTCGGGCTCCTGATACTTCCTTTTCCTAGCCCCTTCAATGACCGAGCCTTTTCTACCATCTCGGGATAGGTTCTTACTCCGAACTCTTCTAGCTTGATTCGCAGTTCCTCGTCCAAGCCTCCCAGAAATACCTGCTTCTTTAATTCCTCACTATCCCTGAAAGATTCAGGGGCATACTGCAGCAGTGAACAAACTCAGTTTCATATTGCTCTACGTTCTCCCTTTCTGCTTTACATGAAGGAAATCCGCACTATACTTCACCCTCAAGCTAGAGGGAAAATAATTATTCAAGAATTCCCGGCGAAAGGTTTCCCAGGTGGCCGGGGATGTCAAATTCCTTCTCTTGGAGTCCCACCAGACTCGAGCATTGTATCTTAACATATACGTCCCATACTCTAGCTGCAAGTAAGGTGGAATCTCGTATGCAGCAAAAGAACGTTCCACTTGAGCCAACCAATCCTCAGCTTCATCCGGCTTGCCGAATGCCCCATCAAAGTACCGGTTGCTCTTAATGAAGTCCGGTAAAGAGCTTCGGTGGGGTCTCCTGTATGGCGGGGGTGGCGGCAACCGCACATTATAGGATGCTCCTCTTGTGGAGCAGGTGCCTCCGCAGTCATTTCCCGATGATCTGCGGGCGGCGGATGTGGTGCTGAATCCCGAGCACTCTGACTTGGGTGTGGGTTCTGTACTGGATTTTGATTCTGAATGAAGGTGTTAAGAGATTGGCCAATTGCCCAATCGCATTCAGTACATCCCTGTTGGTTTTGGGGTGCTACTCCTTGGGGGTCAGGTTGTTGTATAGCCGGTTGATCGGCTTCATTAGGATTAGACCCTTGTCCTTGGTTCCGAGTTCGTCGGTTACGTCTGTTTACACAATGTTTAATGGATTTTTAGTACATTTAGGGTTTTTAGGTTTCAAAGGAATAAGATTAATAACAAGCTCAGAAGTTGCGAGAATCTGGAATTTAAACTAGAAGGAAAAGGAATACATAACTCCATAAAGTCATAAGATGAGTCAAATATCAATCCATAAAAGAAAATAAGGAATAATTAAAAGAACCACAAGGGAAATAGAAGAATCCACACATATGTAACTAATTGATATTTCACAACAATAATGCGAATGAGTGAATGCTTATGCAATCTATATGCAGTTAATGTTCTCTTATGTATCATGACTAGAATGCGTGCTTTTCACAATTCCATTTCTTTAAAACAAAAGTGATCCTTTTCATTTCTTTAGCGAGCCATACAAATATTACATCAACTTTTAGTTCCCAAAATTTGGCTAGCTAAGCTCCCTTCCTATTCTAATCAATTTCCCTATTCCCGAAAACATGACAAAATACAGGGAAAAAGAACAAAAAAATACTAACTATCCTGAAATCCTAAGGCAATTGGCATCCCGCATTGCCTACTACAAAAATAAGAAAATCAGGACTTCCGCTTGGACTTTATGGGTTAGCTAACATCCCGGTCTCTATCATCACTAGAGCTGTCGGGGGTCGGGCTAGGAGGTCGTCTCCTGCTGGTAGAACCACCATCGTCCTGTCGGACGAACAAGCTAAGATACTCCCTGGTGGTCATCCTCCGCTTCCTAGCGGGTCGGACTAGAGGCTCCGGATCCTCACTTTCTTTCTTCTCTTCTTCTTCTTCTTCTTCAGTCCCTTGCCCCTCTTGCGGGCTTACTTCCTCTTCCTCACCTTATCTCGGGCTCACCTAGGCGGTTCACCTCTACTTCAGGCTCTCTCACAGGCTCATCTGCCACATTTTCAGTCTCCATAGGCACTGGGGCCTCGGGTTCTACTACTGCTAGGTCAAGCACAGGTGGGTTCTCACCCTCCACATACACATCTCTCCATAGCCTGGAATCTACCTCGGGTTCTACCCTCCCACTCTCTGGTATCTCCAACATCCGGTTAAAATCCCATATAATTTGATCGGGTTCTGGGTTTACCTGCACTTCTGGTTCAACAGGCGGGGTAGGGGTCCTAGGTACCTCATTTTGTTCCCAGTTCGGATCCTCCTCGGGATCCTCCTCCTCCTCTCTCTTCCTCTTCATCCTCTCCAATCACAGGCGCTCCATTCAGCTGCATACCTATATCAATAGCTGGAGGTGGAGCTATTACACGGGGGGGGGGGGGGGGGGGGGGGGGGGGGGGGGGGGGGGAGAGATGTCCAAATAGATTGCATGCCAGTGATGTGATTCCATGCATCAGCTATATTCCAGTCAGGGTGATCATATAAGTTATCATGAGCATAAACATATAAGGGTCCTATGGGGATCCATACCCTAAAATCTGGAGGGGTTCGGGTTCCTCCACCTTTCAAAATAAATGTGGCTTCTCTCGTCATGGCTCACGCCCGTAATCAACCATGATCCTCTCTAGAGTATAGATTGTCTCCAACTTTGTCCAGCTCCTTCTTCCCATAGGATCATAACTCAATTGATCCACTACTGAAGCCCATCTGGTATATCTCAGCCCATCCTTCCATAACCTGTACATTTCCCCTAGGGTCCGGGGATGTCGGCTAGGGCAAAATCCTCACACAATTCTCTTAGCCTCAGTCTATATTCTACCATCGTTTCATCGTTCCTCTTTAAAATTCCTTGCCCTTTCCCTAGTCTCACCCAGAGAGACCTACATCAAACAATACTACTAATTAGACTAGCAAGAAAACGTTTTTAACTCCATTTAACCTAGTAGTTAGATTTCTAGGTCCGGTTTCTTTTAATTCTATTGTCTTGTTTATAACCTAGGGCTCTGATACCAACTTAAACTGTCACGCCCCGTAGGGTATCCTAAACGTAACAGCCCGCCACATACTAAGTAAGACTCTCGAGTTCCCTACCCGGGGCCTTCGAAGTCTTAAGTAGATGTAAAGCGTTCCTTTACGACAATAGAATACTTCAACAAATGGAGTTAAACAGTTTAATGAGGCATGCATTAGCCATAGATAATAAATCAAAACGCATAATGTTAAAGTTTACAAAATCTAAGGGGCATTCCCCCGCAAAAGAATAACAGTCTATTACAGTCATCCAGAGTCCTTAGTTTCCAATGGAAGTCTATACAAAAAGGAATGAATTAAACTTCTACGGGAAACTCCTATCTCCGGTACCTGCGCTGTAGCCTGTCTTGGCCTAAGCCATATAAAGTCGTGCTGCAAAAGATAGAAACTATGGGGCGTAAGCTAACTAGCTTAGTGAGCAATACTTCCATAACGCAATTAAACATACTTCAGTCAAACAAGTAATTATTCAGGCAAGTGTATGCATCAAACAAATGTATTCAGCAAACATATGACCAACCGGAAATCATATGTGGATGGACTTGCGCCCTCCATCCCGGGTTAGCAGATTAACGAATCCTGCGGTACGACGCCGTTTAAGCTCACGGTCAACTAATAATAATTCGTTTTATGGATCACGATTAACCAACAAGTCGTTTTATGGATCACGATTAACCAACAATGCGAATGCTCCAACCCCATCGTGACATGAATGAATTCAATTTATAGTCGGAGTCGAATAGTCATTAATTCAATTCTTTTAAGTGACCAACAATATTCGCAGACATTCATCATAAGATACTAGTAAAGCAGTCAATATCTTAACACCCGGTTTCGATATACCTTAAACTCCATTTCACATCTCAACAATCAACAACATAAATAATTCCCATACCCCAGCATGCTTATACAATTTCTTTTATCTTTGCCTACATCACTAATGCCACTACATTACAATCACAAGCATTAATTGAGAGTGGAAGTAAACTCACTCGGCCATTGGACACCAAACTTCTTAATAATAAATCGGGAGGTAGAGTGTCGTCCTGCTCGGAATCACCTACCAATCAAGAATAATCCTAATGAGATTCTCACCATGTAATTAAATCAAACTATATATCTAGACTAGTTGAATTCGGATTTCTCGCTATTTTGGAAGTCCCGACTTAAAATGGCCATAACTTGGTCATTTTAACTCGGAATTTCGCAAACTTTATATCGATCTTCATCTACTTCGAAAGATCTATCTATTTCAAGTATTAAATCCAAGTTTTGAAAATAATAGGGTCACGGAACAGTGGGATCAGTTCTGTTCCGCAATTGATCCAACTTTGAAAATGTGCTTTGCTTTGATAAGAAATGTTCCTAGTTGGTGATTCATGCATGAATGATTTAGGAATGAACTACTAATGTGTATGCCATGTAATGAACTCAATATGTGCATGGTCATGATGATTTTTGTAGTAATAACTCTTAGGAACTCCTAAGTGTTGGGGAAAGTCTCATAAAGACTAATTCTAAGAAGCTATTTTCCCACATTATACTCCTTAGGGTTTCTTTGGTTTTTAATCTTGTAATCTACTTATTATTTAACTAAAAATAGGTTCTCAAAGTCTATAATAGTCATGGCCTCCATTCATGCATAAAAATTTACATTTTTCATTTGGTAAACATGTTTTTAATAAGCTATTTGTGAAAATCCGAATTTTCCAAATTTCCTTTCTTACATTTTTCTTAAGGGAAATCTTGTCTAATGCATTAAAAATTGGGCTTCAATGTATACATTATCTAAGGACTTCATTTAGCTTATAAAACATCCATTTTAGACTTAAATACTAAGTGTTTATTTAGGCATTACACAAAGTTACGAATTTGACTACACATTTAAAGTCAACATTTTTCATTCTAACTTCACCTCTTGTTTTCCTTATTTTTATTATGCCTAAACTCATCTAAACTCATGAAAATAATTCCTTTAACATGTCTATTACACATACCCTCCATTTTTCTTATGAAATATGAGTTTAAAGTTGATTTTGGGGTTTTAAGGTAGGGTTTCCATTTCATCCGAATTTTCAACTTTTCATATCTAACAAAGTCCTTCCTTTTTCAATGTTCTTGTCACCTATATGTGGAGATATACTATCTAACATCTATATACATGAACAAGACTTCATTTTTTATGATCATCAAAGCATATAAAACAAAATGAACCTATGATCATGCATGTACTTGAAGTTGTGAATGTCTAAACCTTAGATCTACTGCATATGATATATAAAGCATGGATCTCATGGCATGAACAACAATATATGTACAATATCACTACTTTACATGCATGAACAAGATGAGATCTTAACAAAAACACATCTAACATTAGATCCATGTCTTGTGAGGGCTTGATATTCTTGTTCATGTGTTTTCATGTCCCTAGCATGAGCTCATTGGGATTAAATGAGAAAACACACAAGATATATCTTTGCCATTACAAGAATAGGAAGAAACAAGGCTTACATACACATACCAATGGAGTCTTGAAGTGAAAAAGAGAAGAAACCAAGTTGAAAATGTGAGGGAATGGGGAAGGGGAGTGCTCGGCAATGAGGAGTGGAGAGAAGAGAGGCTTTTGATCTCTTTTGAAAAAATTGAAATGAAAGAAATGAGGAGAGAGAGAGAGAACATTTAGTTTATATATCAAATAATTTAGGGTTTAGCTTTAATAAAAGGAGTAAAAATAATCAAATGAGAGGGAGAAATTGAGGGAGGGGCGCCGGCCATATGTGTATGTGTGTGTGTGAGTTTTGAAAAAAAAATGAAATTTGTAATTTAGTAAATGAAAATGTAATAAATGTAATAATTATTTAAAAGACAAAATTTCTTGGAAAAGAAAATTGAAATGAGTAGTTGTAAGGATGTAAGAATAGGGTATGGGTAGTGTGTAGTGTATGTTGTACTTGTGAATAGTAGACAAGACATATACTTTACCGGTTGTTCCGAAAACATGGGAAAAGCTATAACTGTAATTTTTATAGCTCGGAAAATTATGAAATTGATATTTTTGGAATCCTTATAAAATTACGGTTCTAATGAATATTCCGGAACATTTTTCTGAATCCATGGCCTGGGGCACGCTTTTCCGTAATTGGGCTTGGGAAGGCCCGGAATTGAAAAATTCCCGAATTTAAAACTTTCAAAGGTTTGAAATGTACTTCGGAACAACAATTCAAATTCATTTACTCCCTAATATTTATTTTACTATGAAACCGAAGGAAAGCCAGATTTAGGGTTCCTAGGCTTCATTTGCTAAACTCAATCTGATCGGATTAGGGTTTCGTTTCCAACTCCTGGGGTTTTCTAGCTACTGAGAATTTCCGGGGTTTACAACCTCCCCAAATGGCCCCGATGGAATTAAAAGAATTGAAAACCCAATTGCAAGAGCTTTTGGATCAAGGATTTATAAGACCCAGCGTGTTGCCATGGGGCGCATCGGTGTTGTTTGTAAAGAAAAAAGACGGGTCTATGAGGTTATGTATCAATTATCGGGAATTGAATAAAGTCACAATCAAGAATCGATACCCTCTTCCAAGGATTGATGACCTCTTTGACCAGCTTCAAGGGGCGAGTGTGTTTTCGCGTATTGATTTGCACTTAGGTTACCACCAGTTGAGAATAAAGCCTGAAGATGTACCAAGACAGCCTTCCGTACACGGTACGGGCACTATGAGTTTTTGGTGATGCTGTTTGGGTTAACCAATGCACCGGCTGCATTTATGGACCTCATGAACCGAGTCTACAAACCACTATTAGATAAGTGTGTGATTGTGTTCATAGATAATATTCTGATCTATTCAAAAACCAGGGAACAACATGAGGAGCACCTACGGATGGCGTTACAAACTTTAAGAGAGAATAAGTTGTATGCCAAGCTATCCAAGTGTGATTTTTGGTTGGACAGGATATCTTTTCTTAGGCATGTGGTGACGAGAGAAGGAATATCAGTAGACCCTAAAAAGATTGAGGCTATGGTGGAATGGAAACAACCCGAAATCATGACTGAAGTGAGAAGCCTCCTAGGGTTGGCTGGTTACTACCGCAAATTTGTGAAGGATTTCTCTAAAATCGCCAAACCTCTGACTCAACTGACACAAAAGAATGAGAAATTTGTGTGGACAAATAAAAGGGAGCAAAGTTTCCAAGAATTGAAACGACGCTTGGTGTCAGCTCCGATTCTGGTATTGCCTGACCCCGAAAAACCTTATACAGTGCATAGTGACACCTCCAGGAATGGCCTTGGATGTATGTTGATGCAAGAAGGAAAAGTCATTGCTTATGCCTCCAGACAATTAAGGCCTCATGAGCAGAATTATCCTACACATGATTTGGAGTTAGCTGCTGTGGTTTTTACCCTGAAGCTTTGGAGACACTACTTGTATGGATAAAGATGTGAAGTGTACATGGATCATAAGAGCCTCAAGTATTTGTTCACGCAAAAAGAGTTGAACATGAGGCAGAGATGGT
This sequence comes from Combretum micranthum, assembly GCA_024138025.1. Classification (NCBI taxonomy): domain Eukaryota; kingdom Viridiplantae; phylum Streptophyta; class Magnoliopsida; order Myrtales; family Combretaceae; genus Combretum; species Combretum micranthum. The sequence continues at coordinate 206,426 of JAMXBD010002144.1, read as the reverse complement.
GGTTGGAACTTATAAAGAACTATGACTTGGGAATCAATTACTGCCCGGGAAAGGTAAATGCCATTGCCGATGCCTTGAGCTGAAAAAGTTACGGGGAAGTAGCAGCTCTAATCACAGAACAAAAAGAACTGATAAGAGAATTTGAAAGGTTAAGAATTGAGTTTATAGGGCAAGATGCTGAAATGGAGATTGCAAATTTGGTCATAGAACCCACCTTGATCGACAGGATCAAGGAAGCTCAAAGATATGACGAAGTAATAAAGAAGATCAAGGAAGAAGTATACAAGGAAAGTATATTGACTTTACTCTAGATGATGAAGAAGTGGTCAGGATCAAAGGGAGATTGTGTGTGCCGGAAAACGAAGAACTGAGAAAGGAAATCATGAGCGAAGCTCACAACTCCGGTTACACCGTACATCCGGGAGGTACCAAGATGTATCAAGACTTAAAAAGCCACTATTGGTGGAACGGTATGAAGAGGGATGTGGCGGATTATGTTATGAAGTGTGCCATATGTCAACAAGTTAAGGTAGAACATCAACGCCCGGGAGGGTTATTAAAGCCCCTACCCATTCCCGAATGGAAATGGGATCAGATCTCAATGGACTTTGTATGTGGATTCCCGAAAACCTCCACCGGATGTGATGCAGTCTGGGTAATAGTGGATCGCTTGACAAAGTCAGCACACTTCTTACCAATTAATATGACCTATTCGCTGGATAAGTTGGCTAAGATCTACATCAGAGAGATTGTACGACTTCATGGTATACCAGCGGGGATCGTTTCAGATCGGGATCAGAGGTTTGTATTTAAGTTCTAGACGAGTTTACAAAAGAGCCTAGGCACCAAGTTGCATTTCAGTACTGCCTACCATCCTCAGACAGATGGACAGTCTGAACGAACCATTCAGACCTTAGAGGATATGTTAAGAGCATGCATTTTGGAATTTAAAGGAAGTTGGGACAATCACATACCTCTAATTGAGTTTGCCTATAACAGTAGCTACCACTCAACCATTCAGATGCCACCCTATGAAGCCTTATATGGATGGCGTTGTAGGTCCCCTCTGTTTTGGGATGATGTGGAAAAGCTTGCTATTGGGCCAGAATTGGTTCAAGAAGCAGTTGACAAGGTCCGGGTCATTCAACAAAAGATGAAAGAAGCTCAGGACAGACAGAAGAGTTGGGCTGATCTGAAAAGAAGAGAACTTGAATTCCAAGTGGGCGATCATGTCTATCTAAAGATAAACCCGATCAAGAGCATAAAGAGGATGCGGACTCAAGGGAAATTAATCCCAAGGTATATTAGACCCTTTGAGATTTTGGAGAGAGTAGGAGATTTAGCCTATTGGCTAGCCTTACCGCCAAGCTTATCGGGAGTTCATAATGTGTTCCACATGTCGGTGCTAAGAAAATATGTGCTTGACCCTGAATGGATATTGGAATTGGAACCCATTCGGCTAAAGGAGAATCTCACATATGAAGAGCATCCCGTAAAGATCTTGGATAAAAAAACTTAGAAGCTTCAGAATAAAGAGATCCGATATGTCAAAGTATTGTGGAGAAACCATGCTTCTGAGGAAGCAACTTGGGAAGCTGAGGAGGAGATTCGAAGGAAATACCCCGAGTTGTTTGAGGAACAAGGTACGTCAGTTCAGTTTTGAGGACAAAACTCATTTTAAGGTGGGTAGGTTGTAAACCCCGGTTTTTCTAGTAACCAAGATAACTCGAGAATTGGAAACCAAAACCCTAAACCGAAATAGCTTAAGACTGGAGTGAGAACTAAGAACCCTAAATCCGGCTTTTCCTCGGTTTCCAATTAAGAAACTTTTATAAGAAAATTTAATTTTGAATATAGTTCTTGATTATATTTCAAACCAAGAAAAGATCAGATTTTGAGAAAATTTCAATTCCGGGCTTTCCCGAGACCCATTACAGAAAAACGTGCCCCAAAACGTGCCCCGAAACTTGAATTTCAAAAATTTACTCATGAATACTCATTTGAATCGAAATTAAATAAGGATTTCAAAAATATAAATTTCATAATTTTTCAGTTTATGAAAAATACAGTTATAGCCTTTTTATTCGTATTTTCTTACTACCGGTAATTAAGTTGTCTTGATTACTATTCATTATTACTCACAAGTACACCCTACTCTTACATCCTTACAACCACTCAATTTCATTTTCTTTTCTAAGAATTATTTATCTCTAAATAATTATTACAATTTATGACACTTAATGTACAAATCAATCAAAACCAATCAAACAAAAATCAATCCCCTCTCTTCACATATGTGGCCGGCGTGATCCTCCCAATTTCCATCCATTTGTGCAATTTTTTTTAAATTTATTTTATCTCATTTAACCTAATTTCACTTTATATATAAACCACATTTTCTCTCTCTCACTTCATTCTTCTCATTTTCAAACTTTGTAAAGGTGAAAAGCTCTCTTTTCTCTCCTCCACCAACACACGAAACACACACACCACCCCCTCCCGGTTGATGCCGTGAGCCCCTATGGCTCCCACACACACACACACACACAAATTTTTTTTCTTTCCATTTTTCTTCTATTTACTCTTAAGTAAAAGAACTTTGCTTATTTATCTTTAGATCCTTGTAATGGCAAGGATATTGTTGGATATTTCCATTTAAAGCTCCCCATGAGCTCTTGCTAGGGACAAGGAAATATCAAAACAAGAATACCAAACCATCATAAAGTAGATCTTGCATTTAAAGAAGCTTTCATGTTATAAACTCCATGATCATCCATCTAAAAGTGTTTTGAACAAAAGATCTTTCATAAAAATGTAGTTTTTACGTTTTCAAAACCTATTTAAGCACTTAAGATAGTAGATCTATCATTGTAACACTCATATTCATGTAGGCATTTAAGATCTCATCTTTATTTTGAGTTTTGTGCATTAATGGACATCAATACTTTTGTCTTGAGTAAATAACCTTTGCTAGTATATAGATCTATAGGTAGATGAGTTAATGAAACCAAAAAGGAAAACACTTTTTAAGGAATGGAATAGGGTAAATTCGGATGACATAGGAAACCTAGTCTAAAAACCCTTTTATCAACTTCAAAACATGTATTTTATAAGAAAAATGAAGCCTATAGGTGATAGATGATGTTTAATGATATTTTTCATGAGTTCAAATGAGTTTTTACCAAAGGAAATATTCAAAACAAGAGATGAAGTTTAATAGAAGTTTTGAGTTGGAAGTCTTGTAAGCAAAATTCGTAATAATGAATAGATGGTTAGAAAATACTAGTTTTCCAACTTTAAAAATGGTATTTTCTGAATAAATGAAGTCCTTAGGATATAGGTAAAATAAACACCTAAAGTTCTAAGTATAAAATGCATTTTTGTTAAGACAATCAACTTAAAAATAAATTTTGCTAAATTCGGATTTTTGGAACCACCTTAGCATAAGACTCACATAAAAGTTTACAAATGAAGATTTAATTAAAGAAATAAAGGCCTTAGGATATAGCTAATGTAAGGATCAAAATTTCTTTAAAAAAGTAGAGTTTTCCTAAAGAGAATCCGTAGAATAAGTGAGCGTAACCAAATGTAGCAAATTTATTTGTTAAACAATGGCATGAAATAGTGTCCTAAGATAAAGGCTATTTAAATTATTTAAATCTAAAAATTTATAAGAACTTAGGCACCTAAGAGTTCATATCATGACATTCATGATAGGGAAATTCATTACCATGGCATTTATTTTCATTTTCACTTAGGAATCTCAAGAGCATTCATAAAAATCGCATTTTCGGAATCAACATAACCATTGGACAGAACTGATCCTTCATTTCCGAGACTTAAATGTTTTCAAAACTTGATTTAAAATTCATATTTAGAAAGCTCTTTCAAAATAGATAGAAATCGATATAAAATTTGCGAAATGCCGAGTTAAAACGACTAAGTTATGGCCATTTTAAATCGGAACTTCGGAAATGACGTGAATTTCGATTTCACTAAGTTGTCTTAGATTTTTTGGTGTTCTTAGATGGTAGAATACTTATTAGGGTATTTCTTTTGTGATTAGGCGAACCTAAGGACGTCGAATCCTTACATCCGGACAATTCCTATTAAAAGACCGGCAAACCCATGACTGAGTGAGTTTCTCTTTCCAATTCATTTATTGTATGTACTTGATAAATTAGTGCACTATAATGTAGGCCAAGTGAATTGAATATGTATGATGGGGAATAATGGGAAGTTGTATGTTGATGATGATATGAGAACTCAAAATAAGAATATCGAAACCGGGTGATAAATTTGGTTGTGTAGTTAGTTATGATGTATTGTTTGAGAAATTGTTTGATCGCCTGAATAAAATGACTTAATCGACTATTCGGTCTAATGCCAAATTCTGACATATGCATATCATAATGGGAAGGAGCATTAGCATTGTTCGGTTAATCGTGATCCATAAACGAGAGTAATTGTTCGGTTAATCGTGATCCAGAAACAAAAAAAAATTGTAGGTTTCCCGTGAACCATAAACGGCATAAAGTTAGTACCGCAGTATTCGTTAATCTGCTAATTCGGAATGGAGGGTGCAAGTCCATCCACATATGATTTCCGGATAGTTATATGTATGTTGTTCTCATGTGTTTGGTGCATTCACTTGCTTGTTTAATCACTTGTTTGAATTGTTGTGACATGAATGATATTGTGGAAGATTTTACTCACTAAGCTAGTTAGCTTACGACCCTATAGTTTCTTCCTTTTGCAGCTACCCAATTTATGGCTTAGGCAGCGTGACCCGACTGTGCAGGTACAAGAGTTAGGAGTTTCCCCTAGAAGTTGAAATTCCGTTTAGACTTCCATAGGAAACTTTTAAGACTTTGGATGACTGTATAAGGCCATTAAATATTCTTTTGCGGGGGAATGCCCCTTAGTAAATGTAATGTTTAATTATGTTCATGAGTTATATCCTACTACTAATGTATGCCAAGTTAAGCTTTTATCTCCATTCGGACTCGTATTCTATCGTCGTAAAGGTACGCCTTACATCTATATGAGACCCCGAAGGACTAAGGCAGTAATTCGGGAATCTTGTATGGCATGTGGCGGACTGTTACGTATAGGGTACCCTATGGCGCGTGACATGAGCTCCAAAAGGCTTCTTGTCCAACCTAGTTTTCCTAGCTTTGCTCCACAGTTGATCAGACAATAGTGGACTAGCCTTTTTAGCTTGTGAGACCTTTCTTTTCTTTGAAGGTGGTACTGGAGTAGATTGAGAGGATTTAGACTTCTTGTTTACTTCTTTTGTTCTTGCCATCCTACATGGAAATGAGAGAACAAATTTGAGTATAACAAGAGATACAAGAACTCAAAATTATAGCACAAGAAGTCATATAAATCATGATAAGTAACATTAAGAACATGGAAACGAAAGTGGAACAAGTGTGCGAAAGTTGTATAGAAACTGTGTATACACTAGTCATTGTACACGACTAGTTTAGGGGTAGTGTATAACCAAAAAATTGTAAATTTAAAATCAACACGAATGCGGGAAAATCACTCGTGTAAGAACTCATGTTGAAAATTATGGTTGTCACTAAAACAATAAACCAACTTCAATCTCTAAAAATTCAACCAATTTTCCTTCAAATACCAATTTTCCACAAAACAAACCCTAGATTTGCGATTGGGATGATATAGCAAGAATTTCTCCAAACTAACATGTGCATTGTGTATTAGAATGATCTAATTGCACTAAAAACACTAAAGCCCCAATTTTCTTGCCAAATAAAAATCTCACATGAACCCTAGATTTATACTTGTGCGTGAAATCATGCATGATTAGAGCAAATAAAAACATAACTAGCACTTCAAAAATGATCAACAACAATACGTATACAGCAACAACAAAATCGCATTTCACCCAAATTCATCTCAACTTCGTAAAGCTCCAAAACTCCACAACGTTCGCATGTCTAGACGAACCAAAAGAGAACACTTAATGAGGAATAGGAAGAGATTGATTACATACCTTTGTTGATGATGATAATACCCGATCATGAGTCCTATAGTGTGATGGTGTGGTTGCATAAGGGAGTGAGAGGAGTGTAGTGTAGTGTTGTGTTGTGTAGGAGCGGCAAAGAGAAAATGGAAAGAGATAAAGACCAGCGTGTGTGTGAAATACAAGGACTGGATGTACAAGAACTGAGCTACACGGGTCGTGTAGGATGACTCGTGACACCACAGTGGCAGTGTCTCCATACACGCTCTCCAACACAAGTCATGTATAACGACTCGTGACTCCACAGGTTGCCAATTTTCGTACACTGCCTCCTTCACGAGTCGTGTAGAACGACTCATGACTCTACAGCTCGCGTGATCTTGAACACGGCAGTGTACAAGAGTCGTGTAGATTGACTCATGACTTCATAGTAGCTACTCAAACATACATTATCTCAATACACGAGTCGTGTAGAACGACTCATGAAAGAACAGTAGCTAGAATTCATACACTACTCTAGTACACTGGTCGTGTACTATGGTAGTGTACACCAGGAGTGAAATTTTAAATTTTTTTTTTTCATGAATAATCCTAAGTGTCAAAGGTTTAAAATAATGCATATGATAGAATACTTACCTAGAACACTTAGCAATTTGAAATCCTCCTCTTTACCTTCCTTGGTTGATTTTCCCCACACTTAGCATGAAAACTCAAGTGTCTCATTCGACTATGGCTCAACAATCTGCAAAACGGGATGTTAGGATAAAAAAGCTAGAAAAGAAAAACTTACCTATCAAAGTCAGACATGGGTTGCCTCCCATGAAGCGCTGTTGTTTAACGTCGTTGGCTCGACGTTCTCAAGCTCTTCAAAGCTAATTATGGTGGATGGAGTTTAAACTCCTCCCGGTCCTCGTTTTCTGCTCCTCCTCCTAAGTACAATTTGACTCTTTGGCCATTCACCTTAAACGTGCCTTGCTCAGGATGCTCCAATTCCACAGCACCATGTGGAAAAATTTGCTTTACCAGAAAAGGCCCGGACCATCTCGATTTCAACTTGCCCGGGAAAAGCTTCAACCGGGAGTTAAATAAAAGCACTTGATCCCCTACCTTGAACTTCTTTGGATGACGAATGTGTGCATCATGAAATCGTTTCGCTTTTCCTTGTAAAGTTTCATATTTTCATATGCAGTCATCCTCCATTCATCTAATTCATTCAACTGAAATTTTCTTTTGAGTCCCGAAGAACTTAAATCAAAGTTCACTTGCTTGATTGCCCAATACGCCTTATGTTCAATTTCCACCGGAAGGTGGCACGCTTTCCCATACACCAATCTATAGGGAGTAGTCCCCAAAGGTGTTTTGTAAGCAGTCCTGTACGCCCACAAGGCATCATCGAGTTTCTCCGCCCAATCTCTTCTGTGATGACTAACCGTCTTTTCAAGGATCCTCTTCAACTCTCGATTTGACACTTCAACTTGACCGCTTGTCTGAGGATGGTAAGGTGTGGCGATTCGATGAGTAACCCCATATCTCCTCAAAACTTTTTCTATTGAGAGTTACAGAAATGTGTTCCTCTGTCACTAATAATAGCTCTAGGAAATCCAAACCTTGAAAACAGCTTTTTCAAGAATTTACATACTACCCGGGCATCATTGGTGGGTAAAGCTTGAGCTTCCACCCATTTAGAAACATAGTCTACTGCCACTAGTATGTATTTATTCCCGAAAGATGTGGGAAGCGGTCCAACAAAATCAATGCCCCAAAGATCAAATACTTCACATGCCAAGATATAATTCTGAGGCATTTCATCCCGTCTAGATGTATTTCCTATTCTCTGGCATCTATCACAAGAAAGAACAAAACGGTGAGCATCTTTAAAAATTGAAGGCCAATAAAAACCTACCTCCATAACTTTATGCGCTGTCCGTTGGCACTATAATGACCCCCAGTAGGGCCTGAATGGCAGTCAAATAGAATCTTCCAACCTTCCTCATGAGTCACACATCGTCTTATGACTTGATCTGCACAAACCCTGAAAAGAAAAGGATCCTCCCATAATAATGTTTTAAATCAGAGAAAAACTTCTTTTTAGCATGGCGATCCAAATCATCAGGGAGAATTCCTGCAGCAAGATAGTTAGCAATATCAACAAACCATGGTAATTTAGTACTCAAACGCTCACAAACTGCAAGAAGTCTTTCTTCAGGAAATTGTCATCAATGTCTTCCTCATCAGGGTCACTTAATTGGATTTTCCAACCTTGACAAATGATCTGCGCTAAGTTTTCTGCTCCCTTTTTATCACGGATCTCTAAGTCAAATTCTTGTAAAGCAAAATCCATCGGATCAACCTAGGTTTAGCATCAGTTTTGGACAACAGAAACTTCAAAGCAGAATGATCTGTATACACAACAACTTTAGATAAAACAAGATAAGATCGAAATTTGTCGAAAGCAAATACTACCGCCAATAATTCTTTCTCTGTTGTGGTATAGTTCTCCTGAGCACTGTTGAGCGTCTTACTGGCGTAGTATATTGGTCGGAAATGCTTCTCACGTCTTTGTCCAAGGACAGCACCCACAGCAAAGTCACTCGCATCACACATTAGTTCAAATGGAAGGTTCCAATCAGGAACTATCAATTGGAGGGTTGTCAACTTCGCCTTCAAAAGATTGAAAGCATCAAGGCATTCTTGGTCAAAATCAAAGCAGCATCCTTCTCCAATAGCCTTGTCATGGGGCGAGCTATTTTGGAGAAGTCCTTAATGAATCGTCGATAAAAACCGGCATGTCCAAGAAAACTTCTAATGGCCTTCACTGAAGTTGGAGGTGGAAGTTGTTCAATGACTTCAATCTTGCTCGATCAACTTCAATCCCTTTCTGAAACCTTGTGCCCAAGCACAATACCTTCCTTGCACATAAAATGGCATTTTTCCCAATTAAGTACCAGGTTGGTTTCTTCACAACGGATCAAAACCTTCTCCAAGTTAGCCAAGCATTCACCAAATGAATTCCCAAAGACCGAGAAATCATCCATAAATACTTCCATAATTTTTCCACCAAATCATCAAAGATTGCTAACATGCACCGCTGAAATGTAGCCGGTGCATTACAAAGCCCAAAGGGCATCCTCCTATAGGCATAAGTGCCATAGGGACAGGTGAATGTTGTTTTCTCTTGATCCTCTGGAGCTATAGGTATTTGGAAGTACCCGGACATCCCATCAAGATAACAATAGTACATATGTCCGGCAAGCCTCTCTAACATCTGATCTACAAATGGCAGCGGGAAATGGTCCTTTCTGGTGGCTTCATTTATCTTCTATAGTCTATGCAAACTCGCCATCCAGTTACAGTTCTCATTGGAATGAGTTCATTTTTCTCATTTGGGACCACAGTCATCCCTCCTTTCTTGGGTACCACTTGTGTTGGACTAACCCAAGAACTATCAGATATAGGATATATCATCCCAGCATCAAGTAGCTTTATAACTTCCTTCTTAACCACATCCTTCATATTCGGGTTTAGCCTTCTTTGGGGTTGAACAACAGGCTTGTAACCTTCTTCTAACAAAATTTTATGAGTACAGAAGGATGGATTAACACCTTTATATCAGAGATCTTCCAAGCAATTGCTCGCTTGTGTGTTTTGAGGATCGAAATAGTTGCTTTTCTGTTCATCTGATAAGTCTGAAGCAATGATCACTGGCAGCTTAGAATCCTTCTCCAAGAAGGCATACTCAAGAAAATTTGGTAGCTGCTTCAATTCAAGCACCGGTGGTTCTTCAATCGAAGGTTTCAGTCGTGCTTCATTGTTCTTCTTCAATTCTTCAAACCCATTCTGAGGTATGAATTGCTCTGTAGCATCCAATCTGCTATAATAGCTCTTACTCGGGGCTCGTCACTTCTTTCTTTTCATGTGAGTCAAACTCAATTCCATTTCATCTCTGCTTATAATTTCTTCAATGTGATCAGACACTGAGGAATCCACAACATCAATTGATAACAGGAGTCAGCAGATCCCATCGGATGTTTTAATGCTGCAGAAACTGTTACCACCAATTCTTCATCTCCAACTCTAAGTGTAAGCTTCCCTTCCTCAACATCTATCACTGCTCTTGCTGTGGCTAAGAAAGGTCTCCCAAAATCAAGGGTATATCCCTATCTTCATCCATGTCAAGTATCACAAAATCTACAGGATAAATGAAGTTGCCAACTTTCACTAGAACGTCTTCAATAATTCCCTTGGAATTTTTACAGAACGATCAGCCAACTGAAGACTCATGCGAGTGGGCGGGGTTCAGTTAAGCCCTCAAGGCCTAGTTTCTTGAAAAAGGAGTAAGGCATGAGATTAATACTTGCCCCAAGATCAGCCAATGCTTTATCAACAGATAACTCCTCCAACTTCCTCTTGTTAGACAAAAGTTCCTTAAGGAAATTAGCATATTTGGGCATTTGAGAAAGAGCTTCCACAAATGGAAGATTAATGTGAAGTTGCTTGAACATATCCAAGAATTTATCCAACTGTTCTTTATCCTTTTTCTGATGAAGACAAGCAGGATATGGTATTTTAGGTACATACTCTTTAACTGCTTGAGGTTGTTTCTTTTCTGGCTCAACTGTGTCCTTCTTAGAATTCTCATTTCTGTTAACTTCCTTCTCTACATATTGCTCAGGCTCCTCCTCACTTTTGCTCGGAATTTCTTTACCACTTCTCAAATTAATGGCTTGCACCTGTTCCTTAGGATTAGGCTTGGTATTCCCAGGAAGAGATCCCGGCTGTCTTTCTGAAAGCAGTTTGGCCATTTGGCCAATTTGTTGTTCCAAGGTGTGAATAGAAGCCTCTTGATTCCGATGACGTGCATCAGAACTTTGGATAAACTGTGTCAGAAGGTCTTCCACATTTGGCTTTTTCTCAGGTGGTGGAAGAGTAGGAAGTTGTCGATGCGTTGGTAATTGTTGCAGCTGCAACTTATGAAACGCAAATGGAAAATTGGGTTTTTGTGCATTCTGGTTGCTCCAAGAAAAATTTGGATGATCTCTCTAACCTCGATTATATGTATTGCTACAGGGATTATAGTTTCCAGTTCCTCTGTCGAATTTGTTCACAAAATTCGCTCCCTTTATGACTCATCAGACTCTGAAAAAACCCCTTCACGATCCTCAACCCCACCAACAACTCGAGAAGTACGTTCCAAAATGTCTCAGGATTCTAGTAAAAAATCAAAAGCTTCTGACCAACCTCAAGAGACTCCTTCAGAACCTTTAGTTCAAGAACAATCTGGTTTGGAATCTTCAAGGAGGACTCCTGATAAAGAAAAGAAACTTTCTTTATCAAGAAAAGGGAAAGAAAAGATCGAACCTGGACAAGGAACATCAAAATCCAAAGGTTCTAAAACAGCTAAGATCACACCTATTGCCAAGTCAGGGTCTCAAAAGAAAAGTGAGGTGTGTGCATGCAGCTTTGTTGATTTCAATTTCTTTGATAGCAATGGATTTTATATAACAGAGTTTTTAGGAAAAATAGGATGTGTGACAATATGTTCTGTTCACATGTTAGTATATGGAGAGTGCATAAGGGAATTCTATGAAAATTTAAGTATTTCATCTGACAATGTGTTGAATTCCAAAGTGAATAGGCAGAAATTAACTATCTCTAAACAAGATATTGCTCAATGTTTTGATATGGAAGAAGTGAATGATGATATAGAGATTGTTAATTTACCAAGAAATGATCTTTTTGCTGCTGTCAATGGAGGTTTGGAAATGGATTATGGCAGGGAAGCGATGGTAATGGATTTTGAGCTACTTCCAAGGATTTTGCACAAAATTATTATTGAGTGCATTTGTCCAAGAAAAGGAAGCTCAACCTCCATGTCCATAGATCATGCGCAAATTATATTTGCCATGATAAAGAATAAAAGGATTGATATTGCCTCTCGTATCATTGATCAAATTTGGAGAAATAAGGATAGTATGATACTTGGGAATGTGTTGATGAAAATTTTTGAATTTAAAAGAATCCAAATTCCGTCAAGCTCTTCCGAACCTATAAAATTGAAATGGATTGGAAAAGAAATACTTCATCACATGTCCATTTATGTTAGGAACTATCTTTGGTACACAAATGATGGTTCACATTTTATCGATGAACATCATAAGACTAAAGATATTCCGTTTGAGTCATCCTCTCCAACAGTTAAAGAGGCAGAGACACTTTCAGAGGGTGTTCAAGAAGCTGAGGGTGGAAAATCCAAGAAGCGGAAAATTGGAGAAGTAGAAGAAGGAAGTGGTAGGAGCAGTGTCAGTAATTTTGATTTTGACTCCTTCAAAAACTTGATCAAAGACACCATCAAAGAAGAAATGGTATCGATTCAAGATTTACAGAAAGAAAAATTAGATCAACACAGCTACGAATTTAGAAAAACTATTCAAAATGTTGAAAGAGAACTAAATCTTCTTCGAACTTTATTTGATGAGTTCAGTGGTAATGTGAAGGACGATTTAAATCGTAATGTCACAGCTTTTGACAAACTGGTGGAACAAATGAGGAAAGTTGGAGATTCGGTCACCAAATCGTTTGATAAGTTGGATGTCAACTCTGCAAAATCCACTCAAGTTGTCAAAGATCTTCAAGGAGATATTCAGCTATTTTTGAAAGACCAATTTCCTCATTATACTCGACCAGGACCAACTCTCATAGATTTGGATCATTCTTCACCAAACCAACTCCCTCATCTTCAAAGTCTCCATCTCGCAAGAAATTTTAGTTTACTCACTTTTATTTTTGAAGAGACAAAATATTATGTTCTATTTTCTTAATAGACTTTTGATACATTAAGTTTTTTTTATGCATAATCTGAGGGAGAGATTCCTTTTGATGATAACAAAAAGGGGGAGAAGTGTGATAAGTGTGCTGAATATGTGTGCGTGTGATGTGCTATGTGTGTGTGTGATGTGCTGAATGTTTAAATATGCATGATTAAATGATTGCATGACAGGTGAATGGGCTGAATGTGCTGATAATTGTAGTAATGAAATGCTGATTTCTTTTTATTTCTTTTTGGGATGTAATATCTTCTTGCTAGAAAATGAGTGATGAAAATTGAATGAGAAATAATATGATATAACTTTGATTGTGTTTTGTCATCAAAAAGGGGGAGAATGATGAAATTATTCGAATATGATTTTGATGATAACAAAAGGGAAATGATCTATTTGATATAATTGTTTAAGGAAAGCAAACTTCGTATATTATGTGCTTGGATATTTTTTATATGTATCAGAAGTTATTTCAGAATCTTAATTTGGATATTAATTAGACAGAAGCAAGTTCAGAACCTGTTGAAAAAAGAGTAAGATTAGCAGAAGCTATTTCAGAACTTTTAAAAGCTTAAGAAAAGTCATCAGAAGCTTTTTCAGAATCTTTTGAAACAAGAGAAAATTTTTCAGAAGCGTTTTCAGAACCTTTTAAAGATTTACGTGTTGTTCTTCAAAGCTTTCATCCGGTTGAAGATATGATGTTTTCAAGGCCTAGCTCCACATGTCAAGTATATTTGGGTAATATACTTGATGTGTTTCACTTAAGTTGGTTTTATATCAAGGGGATAATTCTTTTAAAGATCTACGTATCTTATAAGTTTTTGACGTTTTTGATGTGATACGAATTTATAAAAATTGTTCTCCCGATTTTATGAGAATAGTGTGTTCCTAATAATCAATAAAATCAGTTTGTAAAGATAATATTCTGGATAAGTAAACTCTTAATGTTTACGAAATATGTGAAGTGGATAAAAGTCTGATTTTTTTTTGTGATACGGTCAAATAATTTTTATTAACCGAGATATTAGGAAGTTTTTTTTAACAATTTTTTTTAATCTTGAAGAAGATATATCTGCTGGTTGTTATCAAATAAAGGACAGGATTAAATATATCTTACTGGCGATATCTTTGGAAGAAAGAGTTATCCATCAACAAACTTTTGAACGTTCAAATCAGCTGGAAGATGAGAACAAATCTTTTGCAAGCCGAGAATCTGGGAAACAATCCTCATCCTTGAGATATTTTATTTAAAACGTCGAGGAAGAAAAAAAGAGAATATATCTTCTGATTTTCAAAATATCCTCTCGTGACACTCAGCTGAAAAAGAAAAAGAGAGCTTTTAGTAATCCTCTAATTAATGTTTATTGAACGACAACATTCTTCAAGTTTTACTTGTGATCAAAACTTCAGCAATCCATCTTTTGCTTTCGTTCTTTGAATTCTTTTATTGTAATAGGAGGATCTTGTAGACACCTTCTTTGATAATTAGATCAGTTACAAGTAAAACTATGTAGATCGATTAAAGCTAGAGGATAGCAGTGAGAATCGAGCAGAGCGAATTGCACTATCTTGTAATTTTGGATTTATTGATATAGTGAAACACAACCCGTAGGTTAACGAGGTCCCTGGCGTGGAGCTGGAAGAGTGGACTGACGCACAAGGCGGAACCACTATAAATCTCTTGCCTGATTCTCTTAATCTCTTTCTATTTTATTTCAGTAATTTACTTTATAGCAATTTAATTGTTCATATTGTTCTCATCTATTAAAACCGAAGGGAAGTGATTTTAAAAGTCAAATTTTTTTAATAATCAATTCAACCCCCCTTCTTGATTATTATTCGGGACAAACAAAAAGCCCGTAGGAAAATTACATTGAGGTGAAGCATCCATATTTGGCATATGACTTGGCCCTGCATTTGACATAGGTTGCATTCTACTCATTTGAGCTGTAAGTGATGCAACTTGTGCTTGAAGTTGAGCAATTGCATCCGACTCATGATTGGCAATTACTTGCCTCGGTTTATTTCTTTCACTATGCCAACAGAATGTGTTTCTTGCCATATCTTCTATCAGATCTTATGCCTCAGGAGCGCTTTCCTTCATCAAACTTCCACCAGCCACTGCATCAATCATAGTCTTCAATTGATCACCAAGGGAAGAATAGAAAATTCTAACCAGATCATGAAGATAAATCCCATGGTAAGGATAACGCCTAAGGAGTTCCTTGAACCTCTCCCAAACCTCATAGAGTGATTCACCCTCATCCTGATGAAAGGAGAGTATATCATTTCTCAATTGTATTGTCTTGCTCGGTGGGAAAAATTGCTCCAAAAAATTCCGTGCCACTTGATCCCAATTGGTTAGGGAATGAGGGGGTAGTGAATTTAGCCAGTTGCTTGCCTTATCCCTAAGAGAAAAAGGGAATATTCTAAGGCATATTGCATCATCCACTAAGAGAAAAAGGGAATAGTCTAAGGCATATTGCATCATCGGATACCCCATTACTCTTAACGGTGGCACATATCTATAGAAATCTTGACAAATGATCGTGTGGATTTTTAGAGGCTCCTCCTCTAAATTGATTAACCTGTACCATCTGAATTAGAGCAGGCTTCAACTTAAAATTATTCGCTTGTATTGTAGGCCATGCAATAGGTGGAGCGAATCCTTCAACCGTGGGCGTAAACAATTCCCACATGGGTCTATGCACTTCATTGCCAGCAACTTGAAATGGATTATTTTCATTCCCACCAACTTGATTTGGATCACATTCATTTCCTTATCCTTCCATGGTTTCCAAAGTCTCTAGATTGGCTCTTCTTTCTCTTTGCCTCCTTTGAAATGTCCGGTCTATTTCGAGATCAAAATCAAAATTCTCCGATGAAGAACTACTTGTCATAAACTGCAAGAGATGACAAATGAATTAGTATTTTTTTTAAATATAAAGAAGAGAAGAATATAAAATAAAAAAAATGACTAAATTAGTAGCTAATAAGGCTTTCCTAATATTGCCAGATCCCTGGCAACGGCGCCAAAAACTTTTGATGTGTGTATGATCACCCAGTCCAAAATTTATAATCCAATTAATTCAGATCCACATAAGGCAGTGCACCTATCTTGTAGTATGGAAATTAACTCAGGTGTCATCCTAAAGATCTATGGGCAATTACTAGTAATACCCTTTCACTACTATCTAGTCTAAATTATTAAAAGATTGTATTAACCCTAATGATTAATTATACTAATAATTGACAAACCCTAATTATAGAATATGAGAGCTTTTCTTAATATAATTCAATTCACAACAATGCCCCTAATTTTGATCCACCATAACCCTTAATACTTATGATAAAACTAACTGATGAAAAATCAAATCTTGAACTGCAGGGTTTCTAACTTAAACCAATTACTCTCTTCAAGTCAATTGATTCCTAATTTTACATGAGAAAATGGAAATCTCTTCCTTCACTTACGCCAATGCAAAATTGCATAAAACTCACAAACCCTAAATAAAGATTTAATCTTTATGGTAGAAATTCGAAGCCTCCCTATGTCTAAGTGAAACATGCAAATTTATCATTCATGTAAGATCTATCCTATTAGTTGAAATCTCTTTCTAACTAATAAGAATTAAACAAGCAATAATCCTAGCCTGAAAATTATCACAAGACAATTAAATCACATGAATGAATTCAAGATCAAAACTTTTCATCAATTGATAACAATTCAGGACATGAGTTAGGGTTTCACAAAACCTAGGGCATACAAATCTACTCTTCCATATGATAAACAATAGAAACAATAGATCTAGAAGAGTTTAAATAAAACATAATGACAAAAACCCCTTTTGAAACAATTGTTGTGACTCCGGATGTTTGTGCCGTCAATTCTTCTTGAAAAGCTCTCCAAAAGATGACCTTTAGGGTTAGGAATGATATCTGACTCTCTCTCCTTCCTCAAACAATGAAAGAAGGCCGTATTTATACAAAATTGCTCATACACGGGTACCCTACATGAGTCGTGTAGGTCGGGGTGTGTACAACATAATTCCAGCGCATTTTCCTTTGTTGTCATGTGTACACTACTCGTCCTACACTACCCGTGTAGCTCGGGTCGTGTACATTGAAAAAGCTGATTTTTCTTCAAGTTTATCCTCCAAATCTACACTAATAGTGTATAATTACTAGTATATGACCAGCAACTTCATTTAGGCTCCATAATCCTTCAATAACTTGGTTACTTTCATGATAAATCTCTTGAAAAGCTCCATTGTTCCATAATTATCCCTGAAACAAATAATTAACCCAATAAAAGTTCTTTCGTTTGATGAATTACTCAAATAGCATATAAAATATGCTAAATAATGCACAAACAATGAGGGTCTTAAGACACTTATCAATAGATCATTGAATTGGTTCACTACATTTGACCTTTATGAGGCAAGCTTATGCATACATGAGATGATTACTGGCCTTAGCCCATAAAGAGTTTATTCAGGATAACCGTGAATTGAGCTTACTCCATCCCATCCATTAATCACTAAGATGATTTGATGGTGATCACTATGCTAAGTGCTTATAAACACACAATCACTTCTCTTCATTTTAGGACTTTTGGAGAGAGAAGATAAACAATATTCCATAAAGGAGACTTCGTCTAAGAAGATCAAACTAGACAACTCAAGTGATCGTTACTACAATTGCTCTAGAACTATAAGGTTGACGCACAATGTCTACGTAAGGTGCCCTACCTGTCACTTGTGTATTCGAGACGCTGAGATTACCCATTCCCCCTCCTCGTCATTCTCTCTAAACCATCCCATCATCAGGTTTCATTTCTTTAGCAACACTCTCAAGTCACATAAATGGCACAAAATCCACGCAACCATCCTATGAAGAACCTTATATCTATAACCTATAAATTTTATATATGATATATATATATATATCAATATGATATATGTTATGCATAATTTATAGTTTATATATACTCTCTAAATTATATATTTATTTATATAATCTTTACAAACTATAATTATTATATATAAAATATTTATAGATATATAATATATATTAATAATATATCCATATGTTATATATGATCAATATTTTATAACACACATGCAAGCATATATGTCATATTCATTTCATATAACAAATGAATTATAACATATAATATATGCATAACCTGTAAATTATGTATTTATAACATATTGATCTTTTATATGTATTAATAATTATGTACATACATATATGCATTATAAATATTTGTTATATATATCTTATGTGACATATATATTATGTTATGGATATCTATACAATATACCTCATATGTAATTCATACTGTATGTGTACTCTATAAGTTACATATTTGTATTATATATAATCTACATACTTTAAAAACATTTTATATACAATCTCTATTTTGATGTAAATATTTATATAATATGTTCTATATATGTGTGTGTTATATCAATACATATATTTGTAATAAATATCTAAATTACATCCTATATGTTATATATATATAATGTATATATGCTATATATGTAGCAAATAAATGAAATGTGTATTCATAAATAAATATATATTATATGTAATTTTATTTGTTAAAGAAGATCTATATTATATATATTATTTATATAATCTTTATGTAATTTATAATGTTATACAAATATATAATATGTTTCTTATAAAGACAATTTTTTTTTCATTTTGTAATTTCGTTAGGATAATAATATTACATTTCAACAAAACAAAAATACAAAACAATAATATTATATTTTTTAACAGGTTCACAGGTTTATAAAAAGTTTAGGTCATAAACCTGAATCTGGACATATATAAATTTGTGTCGTTTCTGGATTTGACCCATTTATTATCCGTATCGATATTTACTAACCTAAAACCTTTTTGTAAGCCTTGAATATTTTGGTACTCTTACAAAATAAACCTAGGACTAATACCGAAACCTAAACCCTAAAATCGACCCAAGTTAAAACTAAACACTAGAAACTCTAAACAAGATCAAATACGGAATTTCATAACTTTAAGAAAAAGAGCACCTTTAGAAATAGAATAAAAATCCAATAGTCATCCGACTCATAATCTCTATGCTAAATAATTTATCTATCTGATCATTAACACATAAATCGAAAAAACATCATCAGTTAATAATTAATGATAAAATTGTAAAACCTTAGATTCTTCGATAGCCTTATAAGTAGATCTTAGAGTCATGACTAAAGACTAGAACCCTAAAGTCAAACCAAGTCAATGTTTGACCTTTGAAACTTAGACCCCGATTAGTCAATCTCGAGAACTGTAAAATATTAAATAAATTATAAAAATAGAGTAAACTTAAAATAGGAACCAAATATACAACATAAACCTAAACCCCTAGATTTTATAATCTTATGAGTAAATCTTAATGTCGAGATAGAAACCGGAACCCTAAAAGCTAACTTGGGTCAAGATTAAGATCTACATGATTTAGATCCAGCAAGAACATCTATACAAGACTCTCGAAAGACTCGGATAGTAATTCGAGGGTCTTCTATGGTATGTGGTGGACTGTTACATTCAGGATACCCCTATGGGGTGTGACATTTTAAGTTGGTATCAGAGCGCTAGGTTATAAAACAAGACAATAGAACTAAAAGAAATCAAACCTAGAAGTTAACTAATAGGTTAAAATGGAGTGTAAAACATCTCTTTCTGTTAGTCTAATTAGGAGTCTTCTCTTGTTGTAGGTCTCCTTGGGTGAGACCGTGAGCGAGCAAGAAATTTTACGAAGAGAAATGATGAAACCCTTGTGGACTACCGATTAAGATTGAGGGAGTTATGTGAGGATTTTGCATTGGCGAGGAGTCCCCGGATTGTAGGGGAAATGTTCAGATTGTGGAGGGAAGGATTAAGATACACGAGATGGGCCGCTGTGATTGATCAATTGAGGCATGATCCTGTGAGGAGGAGAAACTGGACTAAATTGGAGACGATATATACTCTAGAGCGAATACAGGCATGAGCCCATGACTAGAGAAGCTATTCTTATTCTGAAGAATGAGGGAAACCCGACCCCTCCAGACTTTAGGGTATGGATCACTCTAGGTCCATTGTATGTTTATGCTCATGATAACCTCTCTGACTACCATGACTGGAACATAGCTGATGCGTGGAACCATATTGTATGGCATGCAGTTTATCTAGATATTATCCCACCACATGTAATCATCCTACCTCCACCAGCTAGAGATATAGGTATGCAACTGAATAATGCACCTGTGTTAGAAGTGGCTATTGAGGCTGAGGAAGAAGTAGAGGAAGAGGAGGAAGAAGAGGATCCGGAGGAGGACACTAACTGGGAAGAGAATGTAATGCCAAGAACCCCTACCCCACCTATAGAGTCAAAAGGAGAAGTGAACCTAGAACCCAATCATGTTGTATGAGATTTCAATCGAGTTCTGGAGATTCCCGATAGTGGGAGAGTAGAGCCTGAGATAGATCCCCTGTTATGGAGGGATATTTACATTGAAGATGAACGTCCTCCTGCTTGATGTGGCGGTCCTCGAACTCGTGGCTCCTGAGCCCATGGAATTAGAGAATGTGGATGAGGGACTCAGGAGGGAATCTGAGATAGTGGAAAATCAAGTGAATGAACCGGAAGTGAGAGTTGATGAGGAAGAAGTGAATCTGAGAGAAGAGCGAGGAGTGAAAAAAGAGGAAGAAAATGAGGAGCACGACCAAGAGGCCCTAGTCCAACCCACTAGGAGGCGAAGGATGAATGTGAGAGAGTATCTCAGCCTGTTTGTCCGTCAGGATGACGGTGGCTCTTCCAGTAGGGGATGACCCTCTAGTTCAACCCCTAATGATTCTAGTGATGAGTGAAAGGTAGAAAGATAGCTCACCCAATTAAGTCTAAATGAATTTTTTATTTTCTTTCTTTTGTAGTAGGCAATGCGGGATGCCAATTTGCCTTAGGATCTCTAGACAGTTTAGTATTTTGTGCTTTTCTTTTCCTTATATTTTGTTTTGTTTTTGGATAAGAGAAAGATGTTTAGAACTAGAACTAGAATGTAGCTTGCCAATTTTGTGAGCTAAAAATCTCCGATGTAATTCCTTGTATGGCTTGCGAAAGTAATGAAGGACCATGTTTATTTCAAAGGAAAGAAGTTATGAGGATCAAGCATGTCATGCATTAGCTATAAATGGCATTAGCCACATATAATTGCATGAGCACTCATTCATTCATGTCATTATTCTGAACTTGTAAATTTTTTTTTTTTTTTTGTGTATGAGTTCCTTTGTTTTATGGTTTCCTTTGATTATGTGAAGTTTTATAAGATTGATTTACTCTCAGAAATTTTGGTTTCCTGAATTCTCTTAAAGTTGCGAACCTTGTTTGACAAAAAGACACTAAAAGTTACTAAATAATGTGTAAACAGATGAAACCAACGGATTCGGAATCGGGAGCAAGAACCTCTCCCGAACGAAGCCGACCAACCTACTGTACCTCAACCAAACCCACAAGGAGTAGCACCCCATAACCCGCAAGGTGATGTGATGAATGTGATTGGGTAGTTGGCCAATCTTTTAAACACATTCATCCATAACCAAAATCAAAATCAGAACCCGCACCAAGGGTAAAGTATCCGGGATTCTGCTCCGCTACCACCACCACCCGCAGATTACCGGGAAGTAACTGCTGAAGCGCCTGCTCCACAGGAGGAGCATTCCTACAATGTACCTTTACCACCACCTCCCCCGTACCGAAAGACTCATCGAAGCTCCTTATCGGACTTTATCAAGAGTAACTGGTATTTTGATGGGGCATTCGGTAAACCCGATGAGGCTGAGGATTGGTTAACTCAGATTGAGTGATCTTTTGCTGCTTACGAGATCCCACCTTATTTGCAATTGGAATATGGGACATACATGTTGAGATATAATGCAAGGGTCTTGTGGGACTCTAAAAGAAGAAGCTTGGCTCCACCGATTACATGGGAATCCTTTCGCTGGGAATTCTTGGAAAATTATTTTCCCTTTAGCCTAAGAGTGAAATATAGTGCGGACTTTTTACATGTTAAGCAAAAGGGAAGTACTGTGGAACAGTATGAAACTGAGTTTACTCACTTGCTACAGTATGCACCTGAATGTTTTAGGGACAGTGAGGAATTAAAGAAACAGGTGTTTTTGGAAGGTCTGGATGAGGAATTACAGATCAAGCTGGAAGAATTCGGAGTGAAAACCTACCCCGAGTTGGTAGAAAAGGCTCGAGTGATTGAAGGAGCCAGGAAAAGGAAATATCAGGAACCCGATAAAAGAATATTCAGGAAGAGGCCGTTCGACGCCTCGAGCTCAGAGTTTAAAGGAAAGAGGTACAAACCATACCATGGATTCAAAGATAATACCAGTGGGAGGCCGAATCAATCAAAGGCCAATGTTACTTGTTGGAAGTGCAAGAGGGTTCATGTCCCTAGGCAATGCCCACATTTGAGAAACAAGTGTTACTTTTGTGGCGAGTCTGGCCATATGGTTTATACATGCCTATAGAAGATGGCCGTGACTTGTTTCATCTGTAAGGAGAAGGGGCACTTGGCCTCTAAATGCTCGCAACAGAAAAGTGTGGCCGCTCGACCATTTGGGATTTCGAGCAATACCAACCCTTTGAGGTCAGGAAGTAAAAGTGGGAGCCGTGTAGCTTTGGCGATGCATGGAATGAGACTTTATAACTTCAAAGGCCAGTGGATGGTCGAGGAAGATTATGAGGAGGAGGTGGAGTTGGCTGCCATGGACCAAGGAGATGGCGTGGATAGCCGCCTAGTAACAGGTTAGTAACAAAACCTTCTTAAGTTAAAAGTTATTTATTTAACCGTTTTCTGTAATAAATTGAAATATGTATATGGGAAAGCTAGAAATTAAAACCCCAAATAGGAAGCTATGAGAGTGTTTTAGGTTGAGTAGTGATGGATGTTTGTTGACCACAGGACACATACGGGTGAATAGAATTGAGGCTTATGTTTTGTTTGACACAGGAGCTACACACTCATTCATCACATGAGTTTGGTTAATAAACTTGGATTACTTATAGACACAACTATTGCTAGCTTGAGAATTAAAACACGTACCGGAAGTGTGGTGTCAACTCGAGAAGTAATAAAGGATTGCCCATTGGAAATTCAGGGACACCACTCGAGGAGTGGTTTGATAATGTTGGAGATGAACAAATACGAAGTTATCCTTCGCATGAACTGGTTAAGCAAGGTAAAAGTTGTAATGAATTGCCAAAAGAGGATGGTGTGTTTCTATGATCAATCAAGAGGAGAAGTGGAGTTCATAGGAGAAACCTTAGTTCCAAGAAAGTTTGGATTAAACTCTTTCGAACTAATGATGGAGGATGAAGAGATAGTACCTATCGAAGGTGTCTTGGATGAAGAGGAAACTCGGGAGGAAAAGGATATACCTGTGGTAAACGAGTACTTGGATATGTTTCCAGAGATTTTGCCTGGGTTTCTACCAAAGAGGGAAATTGATTTTGAGATTGTCTTGGCCCCAAATACTGAACCGATATCCAAAGCACCATACCAGATGGCACCAGCCAAGTTAAAAGAGCTAAAGACTCAACTACAAGAGATCTTGGATCAGAGGTTCATAAGACCAAGTGTATCACCATGGGGCGCACCTGTCCTGTTTGTAAAGAAAAAGGATGGATCAATGAGGTTATGTATCGATTACCGTGAGTTAAACAAGGTGACCATCAAGAATCGATATCCCCTACCAAGAATTGACGATCTGTTTGATCAGCTACTGTTACGCCCCAAGGAGTATCCTAAACGTGACAGTCCGCCACACTCAATATTAAAACTTAAGTATGACAACCTTAGCCATTCCCAAAAGCTTTTATATTAAGTGTAAGGCATGCTTTCACAACTTTAGAGGACCATATATGGAATTATGAAGCTTAAGAAGATATAATAACATATTAAGAAAAGAGGATTCATAATATTCAATTACTTATAACAACGATCTTTGCAACTTAGGGACATTTCCCTTTGATCACTAATCTATTACAAGGATATTTTACATCTCATTCAACACTAAACTTCATCTAGAATTTTTCCTAATCCATAAAGAAATTACCTAACTGCAGGGTCCTCGTGGCCTTAACCATAAATAGGGAAACTGCAAAAGATATCTGTGGGGGTATAAGCTAACAGGCTTAGTGAGAATTATTTCCATAAATAACTTCTTGTAACAGAGTTTCAAACAAGTTAATTAAACAAACAAATGGAATGCAACATACACGTGGGCAAACAAGGCATATAGTTTTCCGAGAACTATATGTGGAATGGATTCGCGCCCTCCATTCGGGGTTTGGTAATACATAACCTCAAAACAAGTAGTTTTAAAAAGTTTTATGCTTTCGATCAATATCACCAAGCACATGAAGTCTACTTGAATTGAGCCTTGCTTTCGGATCTTCCGCCAAGCATTTCCTTTTTCCATAATGCTGTCAAGCAATCGCTTTCGGATCCTCTGATAAGTGTTGCTTTCAACATGAGCTTACTATCCTTCTCACCCAAGGATAATAACCCAAAATTCAATGTGACTCACTTCGTGATATGCATGAATCCATTTATTTATGATATCGTAATATTATCATTATCAAGTTTATGGTGATGAAAGCATCACATACAAACCAAGTATTTATACTAAGACAACCATTTTAAATCAATTCCGACCTCAATATTCTTAGAATTCTTTCAAAGAATTACTTTCATACATATCCATTTATCTTTTCCTATCTTCTAATGCAATTAAATTACAAGTACAATAAGTATAGCATTTAAAAGAAATAAACTCACGATGCCATGTCGACTATTCCTCTACGCGGATGAGTCGTTCACACACTTCTCTTAATCGAAATAATCTTCGGGATAAACGTATCTTTCCTCGGAGTCACCTAGCCAAAGAAAATACCCATAATGAGTATTTCTTGATGATTTTCTTGAATTTTGACAAAATAATGTCAAAAGAACGTTAAAGTTCGTATAAAGGAATGTTCCAACTTAATATGGCCATATCTTGGTCATTTTAACTCGGAATCACGCATATAATATACCGATTTCTACCTACTCGAAAAGATCTACCCATCTCTAAAATTATTTTTAACAAACAAGGTCATATAGGCTCCGAAACTGTGGCGACAAAATTCACCACGGATTTTCCAATGCAAAAACAACTTTGGTCTAATCAATCAAAATTTGTTTTATAATTACTTAGTTATCTATATGGTTGAAAAATTCTCTTTTTATGGTTACTTAGCTTATATTTATTCATGCTCAAGTGTTTGTTGTCCAATCATGTTGCTCAAGAAAATTATGTCGGTTTTGGAGTTTTTAGAAAAATATAGTTTACAAAAATTCATTTTTGTAAATCTCTTGAACATTTTGCTTCCTTTGTTTTATGTTGACATATATATATATATATTTCAAAGTATCTTTTTGAAAATAACTTTTCTTCTTTTTATGTTTTCTATATTAATACTATTTTCCTATACAAATTTCTTTGTCTACTTGTTTATAAAAATCTTTTATTTGAAAATTCCTCGTTCTTTCCTCATATTACGTTTTTCATAGAAACTATCCTTGCGTAAAATTTTATTTTCTTTATAAAAACAAAGTTGGATAATAAGTGTTTTAAGAAGCTTTTTATAGTAAAAAGTAGTTTCTAAAATCTTAGTGGTTTCTTCTTGTAACTTGAAAAGAGATAACTTTATTTTTGTTTTAAACCATAGATCTTGTACTTTTCATAAACTTATTTTTAAGTGTCAAAATCTCCTTTGTATCAATTATTTTTAGAACTTGAAACTTTGGACAACAATTTAAATGAACATGAATTATGAGAAAATAATAGCAAGCAAAGTAACATAAGTAATAAAGTCAAGTATTGGAGTCTTAGCTTTTTCAAGGCTCCCGGGACTAAGGAGTAGACTAATCCCAAAATAAAAATAAAATGAAATAAAGAAAAATTTGTTTTGACTTGATGAGGACAAGTCTAAGACTAGAGACTAGTCTTAAAATAACAAGGAAAGAATAAATAAATTACGATGGAATAATTAAATAAATTGCAAGTGAGCTTATATGCTCTAAAGAATATATATATATATATATAGATAATAATACTTAGATATAATGACAATAATATAAACAAAAATAATAATATAAACATAAATAGATTTTTCATGAACAAGAACAATACATGAACATAATGTAGCTTCCATAACTTTTAGTCTTTGGAAACTCACACTATGTTAATGTAAAGTTACATGACATGAAGAAGAAGAAAATAATAGAAGATGGTTACCTAAAGAAGATTTTGGGTAGTAGTATGTGGTTATGAGATTTATTGTAGGTAGAAGTTGTTTTGAAATTGTTTTGAGAGAGGTTTGAGATGGTAGTTGGAGAGAGTTTTGAGAAGAAATTTTGGGAGAGTTTTTGTAAGAATTTGTGGGTAGTAATTGTGTGAAAGAAGCGAAAGAGGAGGGGGTATTTATAAGAAAATGAGGAGTGATTTTTATATGATTAAAATAAATAAAAATTGAAACAAATTGAAGAGAGATGGGGAGGGGGTAGCGCCAGCCACATGCATGGGGAGGGGGGAGTGATTTTATTTTTTGACTTTTTTTTAAATAAAAGTAGTAATATGTAAGGTATATGTGAAATAAAGTTATGAGAAAGGTAAAAAATAAAGGTTATAGGTTATGGACTGTGTAAGAGTAGGTGTAAGAAAAAGTAGAGATAAAAGAATAGTGTAGAATAGTAATGAATAGTGTAATGTAAGATAGATATGACTAATAAAGTACCGGTAGTAAGAAAATATACGTATAAATGCGATATCTGTTATTTTTACTTACCGAAAAATTACGAAATTAACATTTTTGAAAACCTTATATTTTTACGAGTCTAACGATGTATTCAGAATATTTTTACTATTTCGAGGCCCTGGACACGTTTTTCAAGAATCATGTCCGATCGGGTTCGAGACGAGTTGCGGTTTTATTAATCTGATCTTTTTATGTTGCCTTAGATAATTCCGCATTATTCTACATTCTAAACTTCTACTTATCCTCACCGAGTTTCTTATTCGGAAGTGCCGGACTTAAGCTATTACGTCTAACTAGGGTTTTGTTGACCATTTAGAGCTTCGGTTGACTTTCGGTTTAAGGTTTTAGGTTAAACCGATTCCAAAAATTTGGGGGTTTACAGCTACAAGGAGCGTGTGTGTTTTCATGCATTGATTTGCACTCGGGATACCATCAGTTAAGAATGAAACTTGAGGACGTACCAAAGACGGTTTTTCATACTCGTTATAAACATTATGAGTTCCTGGTGATGTCGTTTGGACTGACCAATGACCAGCTACATTTATGGATCTTATGAACAGGGTCTACAAGCCACTTCTGGATAAGTGTGTAATTGTCTTCATAGATGATATCTTGATATATTCTAAGACTAAGGAACAATATGAAGAACATCTTCGGTTGGCGTTGCAAACTTTGAGAGAAAATAAGTTGTACGCCAAATTGTCCAAATGTGATGTTTGGTTTGATAGAATATCTTTTCTTGGACATGTGGTTACTGGAGAAGGGATTTCAGTTGACCCCGAAAAGATTAAGGCTGTAGTAGAGTGGAAATAGCCACAAACGGTTATTGAAGTGAGAAGTTTCTTGGGTTAGTGCTGGCTACTATCGCAAGTTTGTGAAAGATTTTTCGAAGATAGCCAAGCCATTGACTCAATTGACCCAAAAGAATGAGAAATTTGTTTGGACAGATAAAAGAGAATAGAGTTTCCACGAATTGAAACAACGGTTGGTATCAGCACCGATTTTGGTTCTACCGGACCTAGAAAAGTCTTATACAGTGCATAGTGATGCTTCAAGGAATGGCTTTAGATGCGTATTAATGCAAGAAGGAAAAGTTATTGCCTATGCCTCTCGACAGTTAAGACCCCACGAGCAAAACTACCCCACACATGATCTAGAGTTGGCTGCGGTTGTCTTCGCCTTGAAACTTTGGAGACATTATCTATATGGGAAAAGGTGTGAGATATACACGGACCACAAGAACCTTAAGTATCTGTTCACACAAAAGGAATTAAACATGAGACAAAGGAGATGGTTGGAGCCAATAAAAGATTATGATCTGGGAATAAACTACTGTCCAGGGAAAGTTAATGCAGTTGCAGATGCCCTAAGTCAGAAAAATTACGGGGAAGTAGCTGCCTTAATTACAAGCCAAAGAGATCTGATTAGAGATTTTGAAAACTTAAGGATTGAGTTCATAGACCAAAGTGCAGAGCTTGAAATAGCTAATCTGCTATTAGAACCAACCCTGATGGAAAGAATCAAGGAAGCCTAAAGGTATGATGAGGTAATACAAAGGATTAAAAGGGAAACCCAAGTGGGAAAATACCTGGACTTTGCAGTAGACGATGAGGATATGATCAGAATGAAACGAAGGTTGTGTGTGCCAGAAGATGAAGAATTAAGAAAGGAGATAATGAGTGAAGCTCATAACTCCAATTACACCATGCATCCTGGAGGTACCAAGATATACCAAGACTTGAAAAGCCACTATTGATGGAATGGCATGAAGAGGGATATAGCAGAATATGTGATGAAGTGTCCGGTTTGCCAACAAGTGAAAGTGGAGCACCAAAGGCCAGGGGGATTGTTGACGCCTTTACCCATCCCCGAATGGAAGTGGGATCAGATATCCATGGACTTTGTGTGTGGTTTTCCAAAGACTTTCTTGGTTGTGAGGCCATATGGGTAATAGTGGACCGATTAACCAAGTCAGCGCACTTCCTACCCATAAACATGAGTTATTCAATGGATAAGCTGGCTAAGATCTACCACAGGAAATTCTGCGGCTACATGGCATACCAGCAAGGATTATTTTGGATAGAGACCCAAGATTTGTGTCTAAGTTTTGGACGAGTTTGCAAAAGAGTTTGGGTACCAAACTGCACTTCAGTACGGCATATCACCCTCAGACTAATGGACAGCCTGAGCGGACAATCCAAACTCTAGAAGACATGTTAAGAGCCTGTGTATTGGAATTCAAGGGGAGCTGGGATAATCATATACCTCTCATCGAGTTTGCTTACAACAACAGCTACCACTCAACTATTCGAATGCCACCCTATGAAGCCCTATATGGACGGTGCTGTAGGTCCTCTCTGTTTTGGAATGATATGGAAAAATTAGCTATCGGGCCGAAATAGGTACAAGAAGCAGCCGATAAGGTAAAGGTGATCCAGCGAAAAATGAAAGAGGCTCAAGACAGGCAAAAGAGCTGGGCATATTTGAAAAGGAGGGAACCCGAGTTTAAAGTAGGTGATCATGTGTACCTGAAGATAAGCCCAATTAAGAATATTAGAAGAATGCGTACACAAGGGAAGTTGAGCCCAAGATATATTAGACCCTTCGAAATTTTGGAAAGAATCAGGGATCTAGCATACCTGCTAGCTCTACCCCCAAACTTATCTAGGATTCACAATGTGTTCCATGTGTCAGTGTTAAGAAGGTATGTACCTGACCCGGAAAGGATTTTAGAATTGGAGCCCATTCAGTTGAAGGAAAATCTAACATATGAAGAACATCCCATAAAGATATTGGATAAGAAAACCCAAAGGCTATGGAATAAGGGCATTCATTATGTTAAAGTGTTGTGGAGGAATCATGCCTTCGAGGAAGCAACTTGGGAAGCTAAAGAGGAAATCCGGAGAAAGTACCCCAAGTTATTAGAAGGACAAGGTACGTTAGTTCAGTTTTGAGGACAAAACTCTGTTTAAGGTGGGAAGGTTGTAAACCTCGGTTTTCCCAATAGTTAAGTAAACTTCGAGAACCGGAAAACAAAACCTTAAATCGGATTAATTCAAGCCTTGTGAGAGAAACTTAGAAACCCTATATCCGGCTTTCCTTTGGTTTCATATCAAAAGAAATCTTATAAAATAATTTAATGTGAAATATTGTTTTAAAGTATATTTCAAACCATAGAAAGTTTTAATTTCGAAAAATTTTCTATTCCGGGCCTTCCTGAGCCCCATTACGGAAAAGCAATCCTCGGGACTAGAAACTCAGGAAAATATTCCGGAATACTCTTTAGAATCGAAATTTTATAAGGATTTCAAAAATATAAGTTTTATAATTTTTCGAACTATAAAAATTATAGTTATAGCCTTTTTCCCATATTTTTTTTACTACCGGTAAAGTAGATGTCTTGTCTACTATTTATCACTATTCACAAGTACAACCTATATTATACACTACCCATGACCTAGTCTTATATCCTTACAACTACTCATTATATTTTCTTTTCCAAGAAATTTTTGTTTCTTACTAAATTATTACATTTAATACATTTTATTACTTAAATTACAATTTCAAATAAAATTAAATCACTCCCTCTCTCTCTCACTTGATGGCCGGCACACCCCCCACCCCCATTTTGCCCCCTCAAATTGTTTTAATTTTTTCTTTTTCTAATACAACAAACCCTAATTTACTTAATATATATCTCATTTACACACTCTCTCCTCATTTCTACTCTTTCAAAATTTTTAACAAAGCAAAATCCTCTCTACCACCACCACCCACCCACACACACACACTTTAAGTTCATTTCTTCATCAAATCCTTCTTTAGGTGATGATTCTTGAGCCTTACTACTTCTTAATCTTGTAATGGCAAGATTATTCATGTATGTTTTCACTTTAAATCCCCATGAGCAAGTGCTAGAGATAAGAAAATGCTAATACATGAATATCAAGCCATCACAAGAGTAGATCTTGTGTTTAATGAGTTTTTGTTGAAATACTATTATGTTCATGCATATAAAAGTAGAGATCTTGCATGAAAAATATATGTTCATACTCTTAAACTCCTTTTCATGCACTATAAGTAGTAGATCTAGCACTTAGACACTCATATTTTACTTGACATTCATGTTCATATAGATATTTTGTGTTTTCATGCATTAATGCTCATAAAGATTTAGTCTTGTATATATAAATGTGATAGTTGGTAGATCTTTATGTGGATAAGACAAGGAACTTGAAAAGAAAAGGTTTTTTTGTTAGAAATGTTCAAAAGGAAATTCGTATGACTTCCAAACCCTATTTTAAAAACTCTTGTAACAACTTTGAAACTCATGTTTTATATGAAAAATGGAGGGTATAAGTAATAGATATCATTAATTAATGATTTTTATAAGTTGAAATGAGTTTGGATGAGAGTAATGTGTAAAACAAGGAGTAGAATCAAGATGGAAAATTTTGAGTAAG
The DNA here is from genome assembly GCA_024138025.1 of Combretum micranthum. Lineage (NCBI taxonomy): Eukaryota > Viridiplantae > Streptophyta > Magnoliopsida > Myrtales > Combretaceae > Combretum > Combretum micranthum. Next base: position 175,268 of record JAMXBD010002144.1, on the reverse strand, counting down.
TAGTCAACTTGTAAAATTCGTAACTTTGGATGATGCCTATGTAAACACCTATTGTTCAAACTCAAAATGAATGTTTTATGTGTTAAATGAAGTCCTTAGGTAGTGGATATAGTAAAGTCTTGAATTTCAATGCATTACACAAGTTTTCCTAAAGGAATCATTCAAAAAGTGAATTTTCAAAAATTTTGGATTTTTGAGCAAAGCCTATTTAAAAACATATTTACAAAGTGTAAAATGTAAATTTTTTATGTAGAAATGAAGGTCTTGGATAGTATAGGTAATGAAGACTCATTTTTAATTAAGATAGCTGGAAATTCCTAAGAATAAAATCTAAAACACTAGTGTAGTGTCAAAATTAGAAAAATGAACTTTCAAGAAGGAGTTATTATTGAAGTCTTGCAAAATTAAGGAGTTTGAAAGTTCCTTTTACCAAAAATCATCAAGATCATGCATATATTGAACTCGTCACATGTCATTCATGATAGGAAATCATCCATACTTCATATATACTTGAATCATCAACTAGATACATTTCAAACAAGTGCAAAAACTATTTTTCGGAAATGGGAATGGTTACTGATCAGATCTGATTCCTCTGTTCTGTGACCTAAATTTTTTCAAAACTTGGAAATAATATTAGCATTAGGTAGATCTTTCGAAGTAGATAGAAATTGATATAAAATTTGCGAAATTCCGAGTTAAAATGACCAAGTTATGGCCGTTTTAAGTTGAAACTTCCGCAAATAGCGAGAATCACAACTTTTATTAGTTTTGACACATAGTTTGGATTAGTTAAGTGATGAAGTAATCATTAGGGTATTCTTCTTTGGTAGGTGATCCCGAGATCGACGAATCCCTACCACCCGATTACTACTATTAAAAGACCGACATACCATGGCCGAGTGAGTATCACTTCCATTTTCAATTATTGCTTGTGATTGTATTGATAGCTGCACTAGTTACTTAGCAAAGATAAAATGAATATGCATGATGAGGTTGAATGGGAATTGTATTGTCTGCTATTGTTATGTGAAGTTGAACTTAAAGAATACCGAAGCCGGGTGATAAATCATTGCTTGTATAGATAAGCTAGGATTGATTGTCTCCGGATATTGCTTGATCACCTAAAAGAACTGGTATAATTGATTATTCGATATTGAAGATAAACTTGAACTGTAAACCCCCGAAGTTTTGTAATCAGTTAAATCTTAAACCCTAATTAGAAGTCAACCGGATCTCTAAAGTCAACAAAACCATAGTCTATCGTAACCATTCAAGTCCAGCATCCTTGTTTAAGAAACCCTAAGAAAGTAAGAAAGCGCTTAGTGAGTAGAATAGTTTGTAATTATATAAGAAAGCTTAAAAAGATCAGTTTAGTAAAACCGCGACTCGTTTTGAGCCAAATCGGACATAATTCTTGAAAAACGTGTCCCGAGGCTCGGAATAGTAAAAATATTCCGAATATACCGTTAGACTGGTAAAAATATAAGATTTTCAAAAATATCAATTTCATAATTTTTCGATAGCTGAAAATATCGAATTTATACGTGTATTTTCTTACTATCGGTACTTAAATTGTCATGTCTACTTTACATTACACTATTTACTACTATTCTACACTATTTATCTATCTCTACTTTTTCTTACAATCTACTCTTATAACCCGTACCTCTATTTCTTACAAATTTTCATTTCCAATACAACTTCACATCTTTCATATCTTACTTTTCATTTACAAAAATACAAAAAAAAATAAATTTCTCTCCCTCTCCCCTCTATAATTTGCACCGGCCCCCCTCTCTGTCACCCTCCAATTTGTTTTATTTTTATTTAATTAATTAACATAATTAACCCCCCACATTTTCCTACAAATACCCCCTCTTCCTTCCACTTCTTTCACACCTTTCCTACACTAAAGTTACTCTCCCTAAATTCTACAAGAATTCTCTCCCAAAGAGTTCTCTCAAGTTTTGTTCTTTTAGGTAATATTTCTTCAAGTTTTCCTTATGTTCATCTACTTAGTATGAACTTAGTGTGTGTTTTCTAAACCATGAAGGTTAAAGAAAGCAAAAATAGGTTCATACTTTGTTTTTGTTCATGATCTAATTTCTTTTATGTTGCTTTTATGCATATAATTATCTAAATATATATATATTTGTAGTTATTTATATCTTTTAGAGCATACAAGCTCATTTGTTTTGCAATTTATTTACTTCTCTTGCAATTTATTTACTTTCATATTGTTTTTAAGACTAGTCTTTCTAGTCTTAGACTTGTCCTCATCAAGTCAAAACATTTTCTTTTTCTTTATGGGACTAGTTTATTCTTAGTCCCAGGATACCTTGATGAAGCTAAGGTTCCAATACTTGATTTATTTCTTTACTAGCTTATTCTTTTAAGTTATTATATTTCTTTATGTTTTCATAACTTTATGATTCATATTCATGCATGAACATAATGACTTTTGTCTCAACAAAATAAATGAGGAAAGGTTTTCTTTAAAAAATTCTTTTCTAGAAATAAAAGTAGGAAGTGATTTTCTTAAACAAACTATTCTAAGAAATTTAGAGTAGCTCATAAACATACATAGAGAGAGCTTTTTGAAATAAACAAAGATTTTACAGAAACTTCACTTTTTCATCAAGTGCTAGAAATTCTTTTCATCAAAAGTATTGGAAACTAAGCTTAGAAAATAAAATCAATCCTTAGGAATTTAAAGAGATTATGGAAATTAAATTTAGGAAAAGAAAATATTCATTTGAAATAACTTAAGATATTTTCAAAGCAAAATAAAAAAGAATATTTCAAAAGTGCTCACTTTCCAAAAATATTTAAAAAACTTTACTTTTTAGTTGAGACAACTTCATTAAACTTCATACATTCAATATGAGTCAATAAATATATGTATATGCATTTCAAAGGTTTTACAAGCTATTTCAATATCTATCTCTTTAAAATGAGCTTTGGATAAAATAAGAAAATTAGAAATAGATAGATCTTTTCGAATAGGTAGAAAACGGTATAATATATGCGAAATTCCGAGTTAAAATGAGCAAGTTATGGCCATTTTAAGTTGGAATTTTCTCCTATACGATTTTACCACGATTTTAAGAAAAGTTTAGAATCTTCGAGAATAGAAATTCTATGAAAAACTCATTTTGGGTATTTCATCTTGTCTAGGTGAAGAAAGAACTGAGATCAATTTCCCGGAAGATTACTTCGATTAGGATCTACCGACATGGAGTGAGTTAATCCTTTACTAAGTTATATTTCATTGTTTGTGCTTGTAATTAGTAGCACTAGAAATTAAGGAAAAGATAAAAGATAAAAGTTTGTGTGATTTAAATTTATGATTGGTTGAATATAAGTTAAGAATATCAAAAGAGGAATCGATAAGTAAATTGTGATTCTTGCATTGATATAATGAATATTGTTTTGATCGCCTTTAACTTGAACTCACATTATCTGGTTAAACTTATACTGAAAATAATTCATGCATCATATTTGTGAGTCACATTTATTTCACTACTTTTCTCGTGTAGGGAAATGAGGAAGATGTAGTGGTGGCTAGTAGGAGCCGGAAAGTCTACATGAGCCAGTAGGAGATGGAAAGTCTACAGGGCAAGCAGGAGCCAGCAAATCTGCAAATATTGATGGTCGTATGGGACTGTAACCTCCCAACCCACAACATGGAGGGCATAAAATCCATGCTACACATGATTTCCGGTCAATCTTGTGTATTTTGTTTGTACATATGTTTGGTGCATTCTCATATGATTGTTTAAATACTTGTTTGATTGATGGAAATGTCTTGTAGATGGAATTATCTCACTAAGATAGATTTGCTTATACCCCTATAGCTTTTTGTTACAGTATGATTATCTTTGGTTGGCACCAAGGAGCCCCGTATGCCAAGTACGAACTTAAGCTACTAGGAGTTTTTGGGAGAAGTTATATGTATTTAGTTTTGAACATAGACTTCTAAGAAAATCTCTATAGTAGGCTTATGTTATAGTTATGATTACTTGTAGTTGTAACAAGACTTTTAAGACTAGGGAATGCCCCTAAGATGATGTAAGGAATTATTATTTAAATGAAGGTTTCATGTTTATTTATATAAGTTATTGCTTGCTTTTATTATCTACTTAAATGTAATATCCCTGTGAGTCTCCTACTATCTTGGAAGCACACCTTGCATGTGATATCGAAGCTCCTACATGACTAAGGTTGTCATTCATTAGCTTTAATATTATATACGATGGACTGCCATGTTTAGGGTACCCTCCGGGGCGTGACATGAACCCATTCATAACACGATGGGGATGGGGCATTAGCATTTGTTGCTTTTTCATGATCCATAAAACGAATATGAGTTGGTTAATCGTGATCCATAAAACGAATATATGAGTTGGTTGACCATGAGCCTAAAAGGCGTTGTACCGCAGGATTCGTTAATTTGCTGACCTCGGATAGAGGGCGCAAGTCCATCAACATATGATTTCCGGCTAATCATATGTTTGTTGAATTCACGTGTTTGATGCATACCATTTGTCTGATTAATCACTTGCTTGAATGATATGTTTTAATTGCAATATGGAAGTTTTCACTCGCTAAGCTAGTATAGCTTACGCCTCTATAGTTTTTATTTGTTGCAGCACGAGTTTATTTGGCCTAGGCCAAGGCAGGATACAGCTCAGGTACAGGAGCTAGGTGTTTCCTATAGAAGTTATATTCGATTTTTGTTTAGACTTCCACAGGAAACCAAAAGACTCTGGATGACTTTAATGGACCTTTAATATTCTTTTGCGGGGGAATGCCCCTTAGACTTGTAACTTTTATATATGCGTTTTGATTTATTATCTAATGCTATTGAATGTGGCATTAAACTTCTTAGCTCCATTGAATAGAGTATTCTATTGTCGTAAAGGGACACCTTACATCTATACAAGACTCCTGAAAGACTCGGATAATAATTCGAGGGTCTTCTATGGCATATGACGGACTGTTACGTTCAGGATGTCCCTATGGGGCGTGACACACATGATCCCATATAGTGTCACGGAGTCCTCTCCTCTACATGTTATACATTTCTTGAGCAGACCTAAGCTGTCCTACTAGGGCAAACTACTCACATAAGCTTCTTATTGTCACGCCCCAAAGGGTACCCTAAACGTGGCAGTCCGCTGCATATAATATTAACGCTAATGAATGACAACCTTAGTCATGCAGGAGTTTCGATATCACATGTAAGGCGTGCTTCCAAGATAGTAGGAGACTCACAGGGGTATTACATTTAAGTAGATAATAAAAGCAAGCAAGAACTTATATAAATAAACATGAAACCTTCATTTAAATAATAATTCCTTACATCATCTTAGGGATATTCCTCCATCTTAAAAGTCTTGTTACAACTAAAAGTATTCATAACTATAACATAAGCCTACTATAAAGATTTTCTTAGAAGTCTATGTTCAAAACTAAATACATATAACTTCTCCCAAAAACTCCTAGCAGCTTAAGCTCGTACCTGGCATACGGGGCTCCTTGGTGCCACCAAAGATAATCATACTGTAACAAAAAGCTATAGGGGTATCAGCAAATCTAGCTTAGTGAGATAATTCCATCTACAAGACATTTCCATCAATCAAACAAGTATTTAAACAATCATATGAGAATGCACCAAACATATGTACAAACAAAATACACAAGATTGACCGGAAATCATGTGTAGCATGGATTTTATGCCCTCCATGTTGGGGGTTGAGAGGTTATAGTCCCATACAACCATCAATATTTGCAGATTTGCTGGCTCCTGCTTGCCCTGTAGACTTTTCGGCTCCTACTGGCTCATGTAGACTTTTCGGCTCCTACTAGCCACTACTACATCTTCCTCGTTTCCCCACATGAGAAAAGTAGTGAAACAAATGTGACTTACGAATATGATATGCATGAATTATTTTCAATATAAGTTTGACCAGATAATGTGAGTTCAAGTTAAAGGCGATCAAAAATGATATTCACCATATCAATGCAAGAATCATAATTTAATTATCAATTCCTCTTTCGATATTCTTAACTTATATTCAACCAATCATAAATTCAAATCACACAATATTTTTATCTCTTCCTTAATTTCTAGTGCTACTAATTACAATCACAAACAAGGAAATGTAACTTAGTAAAGGATTAACTCACTCCATGTCGGTAGATCATAATCGAAGTAGTCTTCCAGGAAAGTGATATTGGTTCCTCCTTCATCTAAACAAGATGAAATACCCAAAATGAGTCTTTCATAGAATTTCTATTCTTGAAGATTCTAAACTTTTCTTAAAATCACAGTAAAATCGTATTGGAGGAAATTCCAACTTAAAATGGCCATAACTTGCTCATTTTAACTCGGAATTTCGCATATTATATATTGTCTTCTACCTACTTAAAAAAATCTATCGATTTCTAAACTTATTTTCATCAAACTAATTCGTTTGGGTTCCAAAAAAGTGGCGAGTAGATTCACGATGATTTTTAATAAACTTGATTTCCTTCTTTTATCCAAAGCTCATTTCGAAGAGATATATATTATAATAGCTTGTAAAACCTTTGAAATGCATATACATATATTTATTGACTCATATCGAATGTATGAAGTTAATGAATTGTCTCAACTATGAAAAGTAAAGTCTTTTAAATATTTTTGGAAAGTGAGAACTTTTGAAATATTCCTTTTTATTTTGCTTTGAAAATATCTTAAGTTATTTCAAATGAGTATTTTCTTTTCCTAAATTTAATTTCCGTAATCTCTTTAAATTCCTAAGAATGATTTTATTTTCTAAGCTTAGTTTCCAATACTTTTGAAAGTAATAACAATTCTATATTTAGAGAAATAATTTCTTGGTTTCTTGAGATCATTTTGTTTTGATGAAAAGAATTTCTAGCACTTGATGAAAAAGTGAAGTTTTTGTAAAATCTTTGTTTATTTCAAAAAATTCTCTTTATGTATGTTTATGAGCTCTTCTAGATTTCTTAGAAAAGTTTGTTTAAGAAAATCACTTCCTACTTTTATTTCTAGAAAAGAATTTTTGAGGAAACCTTTCCTCATTTATTTTGTTAAGACAAAAGTCGTTATGTTCATGCATGAATATGAATCATAAAGTTATGAAAACATAAAGAAACATAATAACTTAAAAGAATAGGCTAGTAAAGAAATAAATCAAGTATCGGAACCTTTGTAAACCCCCAAATTTTTGGAATCGGTTTAGCATAAAACCCTAAACCGGAAGTCAAACGAAACCCTAAAGGTCAACAAAACCCTAGTTTACCGTAACCGATTAAGTCCGGCATTGCCGTTTTCTTTGGCCCTAGAAAACGAAGTTGGAATAATTAGCTAGAATAGTTTGTAATAGCTATAGGTTATATAAAAATATCAGTTTTACGAATTTCGGGTGTCCCTTAAACCCGATCGGACACAGTTCTTGAAAAATATCCGAAACCTTGGAGTAATAAAAATATTTGGAATACACCGTCGGACTCGTAAAAGTATAAGTTTTTCAAAAATATCAGTTTCGTAATTTTTCGGTGAGTAAAAATAACAGATATCGCATTTATACGCGTATTTTCTTACCACAGGTACTTTATTAGTCATATGTATCTTACATTACACTATTCATTACTATTCTATACTATTCTTTTCTCTCTACTTTTTCTTACACCTACACTTACACACTCCATAACCTATAACCTTTACTTTTTACCTTTCCCATAACTTTATTTCACATCTACCTTACACATTACATCTTTCATTTATCAAATATCAAAAAAATAAAATCATTTTCCCCCTCCCCATGCTATGGCTGGCGCCCCTCTCTTCCCATTCATCCTTAATTTGTTTCAATTTTTATTTAATTTAATCACACAAAAATTCATCCACATTTTCCTATAAATACCCCCCTCCTCTTTTACTTCTTTCACACATTCACTACCAAAAAATTTCTTACCAAAACTCTCTCAAATTCTCCTCTCAAAACTCTCTCAAACTACCATCCTAAAACTCTCTCGAAATAATTCCACAATAACTTCTACCAACAATTAAAACCCATAACTACATAACCATACCAAAGTCTTCTTTACATAACCACCTTCTTTTATTTTCTTCTTCTTCGTATCATGTAACTTTACATGACCATAGTGTGAGTTTCCAAAGAGTACAAGTTATGGAAGCTACATTAAGTTCATGTATTGTGCTTGTTCATGAAAATCTATTTATGTTTATGTTATTATTTTGTTATTGTTAATATATCTAAGGGTTATTATCTATATATATATGTACGTATTCTTTAGAGTATATAAGCTCACTTGCAATTTATTTACTTCATGTAAAGAAATTTATTTATTTATTCCATTGCAATTTATTTATTTATTCTTTGTTATTTTAAGACTAGTCTCTAGTCTTAAACTTGTCCTCATCAAGTCAAAACAAGTTTTTCTTTCATTTTATTTTATTTCGGGACTAGTCTTGTAAGCCCCGGAAAATTTCGGTAAATAATTCCAAAATGAACTTCGAAAATAAACCCTAAAAATCACTCCAAATTAAAACCGAATTTCGACAAGTCCTAAATCGTAAATGAATCCAAAAATTTCTTAATCATTAGAAAATGAAAATCCTTAAAAACAAAATAAGAACTCAGTGGTCCTCAAATTCAAAACCACTACGTATGAAAAATTCCATATTTAACTCCGACTTATAAAATCGAGTAATATAAAGCCCAAAAACAAATTATTAAAAAGCAAATAACAATTGACTTTCGAAGATATAACTCAATTCAAGAATTCTGAAAACATTAAAAGATAATAAATACTTACAAAAATGATATATAAAATAAATTTCTCAAATTAAATATGTTGTATCAACATAAATATCAGTTTCCAATTTGACGAAGATCTAAACCAAAAATCACCTGGAAACCCTAAGCGAAATACAATAGCTTAAGTCCGGCAATCTAGCGCCCTAGCCCTAGAGGCCGAGATGTAGTTTAAATATGTAGAATAGTTCATCTTAATATGAGTTTGTTTAAAAATATCATATTGATAAATTTTTAACCTATTTCGAACCCGTTCGGATACAGACTTGGAAAAGCGTGTCTGGGGCTCGAGATATCAAAAATATACCAATAGTACCGTTAGACACGTAAGGTCTGTTTGTTTTGGCTTTTTTTCGGCAGATACAACACTTTTTCAAAATTTTTGCTAACAAATCATTTATCAAGAAATAGATATAGATAAAAAAAAGTTGACAGTTCTCATCAAAAGCTCAAATAGAACAAATATATATAAAATTTAGATGCAAATCGGATATATTTACACATATCATTTTAAAAAAGATACAGATACAGATGAAAAACAGACAATCCAAACAGACCCGTAATTTCATAAGATTTCCAAATATATCAGTTATATAATTTTTTGGGTTATAAAAGTTACAGTTATAACCTTTTTATCGTATTTCCATTATTACCGGTAATTGATTAGTCTTTTGCACTATTCATTTTTATTTCATTACAAAATTTTATTATTCTTATAAAGTCTTATATTTTTAGATAAATATTTTATATGTTATAGAAAATTTTGTTTTTCTAAAATTTAGTTCGTTTTTTGTCTTTACGGGATCACATTCTTTTAAGACCCGATACTAAAAATAAAATAAATTAATTTAATAATTGGAAAACATCTTTTAAATTTTTATTTTCATAAAATAAATTTTTAGAATTTTTCGGGTTATAAAAATATTATTTATAGCCCATATTCGCGTATTTTGATCATACCGGTAACATAATTGTTAAAATACTAAAATAATTCAAATAATTATTCAATTTTAATTATGAAAAATATGCTACAAATATTTGGAATAAATTTTCTAATTTTATTTTATTTTGTTTTATTTTATTAAAAAGGTACCTTTACAACCCACACCTTCAAGTACACCTTACACATATCACTTCCTTTTCACTTCAATCTTTCTACACATTAACCCACACTTCATGGTAGATTTTGACCCTCTTTATGGCTGCCATTGTCCTTTCATTTACTCCAATTTGACTAAATTAATTAAATTTCACTCCTTCTTAAAGAAGTTACACTACACATTAATTATACAATTCAATTTTGAGTCAAATTTCAAACAACACTCTCTCTCCCCTCCCTCTAATTCATGTGGACAGCTCCCTCCCGCCATTTGCTGCCTTGTTTTATTTTTTTTCTCTCTTTCATTCATTTAACACACTCATTTCTCTCTCTCCTTCATTTACTCACTTTTCCTTTTTCATTCTTTAGTCTTTCTTTCTCTTTTTTTCCTCTCTTTCTTCTTCATTTCCACTTGTTCCTCCATGAAAGACAAGCTGCCTCCTTCTTCTTCCATGGCTTCCACACTTCATTCTTGAAGATCTCTAAGCAAATCTTCTTCCTAAAGCTCCATAGGTGATATAGGTAAAGTGTAATGAAAGTTTCATGCATCAAATGACCTTCCATAAGCTTAAAAGCTTAGGATGATGATGCAAAAAATGAAACATTCCCTTTCTCCACTTTTATTATCTTGTATTACAATTATTTTCTTGTTTAAAGTTGATATATATTGTAGATCTAACTTTTTGTAGCTTTGATTTTAGTTTATGCCTTAGATCTTTCTATTTAAGTTATTATTCTTGTTATTACTTATGATTTACGCATATATTTCTCATTCATATGTGTTCATGCATTTAAAACTAGTTTAGAAGACTAATCTAGTGTTTTGAGTTCCTAAATGCATTAGACACTTGTTTATGTTCATGAAAAAACTTGCTATAGCATGATGATTGTAGGAAAGTTGTAGGAAACTCAAGATCTATTTTATTTTCAACAAAAACAACTTTTGAAAATTCGGATGAAAATGGAACCATATTTAGAAAAGTGGTTTTTCAACTTCAAAATATATATTTTTCATTTAAAATGAAGGGCTTAAGGTATAGATACCATAAATAAAAGATTTTGATAAGTAAAGTTTAGATCCATGATATTTATAGCTTATTACCATGCATTTGTTTTATGTTTATGTTCATATTAAGTATAGATCTTAGTTATGAGCTCAAACAAAATTGCGAAATTCGTATTTTGGCAAGACCCACATTTAAAAACCACTTTCCAAGTGTCAAAATGTAATTTTTACTTAAGAAAATGAAGGCTTAATATATGCATATCATCAAGACTTCTTTTTACAAGAATCAAAAGTGATTTCCAAAAGTTATTTTCAAAATAAAAATTCTATTTTCGGATTTTGGCTAAGGCCTATTTTAAAAACATGTTTTCCAACTCAAAAATGAAGTTTTTATTTAAGAAATGAAAGGCTCTTAGGATAGGATATGTAAGGAATGGATTTTTGTGAGCTTAGATAGCTTTTATCAAAAGATATAACCAAAAATGAATTTTGTAAATTCGGATCCCAACCAAGACCAATTTTTAAAACCTATTTATCAACTCCAAAACTCATGTTTTATGTGAAAAATGAAGTATATAGGTAATAGATATCATTAAGCAACTATTTTTACAAGTTAAAATAAGTTTAGGCATGAGTAATGTGTAAAACAAGTAATGGAATTAAAAAGAAAATTTTGAGTTAGTGATCAAATTGTCAAATTCGTAATTTGAGATGATGCATATGTAATCACTTAGTATTTGAGCTCAAATTGCAAGTTTTATGTGTTAAATGAAGTCCTTAGACAATAGATGTAGTAAAGTCTTAAATTTTAATGCATTAAACAAGTTTTTCCCAAATGAATCATTCAAAAAGTGGATTTTCTAAAATTCGGATTTTTGAGTAAATCATATTGGAAAATATATTTGCAAAGTGTAAAATGCAAATTTTTGTGTAAGAATGAAGTCCTTAGTGGTTATGTATGATTGAGCCCTAATTTTCTAAATATCAAATGATTTTTACTTAAAGGAATCACTCAAAAACCAATTTTTACCAAATTCGGATTTTGGAATCAACCCCACTTGAAAACATGTTTACAAAGTGTAAAATGAAATTTTTATGTAGAAATGAAGGTCATAAGTAATATATAATGAAGACTCAATTTTGACAAAAATAATTATATTTTCTTAAGTAACAAATCCAAAACAAATGAAATGATCAAAGTTAGAAAACTAGATTTTTCATAAGTAAGTTGTTATGGTCTTGCAAAATAAAAAGTTATAAAATTTCTTTTAGCAAAATCATCAAGATCATGCATGCAATAGTCATCTCATGTCATTCATGTTAGGAAATCACTCATATTGCATGTATAGTTAAGTTATATAGTAGGAACATTTCAAACATTTACAAAACTATTTTTCGGAAATTGAAATTGTTGCTGCCCTAATCTGATCCGAACTTTTCGAAGCTTCAAATTTTCAAAACTTGAAAATAATATTAGAAAGATAGATCTTTCGAAGTAGATAGAAATCGATATATAATTTGCGAGATTCCGAGTTAAAATGACCAAGTTATGGCCGTTTTAAGTTGGAATTCCCCCTTAGGACGAGAATTACGAATTTGATAATTCGTATAAGATCGTTTAGATTAGTTTGAGTTGAAATACTTATTAGAGTATTTCTTCCTTTTTAAGTGATCCCGAATTCGACGATTCCCTGCCACCGAATTATTATTACTAGAAGACCGATGATCCAATGACCGAGTGAGTTTTCTCCTCATTTTGATACCTTGGTTGTGTTTGTAGCTAGTTGCATTAGAATTTTAGGAACAAGATAAAACTCGATATGAATGGGGATGGGATATGTGATGAGACTGTGATGAATGTATGCCAAAGAATACTAAAGCATATCGAAACCACGATTGGATTGGATAACTGTACCGTTTCATATTATTTATGTTATATTTGTGATATTGGCTGGTTACTCTAAAGAATGTATAAATATTTTGACCTAAGAAAAAAGTAAATTGATCATGCATCGCATCGGACATATTGCATTTGGTAGCGTGCTACTCCTACGCAAGTCGATTGGTATGGTCCGAGGACTCGTTTGGATAATGAGACCCGGGATCAGAGCTCATTCATAGGAAACTAAGGCGCATCGGGGATGCATTCCATGTGTGAGCCTAGTCGAGGCCAGTGCTATGAGCCGAGGGCTTGAGGACTAGGAGCGGTCGTGTAGACTTCAATACCATCCCTAACCCAAGATACGGAGGGCGTAATCCGTTCTATGTGTGGGTTCCGGATACCCATACATAATTGTTTGCTCATGTGTTTGTTCATGCATAGCATATGATTGATTAATACTTGCTTGTTATGGTACGGAATTAAGGAAATTCTCACTAAGCTAGTGTAGCTTATACCCCAATAGTTGATTAAATGAACAGGTTTTCGCAAGAATGCAAAGTGGGGACCGAGATGGTTGAAGCCGAGAATGGCTTCGGGATTCCGGTAAGACATGAGAATGTTGAAGTTATCAGCTAGTTTTATGATTTGTCTTGTAATAGTTTATGTAGGAAAGTCTGTGGATGAATGTAATTGAAGTTGAATGATTTGTATTTTGAAGTATAATGGTTTGTATCGAAAGTATAGTGGATTTTATTTCCTTTACATTGTTACTCAATTGTATCAACATAAAATGTATCATTCCGATGTGTCTCCTTTATATGTTAGATGCCTTGTACATAGTATGAAAGCCTTCGCGTGACTGAGGTGGTCATTCTTAGGCTTTAATATTGTGTACGGCGGACTGCCACGTTTAGGGTACCCTTCGGGGTGTGACAGTTTAGTTGGTATCAGAGCGACAAGGTTTTGGGATTTGGGTGGGAAGATTTGATGAGAATAGAATGTTAAGATACGATCTTAGAAATGGATAGATAAGTGTTAGATAACCCTTAAGTAAAGAAGAACTAGATTTGGCTGCCTGACCCTTAAGATGTGACTTTCGATTTTTAAGGATTTGAATCCTATCTTGGAGACTTCTGGAGAACATAGGAATAGACATATGAGGAAGAAAGATTGAAATTATTTGATGGGACGATCGAATATACTCTAGCAACTGCAAAATATAGGAGTAAGTGACCTTACTCGACTCTTAGTTCAAGCCGATAATGGAGATGCTAGATTACCCCTTCGACCTATAAGACCACTAGGTGGGTAGGATTAATTACGTGCTTTCACTGTTTTTCTAAATAAACAAGTTTAAAGAAAATAAAAAGTTATAACTCTTTTTCTAAACCATAAGCGACTTGTGAATAGTATAATTAGGCTAATATGACCGTTTCATCTTGTTTCTAGGAGACTACCTGGGGAGAACATGCAACAGTCGACTAACCTTCCCGATGAACAGCAAGTGAGAGACACTCCACCACCACAAGATCTAATGCAACAAGTCATAGACCTTCTAGGGTGTTTGGTGGATACACAAAATCTCCTCTTACAACAAATGCTTATTTGGAATGTGTCGGTTCAGGAGGGAGGACCCCACCCAGTGACAATGCAAAGAATTGAGACTCCTTCTGTTATGGCTAGTCCAAGCTCCAAAGTCAGAATGTATAAGACAACTAGCCTAACAGTTAAGAATGAACCTTTTAAGAGGCGTAAGATCAATTGTTGGAAGTGCAAGGAAAGTCATTATCTAAGACAGTGTCCACAGCTGAAGCACAGGTGTTACCTCTGTGGAGATCCCAAGCATAAGATTATGGACTGTCCAGGAAAGAAAACCCTAAAGTGCTTCATCTGCAAACAGCCGGGACACCAGGCGAGTAGATGCCCCCACAAGAATTAATAGTTGGACAGCTGCCCTTGTTTGGAAGAAGTCAGTCTCCTAGAAATATCAATAGATCTCTCGTGTTGAGTGTTAGGAGCAAATAACTTTTTGAGTAAAAATAACAAAGATGTTTTGAAAATGTAAACCAATGTTGTAGTTTATCATCTAGTTCATGAATTAATTCCAATGTATGTTTTGCATCCTTTCTTTGAACTTTTGTAATAGAAGACATACATCTTCTCTTGATTTCATGTATTTCGTTTTGAATATCATGAAGCTTTTGTTATCGACTTTGATTTCAGTAGAATTTCAATATTTCTTATATATGTTTCTATTTCCGCGTTTCCGTGTTCTATATTTCCAATAAGTTTCTTTAAGCTTCTTTTACCGCCTTAAGACGTAATAAAAGATTCAGAATTTTGACCTGAGCTTAATAAAATTATAGGAGACATAACCAACCACAACAAGAAACCGTTATGACTCCTTTAGGACCCGAGCACCAAGTGATACCCGAACCACCTAACCAAGGGGGAAATGCTTCAATAGGGATTGAACGGCTTACTAGTCAGATAAGAAGCTACATGCAACAGACTCAAGTCAATTCAACGTCTACACCTATGAGATATGAGCAAGAAACGGCACAGGATGAACCCCCATTACCCCGATACCACCAAAGCCTCTTGCCATGCTTCATAAAGTGTAACCAGTATTTCGACGGAGTTCTTGGAAAACCATATGAGGCAGAGGATTGGTTGGCACATATTGAGAGGTCTTTTAATGCTTTTGAAGTACCACACCATCTGAGAGTCAATTATGGAACCTATATGCTCCGCTTACATGCCCGAGTATGGTGGGAATCTAAGGAAAGAGAGTTGACGCCTCCAGTTACATGGGAGATGTTTAAATATGAGTTTTTGGACAAATATTTCCCCATGAGCTTAAGAGTCCAGTACAGTGCAGATTTCCTCAATATCTCACAGGGAGTTCGTAGTGTGGAATAGTACGAAACCGAGTTCAGTAGATTATTGCAATATGCTCCAGAATCATATAAACAAAGTGAGGAACTCAAAAGACAAGTGTTTCTGAATGGTTTGAAAGAAGATCTTCAGACTCGATTGGAGGAATTTGATATCAGGAGTTATCAAGGATTGCTAGAAAGAGCACGGATAATAGAAAATGCTCAAAGGAGAAGGCAAGAAAGAAATAATAAGGAATTTGAGTCTTATGTTGCATTGACCCCGAGCCGAGAAGTCAGAACACTTCCCTTGGATGATGACCCAATCAAGGAAGAAGACAAATATTGATAAGATACAATGTTGGAGAAGAGAGAGCATACCCTATACGTGTCCACACTTCAATCAAGTGCTATCTCTATGGGGACCTGTCACAAAGTTGAGAAGTGTCCCAAAAAGACGACCAACGCATGCTTTCTTTGCTCAAAAACGGGACATTTAGCTAAAACATGCCCTGAAAGGGATAACCCGCATGTTGCTTCGCTGAATCTACCAAGGAAGAAGAGAAAGAGATATAATAAGAATAAAAGCAACAAAGGAAAAAGGAATCGAAGTTCTTCAAGAATATCTTCACCCGAAAATCTAGTCCACAACCCTCACACATATGTAGTGTATGAAGAAGCTAGTGAGGAGGAGTTGGAGTCCTTTGCCATGGAAGGGAGCGAGGATCAAAGATTCAACTTGGTATCAGGTTAGCGCTATACCCTTAGACTACCATATATTCTTTCTTGTCAATAGAATCAAGGAGATAGGTTGTTAGAAATACCTTCGGATTAAATGGCTAGACTGAAAAATAGGAAAGCCGAGACCATTAAAAGCTAGAATGAGCCAATGATGGAAACTAAAACAAAACTCGATTAATTTAACGAATTCCAAGACAATCCTCATACAACTTCTTGTAAACAAAGAACTTTGAAAGATCGAAATCTACGACGATCGTTACACAAAAGTTAAAATTCCAACGATCAAATCTCAATTACCCAACTCCATAAGATCTTCATAAGTAAATGATTATACAATAAAGCAACGAGATCTCTTGATTTCAATTCCATCAAGATGATCACGATGATAAGAATTTAAAACGATGATGACCATATTGTTTAAGGGAATATGAATCATAAAGCATAATATTGTATATACATCTACATAAGAATGAAGAAGCGAATCCACAACCTTCGTTGGTCAAAGTAATCGAGTCACGAAGTGTCGTGTGGTCGTGAGTCGTCTAGTATCGGTCAAGTCGAGTTGTTTATGGTTTCGAGTCAAGTCCGTGTCGCTTTCCAAAAGAGTCGTGTGAGTGAAGGTTAGAATCGCTAAGCCAAATCTTATTAATTTGTATGTGCTATATTTCGTAAAATATCTATCATACGAAATTTAGAAATGATAAGAACCAAAGCATAAACCGGTGCTATAAATAAAATTCGAAAATTCACCATCTTTTCTCGATAAATGATATATACGTAACAAGTTTTGCGGACAAAACTTTCCTTAAGGTGGGGAGGATGTAAGCCCCGGAAAATTTCGGTAAATAATTCCAAAATGAACTTCGAAAATAAACCCTAAAAATCACTCCAAATTAAAACCGAATTTCGACAAGTCCTAAATCGAAATGAATCCAAAATTCTTAATCATGAGAAAATGAAAATCTTAAAAATAAAATAAGAACTCAGTGGTCTTCAAATTCAAAACCACTACGTACGAAAAATTCCATATTTAACTCCGACTTATAAAATCGGTAATATAAAGCCCAAAAACAAATTATTAAAAAGCAAATAACATTGACTTTCGAAAATATAACTCAATTCAAGAATTCCGAAAACATTAAAAGATATAAATACTTACAAAAATAAAAAAATAAATTTCTCAAATTAAATATGTTGTATAAACATAAATATCAGTTTCCAATTGGCAAAGATCTAAACCGGAAAATCACCGGAAACCCTAACGAATACTATAGTTCCGGCAATCTAGCGCCCCTAACCCTAGAGGCCGAGATGTAGTTTAAATATGTAGAATAGCTCATAGTAATATGAGTTTGTTTAAAAATATCAGATTGGTAAATTTTTACTATTTCGAACCTGTTCGGATATAGACTTCGAAAAGTGTGTCCCGACTCGAGATATCAAAAATATACCAATAGTACCGTTAGACTCGTAATTTCATAAGATTTCCAAATATATCAGTTATAATTTTTCGGGTTATAAAAGTTACAGTTATAACCTTTTTATCGTATTTCCATTATTACCGGTAATTGATTAGTCTTTTGCACTATTCATTTTTATTTCATTACAAAATTTTATTATTCTTATAAAGTCTTATATTTTTAGATAAATATTTTATATGTTATAGAAAATTTTGTTTTTCTAAAATTTAGTTCATTTTGGGTCTTTACGGGATCAGATTCTGTTTAAGACCCGATACTAAAAATAAAATAAATTAATTTAATAATTGGAAAATATCTTTAAAATATTTTTATTTTCATAAAATAATTTTTTATAATTTTTCGGATTATAAAAATATTATTTATAGCCCATATTCGGGTATTTTGATCATACTAGTAACATAATTGTTAAAATACTAAAATAATTCAAATAATTATTTAATTTTAATTATGAAAAATCTGCTACAAATATTTGGAATAAATTTTCTAATTTTATTTTATTTTGTTTTATTTTATTAAAAATGTACATTTACAACCCACACCTTCAAGTACACCTTACACATATCACTTCCTTTTCACTTCAATCTTTCTACACATTAACCCACACTTCATGGCAGATTTTGACCCTCTTTATGGCTGCCATTGTCCTTTCATTTACTCCAATTTGACTAAATTAATTAAATTTCACTCCTTCTTAAAGAAGTTACACTACACATTAATTATACAATTCAATTTTGAGTCAAATTTCAAACAACACTCTCTCTCCCCTCCCTCTAATTCACATGGATAGCTCCCTCCCCCCATTTGCTGCCCTGTTTTATTTTTTTTCTCTCTTTCATTCATTTAACACACTCATTTCTCTCTCTCCTTCATTTACTCACTTTTCCTTTTTCATTCTTTAGTCTTTCTCTCTCTTTTTTTCCTCTCTTTCTTCTTCATTTCCTCTTGTTCTTCCATGAAAGACAAGCTGCCCCCTTCTTCTTCCATGGCTTCCACACTTCATTCTTGAAGATTTCTAAGCAAATCTTCTTCCCAAAGCTCCATAGGTGATATAGGTAAAGTGTAATGAAAGTTTCATGCATCAAATGACCTTCCATAAGCTTAAAAGCTTAGGATGATGATGCCAAAAATGAAACACTCCCTTTCTCCACTTTAATTATCTTGTATTACAATTATTTTCTTGTTTAAAGTTGATATATATTGTAGATCTAACTTTTTGTAGCTTTGATTTTTGTTTATGCCTTAGATCTTGCTATTTAAGTTATTATTCTTGTTATTACTTATGTTTTATGCATATATTTCTCATTCATATGTGTTCATGCATTTAAAACTAGTTTAGAAGACTAGATCTAGTTTTGAGTTCCTAAATGCATTAGACCCTTGTTTATGTTCATGAAAAACTTGCTATAGCATGATGATGGTAGGAAAGTTGTAGGAAACTCAAGATCTATTTTATTTTCAACAAAAACAACTTTTGAAAATTCGGATGAAAATGGAACCATATTTAGAAAAGTGGTTTTTCAACTTCAAAATGTATATTTTTCATTTAAAATGAAGGGCTTAGGGTATAGATACCATAAATAAAAGATTTTGATAAGTAAAGTTTAGATCCATGATGTTTATAGCTTATTACCATGCATTTGTTTTATGTTTATGTTCATATTAAGTATAGATCTTAGTTATGAGCTCAAACAAAATTACGAAATTCGTATTTTGGCAAGACCCCCATTTAAAAACCACTTTCCAAGTGTCAAAATGTAATTTTTACTTAAGAAAATGATGGTTTAATATATGTATATTATCAAGACTTCTTTTTACAAGAATCAAAAGTGATTTCCAAAAGTTATTTTCAAAATAAAAATTCTATTTTCGGATTTTGGCCAAGGCCTATTTTAAAAACATGTTTTCCAACTCAAAAATGAAGTTTTTATTTAAGAAATGAAAGGTTCTTAGGATAGGATATGTAAGGAATGGATTTTCATGAGCTTAGATAGCTTTTATCAAAAGATATAACAAAAAATGAATTTTGTAAATTCGGATCCCAACCAGACCAATTTTTAAAACCTATTTATCACCTCCAAAACTCATGTTTTATGTAAAAAATGAAGTATATATGTAAACCCCTAAATTTTCGAAATCGGTTTAGCATAAAACCCTAAACCGGAAGTCAAACGAAACCCTAAAGGTCAATAAAACCCTAGTTTACCGTATCCATCTAAATCCGGCATTGCCGTTTTCTTTGGTCCTGAAAAATGAAGTTGGGATTATTAGCTCGAATAGTTCGTAATAACCATAGGTTTCATAAAAGTTTCAGTTTCGCGAAATTCATGTGTCCTTCGAACTCGATCGGACACAGTTCTCGAAAAACGTGTCCGGAAGCCCGGACTAGCAAAAATTCCAAATACACCGTTAGACTCGTAAAAATATAAGTTTTCCAAAAATATCAATTTCGTAATTTTTCGGTAAGTAAAAATAACAGATATAGCTATTATACGCGTATTTTGTTACTACCAGTACTTTAATTGTCATATCTACTTTACATTACACTATTCATTACTATTCTATACTATTCTTTTATCTCTACTTTTTCTTACACCTACTCTTACACTCTACATAACCTATAATCTTAACTTTTTACCATTCCCATAACTTTATATTACATCTACTTCACACATTACATCTTTCATTTATTAAAAAGTCACAAAA
The DNA here is from genome assembly GCA_024138025.1 of Combretum micranthum. Lineage (NCBI taxonomy): Eukaryota > Viridiplantae > Streptophyta > Magnoliopsida > Myrtales > Combretaceae > Combretum > Combretum micranthum. The sequence goes on along the minus strand of JAMXBD010002144.1, from coordinate 154,625 downwards.
ATAAATCAAATCCCCCCCCCCCCCCCCCCCCCCCTCCCCCCCCCCCCCCCCCCCCTTTCAAGGACATGGCCGGCGCCCCTTTTTCCCCTCTCCCCTCAATTTTTGTTTCAATTTTATTTATTTAAATCACACAAAAATCACTCCACATTTTTCTATAAATACCCCCCTCCTCTTTCACTTCTTTCACACATTCACTACCCACAAATTCTTACCAAAACTCTCTCAATTTTTCCTCTCAAAGCTCTCTCAAATTTCTATCTCAAAACTCTCAAAATAATTCCACAACAACTTCCACCAACAACAAAAACCCATAACCACATAACCATATTAAAGTCTTCTTTAGGTAACCCCTTTATAATTCTTTCTTCTTCTTCATGTCATGTAACTTTACATGACCATAGTGTGAGTTTCCAAAGACTACAAGTTATGGAAACTACATTATGTTCATGTATTGTTCTTGTTCATGCCAATCCAATTATGTTTATGTTGTTGTTTATATATCTATACATATATATACATATCCTTTAGAGCATATAAGCTCACTTGCAATTTATTTATTTCATGCAAAGCAATTTATTTACTTTTCCATTGCAATTTATTTATTTATTCCTTGTTAAAATTAAGACTAGTCTCTAGTCTTAAACTTGTCATCATCAAATCAAAACAAGCTTTTCTTTCTTTCATTTTATTTCATTATGGGACTAGTTTATTTCTTAGTCCCGGGAGCCTTGAAAAAGCTAAGACTCCAATACTTGACTTTATTATTTATGCTTTATGTTACTTTGTTTATTATTATTCTCATAATCTTGTTCATTTAGATTGTTGTCCATAATTTTATTTAAACAAAAAGAAGAAATTTGTCACTTAGAAATAAGTTTATGTAAAGTATAAAATCTATAAAGCAACACAAAATAAACTCATTCATTTTCATGTTACAAAAAGAACTCACTATAATTTTATAAACTACTTTTACTTTAAGAAGCCACTTAGATCTTTATTATCCCACCTTGTTTTAGGGAATTGTCCTTAAGTTTGTAAAGTCTTTGCCATGAACAAATAATTATTGTGAATCCTCTTTTCTTAATATGTCTTTATATCTCCTTAAACTTCATTATTCCACATATGGTGCTCTAAAATTGTAAAAGTAAGCCTTACACTTAATATAAAAGCTTTTGGAAATGACTAAGGTTGTCATACTTAAGCTTTTATATTAAGTGTGGCGGACTGTCACGTTTAGGGTACCCATTGGGGCGTGACAATATAGGTAATAGATATCGTTAAGCAACTATTTTTACAAGTTAAAATAAGTTTAGGCATGAGTAATGTGTAAAACAAGTATTGGAATTAAAATGGAAAATTTTGAGTTAGTGATCAAATTGTCAAATTCGTAATTTGAGATGATGCATATGTAATCACTTAGTATTTGAGCTCAAATTGCAAGTTTTATGTGTTAAATGAAGTCCTTAGACAATAGATGTAGTAAAGTCTTAAATTTTAATGCATTAAACAAGTTTTTCCCAAATGAATCATTCAAAAAGTGGATTTTCTAAAATTCGGATTTTTTAGTAAATCATATTGGAAAACATACTTACAAAGTGTAAAAATGCAAATTTTTGTGTAAGAATGAAGTCCTTAGTGGTTATGTATGATTGAGCCCTAATTTTCTAAATATCAAATGATTTTTACTTAAAGGAATCACTCAAAAACCAATATTTACTAAATTCGGATTTTGGAATCAACCCCACTTGAAAACATGTTTACAAAGTGTAAAATGAAAATTTTTATGTAGAAATGAAGGTCATAAGTAATATATATAATGAAGACTCAATTTTGACAAAAATAATTATATTTTCTTAAGTAACAAATCCAAAACAATTAGAAACGATCAAAGTTAGAAAACTAGATTTTTCATAAGTAAGTTGTTATTATGGTCTTGCAAAATAAAAAGTTATAAAATTTCTTTTAGCAAAATCATCAAGATCATGCATGCAATAGGCTCATCTCATGTTATTCATGTTAGGAAATCACTCATATTGCATGTATAGTTAAGTTATACAGTCGGAACATTTCAAACATTTACAAAACTATTTTTCGGAAATTGAAATTGTTGCTGCCCTAATCTGATCCGAACTTTTCGAAGCTTCAAAGTTTTCAAAACTTGAAAATAATATTAGAAATAGATAGATCTTTCGAAGTAGATAGAAATCGATATATAATTTGCGAGATTCCGAGTTAAAATGACCAAGTTATGGCCGTTTTAAGTTGGAATTCCCCCTTAGGACGAGAATTACGAATTTGATAATTCGTATAAGATCGTTTAGATTAGTTTGAGTTCGACGATTCCCTACCACCGAATTATTACTACTAGAAGACCGGTGATCCAATGACCGAGTGATTTTTCTCCTCATTTTGATACCTTGGTTGTGTTTGTAGCTAGTTGCATTAGAATTATAGGAACAAGATAAAACTCGATATGAATGGGGATGGGATATGTGATGAGACTGTGATGAATGTATGCCAAAGAATACTAAAGCATATCGAAACCACGATTGGATTGGATAACTGCACCATTCATATTATTTATGTTATATGTGTGATATTGGCTGGTCACTCTAAAGAATGTATAAATATTTTGGCCTAAGCAAAAAGTAAATTGATCATGCATCGCATCGGACATATTGCATTTGGTAGCGTGCTACTCCTACACAAGTCGATCGATATGGTCCGAGGACTCGTTTGGATAATGAGACCCGGGATCAAAGCTCATTCATAGGAAACTAAGGCGCATCGGGGATGCATTCCATGTGTGAGCCTAGCCGAGGCCAGTGCTATGAGCCGAGGGCTTGGGGACTAGTAGCGGTCGTGTAGACTTCAATACCATCCTTAACCCAAGATACAGAGGCCGTAAATCCGTTCTGTGTGTGGGTTCCGGATACCCATACATAATTGTTTGCTCATGTGTTTGTTCATGCATAGCATATGATTGATTAATACTTGCTTGTTATGGTACGGAATTAAGGGAATTCTCACTAAGCTAGTGTAGCTTATACCCCAATAGTTGATTAAATGAATAGGTTTTCGCAATAATGCAAAGTGGGGACCGAGATGATTGAAGCCGAGAATGGCTTCGGGATTCCGGCAAGAAATGAGAATGTTGAAGTTATCAGCTAGTTTTATGATTTGTCTTGTAATAGTTTATGTAGGAAAGTCTGTGGATGAATGTAACTGAAGTTGAATGATTTGTATTTTGAAGTATAGTGGTTTGTATCGAAAGTATAGTGGATTTTATTTCCTTTACATTGTTGCTCAATTGTATCAACATAAAATTTATCATTCCGATGTGTCTCCTTTATGTGTTAGACGCCTTGTACATAGTATGGAAGCCTTCGCGTGACTGAGGTGGTCATTCTTAGGCTTTAATATTGTGTACGGCGGACTGCCACGTTTAGGATACCCTTCGGGGCGTGACAAGTCTACTTCTTAGTCCCGGGAGCCTTGAAAAAGCTAAGACTCCAATACTTGACTTTATTATCTATGTTTTATGTTATTTTTGTTTACTATTATTCTTATAAATCATGTTCATTTAGATTGTTGTCCAAAAATTTCAATTTCTAAAAATAATTAAACAAATGAAGATTTTGTCACTTAGAAATAAGTTTATGTAAAGAAGAAAATCTATGGTTAGGAAAACAAAAATAACGTTATCTCTTTCCAAAGCTACAAAAATACTTTCACTTTGGAAAAGCTACCTAAAACCTTTATTATTCCACTTTGTATTTCAAAAGAAAATACTTGTTGATACAGTAGTGATTTTATGAAAAGATAGACAAGATGAAAAGCTAAGGAATTTTCAAATAAAGACCTTTACAAACAAATAGGCAAAGAAAATTGTATAGGAAAAATAAATAGGAAAAGTGGTACTAATATAAGAGAACTTAGAAAATAGAAAATTGTATTTTCAAAAAGTTACTTGGGAAACATAATAAAACTAACATGAAGTATTTTGGGAAAAACAAAAGGAAACAAGATATTCGTTTCAAGAAGCTTACAAAATCGATTTTTCTTAAACTACATCTTTCTAACAACTTCAAAACAACATTGTTTTACTCAAGAAATTTAATTGGACAACAAAACACTCGAGCATGCTTAAATATGAGTTATATAGTTATAAAAGAGAATTTTTCAACTATATAGATAACTAAGTATTTATCAAGCAAGTTTTGAATAGATGAACTCAAGTTTTTTTTTTTTTTTTTTACTTTGGAAAAATCCATTGTGAATATTGTCGCCACTGTTTCAGAGTCTATATGGCCTTTTTTGTTGAAAATAATTTTGGAAATGGGCAGATCTTTTCGAGTAGGTAGAAATCGGTATATTATATGTGCGATTCCGATTTAAAATGACCAAGTTATGGCCATTTTAAGTTGAAACATTCCTTTATACGAACTTTAACGTTCTTTTGACATTGTTTTGTCAAAATTCAAGAAAATCATCAAGAAATACTCATTGTGGGTATTTCCTTTCGCTAGGTGACCCCAAGGAAGGATTCCTTTACCCCGAAGATTATTACGATTAAGTGGAGTGTGTGAACGACTCATCCGCTTAGAGGAATAGTCAACATGGCATCGTGAGTTTATTTCCTTTAAATGCTATACTTGTTGTGCTTGTAAATTAGTTGCACTAGAAGCTAAGAAAAGACAAATGGTTATGTATGGAAATAATTCTTTGAAAGAATCCTAAGAATATCGAAGCTGGAATTGATTTAAGTTGCTTGTTAGTAGTATAACACTTGCTTTGTATGAAATGTCTTGATCACCTTAAACTTGATAATATTAATGTTATGGTATTATAAATAAATGGATTCATGCATACCACAAGTGAGTCACATCGCATTTTGGGTTATTATCCTTGGGTGAGAACGATAGTAAGCTCATGTCGAAAGAAACACTTGGCGGAAGATCCGAAAGCGATTGCTTGGCGGCTTAAGGGAAATGCTTGGCGAAAGATCCGAAAGCAAGGTCATTTCAAGTAGATTCGGAATGCTTGGCGATGAGTGCTCACAAGCTTAAAATTCTTTTTTAACTAAAACTACTTGATTTGAGGTTATATATCACCAAACCCCGAATGGAGGGCGCAAATCCATTCAACATATAGTTCCCGAAAAACTATATGCCTTGTTTGCCACGTGTATGTTGCATCCCATTTGTTTGCTTAATTAACTTGTCTGAAGCTTTGATTACAAGAAGTTATTTATGGAAATAATTCTCACTAAGCCTATTAGCTTATACCCCCATAGATATCTTTTGCAGTTTCCCTACTTATGGTTAAGGCCGCGAGGACCCTACGGGCAGGCAATTTCTTTTAGATAAAAGAATTCCAAGATGAAGTTTAGTATTAGAGATAATATACAAATATCTTGTAATAGAATAGTGATCTTGGGAAATGTCCCTAAGTTTGTGAAACCATTGCTATGAATAAATGTTTATTATGAATCCTCTTTTCTTAATATGTTTTTATATCTCCTTAAGCTTCATAATTCCATATATGGTTCTCTAATGTTGTGAAAGTACGCTTTACACTGAATATAAAAGCTTTTGGGAATGGCTAAGATTACCATACTTAAGCTTTAATATTGAGTGTGGCGGACTGTCACGTTTAGGGTACCTGTTGGGGCGTGACAACCTTAGCTTCATCAAGGTATCCCGGGACTAAGAAAAGACTAGTCCCATAAAGAAAAGAAAATGTTTTGACTTGATGAGGACAAGTCTAAGACTAGAAAGACTAGTCTTAAAAACAACATGAAAGTAAATAACTTGCAAGGAAGTAAATAAATTGCAAGACAAATGAGCTTATATGCTCTAAAAGATATATATAGCTCCATATATATATTTAGATAATTATATACATAAAAGCAACATAAAAGAAATTTGATTCATGAACAAAAACAAAGTATGAACCTATTGTTGCTTTCTTTAACCTTTATAGTTTAGAAAACACACACTAGCTCATACTAAGTAAATGAACATAAAGAAAACTTAAAGAAATATTATCTAAAAGAACTAAACTTGAGAGAAGTCTTGGGAGAGAATTCTTGTAGAATTTTGGGAGAGTAATTTTAGTGTATGAAAGGTGTGAAAGAAGTGGAAGGAAGAGGGGATATTTATAGGAAAATATGGGAGGTTAATTGTGTTAATTAAATAAATGAAAATACAACAAATTGGAGAGGGGAGAGGGACATGGCCGGTGCAATTAGGAGTGTAGAGGGGAAGAGAAATTTATTTTTTTGTATTTTTGTAAATGGAAAGTAAGATATAAAAGATGTGAAGTTGTATTGGAAATGAAAATTGTAAGAAATAGACATGGGTTGTAAGAATAGGTTATAAGAAAAAGTAGAGATAGATAAATGGTGTAGAATAGTAGTAAATAGTGTAATGTAAAGTAGACATGACAATTTAAGTACCGGTAGTAAGAAAATACGCGTATAAATTCGGTATTGATATTTTCAGCTATCGAAAAATTATGAAATTGATATTTTTGAAAATCTTATATTTTTACGAGTCTAACGGTATATTAAGAATATTTTTACTATTCCAAGCCCCAGGACACGTTTTTCAAGAACTGTGTCCGATAGGGTTCAAAACGAGTCGTGGTTTTGACTAAACTGATCTTTTTAAGCTTCCTTAGATAATTATGAACTATTCTACTCACTGAACTCTTTCTTACTTTTTAGGGTTTCTTACACAGGAATGTCTTACTTGAATGGCTACGATAGACTAGGGTTTTGTTGACTTTAGAAATCCGTTTGACTTCTAATTAGGGTTTACGCTTTAATTGATCATAAAACTTCGGGGGTTTACACTTACTTTCAATCGATAGTCTACAAGAGTTTTGTCACTTCTTAAGTGCAAATGTTGGACCTTACAAAAGTAAGTTATAAAAGACAAGGAAGGTCATTAATTCTCTTTTTAGAAAATTTTAAGCTTGTCTAACTTATTTAGGTCTAGGCCTTTGTCTTCTTAATTTCAACTTATCTACCCTGTCCTTTTATAGATTCATTCCTATTACCTTTATTCCTTTAAACTTATTGCTCTGATACCAACTTAAACTATCATGCCCCGAAGGGTACCTTAAACGTGGCAGTCCGCCATATATAATATCAAGACTTAAGAATGACTACCTTGGTCATACAAAAGCCTTGGTATTACATGTAAGGCATCTAACACGGCAATAAGAGACTTTTTTGAGAAGTGTGGTCTAAGCAAGTAAAAATGAATATACAAGAATCTAGAAATATCATAATATTAACAATTAAAGGTCTCTTACATGATTCTTAGGGGCATACCCCTGCTAAATTCTAAGGATCGAAATAACTAAAAGTCTTTACAATAATTTAAAATACTACATCAAAAGATTTTTAAGGAATTCTAATCTAACCCTTCAAGTAGATTTCCGTCAAAAGCTCTTAAAATAAAACTTACATGGATAAAAGGAGACATCGGGTACAAAAACAGGTGTTCCTGTGGATACAAATATCTATAGGGGCATAAGCCTACGGGCTTAGTGAATATAATCCCAATATTCATACTTGAAAAAAAAAATATTAACCAAGTTTATTAAACAAGCAAATGGGATGCAACAAGCATGTGAGCATACAAGACATATGATTTTTCGGGAATCATATGTTGAATGAATTACACCATTCATTCGGGGTTAGGTTTTTGGATCCATTATGGCCACTACTTCTTTAAAAAACCATTTTTATAGATCTTACCGGCTCCTATACACCATCAAAAACATGTAGTTATTATCTGCTCCTACTAGCCATCAATTTATGTAGTTTTTACCGGCTCCTACTCGCCACATGCATAATATACCAGTTATGCCTACCACCACTATCATACACTATCCCACCAATTGTACGATAGCGAATGCAATGTGACTCAATATATGAAGTGCATGTATCAACTTTTATTTAAAGCCTAGTCGTTATATTTTAATTTCTTGCAAGTGATCAACCAATTTTAGACACTTCAACATGCTAATAATCATACAAGTTATTGCAAACGTTTCATGCTTTGATATACTTAATATTCTTTTAACATGTTATCATACATCTTCAATTTTATATTTCCTTAAGTCTAATGCAACTAAATTTACAAGCACAAACATAAGCATGAAAAATAAGGGAAGTAGACTCACTCGGTCATGACGATACTCCCTTAGTCGAAGTAGTCCTCAGGGTAGTATACGTCATCCTCCTTGGCTCCTAAACAAAGGAAATACCCAAAATGAGTATTCCATAGAATTTCTTGTCAAAACTTCCAACTCTATTCTCTAGTTGCGGTAAAATTCGTGTAGAAGGAAATTCCAACTTAAAATAGTCATAACTGGCTCATTTTAACTCGGAAATTCACATATAATATAGTGTTTTCTACCTACTCGAAGAGATCTATCCGTTTCTAAGGTTATTCTTATCATAAAAAGTAGTTTGTGTCCCAAAACCTTAGGGTATAGATTCACCACGAAATTTCTTGTTTGCAAAACTTAATTTTGCAAACTTTTCTTTATCTAAAAATACTTGTACCAAAATATAGATATTATTATGGTTGGAAAAACCATTAATATATATATATATATATATATTGACTCATATCATATGCATGAATTTAATGAAGTTGTATCGACCATGATTCTTTGTAAAAGCAAAGGTTTCTGGAAATTTGGAAAAGCAAAACTTTTGAAAAATTCTACTTAGCTTGTTAGAAAATTTCTTAAGTTATTTTAAGTAAGTATTTTCTCCTTCTTAATTCCATTTCTTTAGTCTTTTAAATTTCAAAGGAATGATTTTTGTTTTTCTAAGCTTCTTATAACATAATTTCTATGGATTGAGAGGGTAGTTTCTAAATACTTTTTGAAAGTAGTTTAAAATCTATCAAACTTTATACTTTCTTAATCTTTCCTAAAGTTTATTTTATTTAATTTAAAATGATTTCCTAAGTTTTTTATTAATTTTACTCCTTAAGATCATTTTATTCTTATGAAAGAAATTTTCTTGGTGTTTTGTCAAACTAGTCTATTCCTTCATATTCTAGAATATTGGTGGGAAAATGAAGTTTATCAAAACTTTTTGTTAAACAAGAATTTGAAATTCTAATTTTTAAAGAAAAATTTTCCATTTTATGATTTTGTAAAGTGTATGTATGTATTATCTAAAAATTCCTATGTTCTTTGGTTACTAAAATTTATGATGAATTCCTCTAGATTTTAGAAAAGATTTACTAAGATAGATTTCTAAAATCATTGCTTTCAAGAAAAAATTCATTTTGGAATAGAACTTTCATTTAAGAAAACCTTTCCTTCCTTATCTTTGTTGAGACAACAATCAGTATGTTCATACATGATCATGAATATGAAATCATGAAATTATGAAAATATAAGAAAGACATATTAAGTAATATAATAAGCAAACTAATAGAAATATTAGGTATTGGGAACCTTAGCTTCATCAAGGTATCCCAACACTAAAAATAGACTAGTCCCAAAAAGAATAAAAAAAGAAAGAAAAGGTTGTTTTGGCTTGATGAGGACAAGTTTAAGACTAGAGACTAGTCTTAAAATAACATGAAATAAATAAAATAAATTGCATAACTTGAAAGTAAATAAGTAACAAATGAGCTTATATACTTTAAAGATTATATATAAGTACATAATTATATTTAGTTATGCCACGCCCCAATGGGTACCCTAAACGTGACAGTCCACCACACTCAATATTAAAGCTTGAGTATGACAACCTTAGTCATTTCCAAAAGCTTTTATATTAAGTGTAAGGCTTACTTTCACAATTTTAGAGGACCACATGTAGAATAATGAAGTTTAAGGAGATATAAAATCATATTAAGAAAAGAAGAATCACAATTATTTGTCCATGGCATAAACTTTACAAACTTAGGGACAACTCCCTAAATTACAAATCTATTAACATGCTAATACTAAGCTATACTTTACTCAGATTTCTAATGTATAAGAGGGATTACCTGCCCACAGGGTCCACGTGGCCTTAACCATAGATACGGGAACTGCAAAAGATAGCTATCGGGGTATAAGCTAATAAGCTTAGTGAGAAATTCCCAAAATTCATACTCGAAGTAGATTATCGATCAAGTTTATTATTCAAACGTATGAAATGCAACAACCACGTGAGCATACAAGATATATGACTTTCCGGGAATCATATGTTGAATGAATTTACGCCCTTCATTCGGGGTTGGGTATTCAGGCCAATTACAGCCACCACTTTTAAAAACACTTTTATAGATCTTACCGGCTCCTATACGCCATCAAAAATTTTGTAGTTATTACAGGCTCCTACTAGCCACGAAAAGATTTTGTAGTTATTACAGGCTCCTACTAGCCACGAAAAGATTTTGTAGTTATTACAGGCTCCTACTAGCCACCAAAAACATGTAGTTATTACAGGCTCCTACTAGCCATCAATTTAAGTAGTTCTTACCGGCTCCTACTCGCCACTTACATGATATACCGGTTCTGTCTACCACCACTATTATACACTTGTCCCACCAATTGTATAGTAGTGAATGCAATGTGACTCAACATATGAAGTGCATGAATAATTTCTTTAATTAAAGTCTAGTAATTACATTTTAGCTTCTTTCAAGTGATCAATCAATTTCAAACACTTCAAGATATTAATGTACATACAATCTTTATTACAAACAAATCGAGTTCCGATATACTTAGTATCCTTTCAACATTTTATCATACACTCCCGTTTTCTTTTTCTTAAGTTCTAGTGCAACTAATTTTACAAGCACAATCAAGAGTATGACAATAACGGGAAATAACTCACGATGCCATTGACGTCTACTCTTCTAAGCGGATGAGTCGTTCACACAATCCACTAAACCGTGATAGTCCTCGGGGTGAAGAAATCCTTCCTCGGAATCACCTAACCAAAGAAAATACCCACAATGAGTTTTTCTTGAAGATTTTCTTGAATTTTTGACAAAACAATGTCAAAGAACGTCAAAGTTCGTATGGAAGAAAGTTCCAACTTAAAATGGTCATAACTTGGTCATTTTAACTCGGAATCGCGCATATAATATATCGATTTCTATCTACTCGAAAAGATCTACCCATTTCTAAAATTATTTCCCACAAACAAAGCCATATAGGTTCCGAGAAAGTGGCGACAAAATTCACCACGGATTTTCAAGCAAAGACAACCTTGGTTCAAGAAATCAAAATTTGTTTGATAATTACTTAGTTATCTATATAGTTGAAAAATTCTCCTTTTATAACTATATAACTCATAATTAAGCATGCTCAAGTGTCTTGTTGTCCAAATTATTTTTCTTAGGTAGAACTATGTCGATTTGAACCTTTTCGAAATTTGTTTTTGTAACTTTCTTTGAAATGAATACCTTGTTTTCTTTATTTTCTAAAAACGTTTTATGTTGGTTTCCTTTATCTTTTCTAAGTGACTTTTGAAAATAAAATTTTCTACTTTCTAAGTTATACTAATAATATCTTTGAAGTTTTCTAGAAAATATTCTTTTCTTCATTTTCTTGTGTAAATTCCTTTGTTTACTTGTTTTGCAAAATTTCTCACTTGATATTCCTCATCCTCTTTCTCATGTCTCCTATTCTTCAAAAACAATTACTCATGCATGAAAATTTGGTTTCTTTATAAAAACAAAGTGGAACAATGAAGGAATTTTTTTAGAAAACTAATTTCTATAATTCTATTAATTTCCTCTTGAAAAAAATAACTTTATTATTTTCAAACCATAATTTTCTTTGCCTATTTGTTTGCAAGGTCTTTTCTAAAAAAATTTCCTTAGTCATCCATCTTATTTCCCTTCTTTATGAAAAGAACTATTTTTGTTAACAAAAAAAATATTATATATATATATATTTCAAAACCAAGGTAGAATAACAAGGATTTAAGTAGCTTTTTTTTTTTTTAATAGAAATAGTTTCTACATTCATAGTGAATTCTTTTTGGAGCTTGAAAATGAATGAGTTTATTTTTGTTATCTTATATTTTTATGTTTCACAAAAACTTAATCCTAAGTGACAAAGCCTTCTTTTATTTTAATTATCTTTAGAAAATAAAACTTTTTGGACAACAATCTAAATGAACATGATTATGAGAATAATAATAAACAAAATAACATAAAGCATAAGTAATAAAGTCAAGTATTGGAGTCTTAGCTTTTTCAAGGCTCCCGGGACTAAGAAATAAACTAGTCCCATAAAGAAATAAAATGAAAGAAGAAAAGCTTGTTTTGACTTGATGAGGACAAGTCTAAGACTAGAGACTAGTCTTATTTCAACAAGGAATAAATAAATAAATTGCAATGGAAAAGTAAATAAATTGCTTTGCATGAAATAAATAAATTGCAAGATTATGAGCTTACATGCTCTAATTAGTATTTATAGCTATATAGATATAATAGATAGTTATGAACATAAAAGAAACATAAATGAACATAAGAGGAGCATGAAGAATATATAAAGGAGACATGAACATAAAGGAATTTTGATTATGAACAAAAACAAAGTATGAACCTATTGTTGCTTTCTTAACCTTCATGGTTTAGAAAACATACACTAAGCTCATACTAAGTAGATGAACATGGAGATTTCTTGAAGAACTTTTACCTAAAGGAGATGAACTTCTTGAAAGAACTTCTTGAGAGAAATTTGAAAGAAATTTTAGTAGAGTAACTTTAGAGAAGAAGAGGTGTGAAGGAAGTGAAGGTATGAGGGGGTATTTATAGGATTTTGAGGAGTGGTTTTTGTGTGATTTAAATAATTGCAAATTAAAACAAATTGAGGGCATTAGGGGGGGGGGGGGGGCGCCGGCCATGGTGTGGAGAGGGGGAGGATGAATTAATTTTTTGACTTTTTGGAAAATGTAAGATGTAATTTGTAAGATAGATGTGATATAAAGTTATGGGAAAGGTAAAAAGTTAAGATTATAGGTTATGTAGAGTGTAAGAGTAGGTGTAAGAAAAAGTAGAGATAGAAGAATAGTGTAGAATAGTAATGAATAGTGTAATGTAAAGTAGATATGACAATTAAAGTACCGGTAGTAAGAAAATACGCGTATAATAGCTATATCTGTTATTTTTACTTACTGAAAAATTACGAAATTGATATTTTTGGAAAACTCATATTTTTACGACTCTAACGGTATATTCGGAATATTTTTACTATTCCGGGCTTCCGGACACGTTTTTCGAGAACTGTGTCAGATCGGGTTCGAAGGACACCCGAATTTCGCAAAACTGAAACTTTTATAAAACCTATGGTTATTACGGACTATTCGAGCTAATTATCCCAACTTCATTTTTCCGGGCCAAAGAAAACGCCGATGCCGGATTTAGATGGATACGGCAAACTAGGGTTTTGTTGACCTTTAGAGTTTCGTTTGACTTCCGGTTAGGGTTTTGTGCTAAACCGATTCCGAAAATTTAGGGGTTTTCAAGTTAAATATATATAAGAAGTTAACATAAGATCAACAATAATATGTGCAAAATATAATAACAACATAAAAATTAGAGATAGATTTTCATGAACAAAAACAATACATGAACATAGTATAGCTTCCATAACAACAAGTTTAGAAAACTCACACTATGGTCATGTAAAGTTACATGACATGGTAGAAAGAAATGTGGAAAGAAGAATTTACCTAAAGAGGATTTTGGAGTAATATGTGTGTATGGGTTTTATGTATGTAGAAGGGGATTTGAGAGTATTTTGGGAGAGTGTTTGGAGAAAGTTTTGAGGTGAAAATTTTAAAGAGTTTTGGTAGTGAATTTGTGGGTTGTAAATATGTGAATAAAGTGAAAGAGGAGGGGAGTATTTATTTTTTTTGTAATTTTGTGTATTAAAAGAAATAATATGGAAGGTAGATGTGACATAGTTATGAGAAAGGTAAAAAGTAAAAATAATAGATATATAGAGTATAAGAGTAGGTGTTAGAGAAAGTTAAGAAAAATGAATAATGTAGAATAGTAATGAATAGTATAATGTGAAGTAGATGTGACAAGTAAAATACCAGTAGTAAGAAAATACACGTATAATTGCAATATCTGTTATTTTTTGTTACCGAAAAATTACGAAACTAATATTTTTGAAATATTTGTATTAAATCAGTCCTAACGGTGTCATCGGAATATTTTTAATATTCCAAGCTTCGGGACACGTTTTTCAAGAATTGATCCCGTTTGAGTCCGAAGGACACTCGAAAGTTGCAAATATGATTTTTTTTTTTTTTTACGTTTTCTCATACTATTACGAATTATTATCATTAATTATTTCAACTTCGTTTTCTAGGGCTAACGAATACGAGAATGTCATATCTAAATTCTAGGGTTTGTACTAATCTTTTGTTGACCTTTAGGGTTTTTGGTTGACTTTTAATTCTAAAATTAAGCTTAAAATTAACCGAAATTTCAGGGGTTTACAATAAGCATATGGAGCAAACTATAATAGATGATTGAACTCGTGTTCATACTCATCAATGGTCTTACTTCCTTGCATCAGATTCATCAGGTTAGTGCTATACTTTGCTTTTAGACTGCCAGGGAAATACTCCTTCAAAAATTCCCGCCTAAATACTACCCATTGTATAGGTTGTGGTAAACTTCTTTGTTTAGAATTCCACCATATCCTTGCTCTTAATCTTAGCAAATAAGTTCCATACGGTACCCTCAGAGCTTCAGGTACTTGGAAAACATCAAGGGATCGCTCAATCTGGGCTAACCCATCCTTAGCTTTTTCTGGCTTTCCGAGTAGTCCTTCAAAGTACCTGTTCCATTTAATGAATTCCGACAACAAATTCCTTTGTAGATGTAAAGGTGGTGGTGGTGGTAATTTTGGTTCATGCCTAAGTGGTCCTTGCACCTCTGCAGCAGATTTATCAGGGTTCACTGGACCATTTTCCTGAAATTGAACCGGTGTAGTATGCCTTTCATTCCCTCTAGGAGCTATTAGAGGCATTATTGGCGCCTCAATTGGTGGAACTACATTTGTTGCTTGCATATTTTGCAAAACTTGCAAGATCAATACATTTTGTTGCTGGAAACTTTGCAAAATGTCCTCTAATCAGTTTTGGGAGGTGCATGGGGCATTTATTGGTGGATTTTCAAATATCCTTGCATTTCTACTTCTATTTCTCCCTCTTAGCATTCTAATAACATTAAACATGTTATTTAGATTAAATCATGGTTTGCATTTACTACGAGACATCAAAGTTATTCATATATATGCATATCCAAAATACACATAAACTTCTCATGATTAGTGCATTACGTACATATAAAAAATGGCACTAACTCTATACCTAACTTCTACTAGTAATAGCATCACAAAGATACACATACATCACCTTACATACCATCTACTACATATACATATATACCATCAAAAGTCTATCAGTAACTCATTTATCATGCTATCATTAATAGATAGTACAAACACCATCATCATATAACACTAGATCTGACTCAAGGGCTAAGATAGAGGCGACTCTTGCCCTTCTCTTGAGGGCCTAACTGAGGGTAATCATCCTCCTCCACAGAGCTGTCGTCACTAATATCAATCCTTGTGCCCCTATCTCTTGGTGGTGCCAAGGTTAGATCCGTATCCATCATCCGGATATGTAAACCCCAAAAACTTCCACCATACGATACGACCCTAGATTAGAAATTATGGGTTACTAGTAACCCTAGGAGTTAATAAAACTCTAGTTTAGATAATACTTTAATTTGATCGTTGGGACTTATAAACTTTATAAAAGACTTCTTTGATCCCAATTGATTCCAAAAACAAGATTTCGTATCCGATTAATAATTCAGTTGTGATCAAAGAAACTTCAAATCCCAAACCCGAATCCTTGTTAAACAGACAGAATATAATGGAAAACCTAAATATGATATTAAGTGATTACTTTAGTATTCAATAGAGACCGAGAATTAAAACCAAGTATAGTAATGAACCTATATTTGGTTGAACCTTAAAATTTGAGAGTTCTAGTCATAATAAACTACATTGATAAATTTCATAGTGAGTATCCAATCTATATATATAACTATATAGCCTATATATTAGTAATTTACGTAAATGACTCAATAGTTTTAGTTAGAAAATCGTGATCTAAGATGTCTGTTAGATTATAAATACCTAATAAAAACATAAACTGATGTATAACTTGAGATCTAGACCTCAAACACAAATTTGAATCCACCAATATAGAATTAGGGTTTTCTAAAGCTCTTGGGGCCTGAAACAAAATTGACCCGAAAAGCTTATAAAACCTAAATCGCGTAGAATAAATTTTTCCTAAACAAATAGATATGTACTATTAAAACTTAAATTTACTTTTTTTAAACTAAACATCTTGTAGGATCCATTAAAGACCTTTGATATATATATTTACATATATAACTAAAATATACCCTAATAATGTAACAAACACCCAAAACTTAACTAAACAATATCTAACTATTATAAATTAATTATATAAATTTTCAACTTGCTGGAGACGGTTCCACTTGGATTAAGGTTGCAATCTTCTAAAATTTGATGAACCGAAACTTCCTCAATTATATGCACAAATCAATCCCAATCCTCTCCTAAGCCAATTAAACATACAAATCACCCTTGCATTAATGACAATAAACAAACTACTTAAACAACAACAAACAAATCAATTCGTTTCAGATTTGAGAAGAAACGCGGCCAAAAATTTGCACTTCGTATAATAATATATATATATAAACAAACGAACTTAGATGGCTAAGCAAATGAACTCCAAACTCTCTCAAACTTTCCAGAATACAACCATAACCGATTAGGAGTCGAACCAATGCAGAAAACAATTTTTAAACCCTCGCACCAACCCAGTTCGAGAATTCGAACAAAAACCTGGAAAAACGCATGAAAAACGAGCTTAAGGTAAGTGATTCCATTCTGCGAGTTTTCTTTCAATTTTAAGGATTGATACTGACTTCTAAACATCTTAGGAAGCTAACCAAATCCATTAGGAGCTTCGGATTTCACCGAGAAGCCACAACGAAGGTGATTTTCATAAACCCTAGCCGAGCTTGATGATCCAAATTCGTGGATAACATGTTGTTTTTATGTTGTTTTTCTTGGATATTTAAGTTAATTAGGTTCCTAGGAGTCATTTGGATCCAAAATCCCGACGTTTTGACGTCGGATTGATAGGAAATTGCCGCGGCTCATCGGGAAGAAGATGAACAGTGCTCCCCGATGACACGGGCTGGTACACGGCATTTTAACCCGTGTACCTCTTCCAAATTTAAAAAAAAAAAAGAAAAAAGAAGAAAAGAAAAACGAAACTAAGTAAATAAATTATATAATAAATAATAATATAAGTAATTTTAGAATTTTTAATATTTTTCTGCATTTATTATTTTCTGGGAATAGTAATAAAATTTATAGTATAATAAAATTAAATACGAAATTTATTTATTCATTTATTTAGATTTAAAAATAAAATTATTTTTCTGACTTTATTAAATATAGGATTTAAATATATAATCTATTATTATTAATCCAAAAAGAATTTTAGAAATATAAATTACTTTGTTAAGTAATTTCCGTATAATAAGTTTCTAATTATAATTATTAATATTCTTAATATTATTAAAAGGATTTTTAGAATTTCGAAAATATTATTTCTGAAATAATAATAAATATGAATATAAACTAAAATTATTTAGTAATAAATGAATTAGAGTATAAGACAATTGGTATAATTACTAATGTGATGAAATATAATTACTATATCTTAGCTATTTCGAAATTTTATTATTATTATTATTATTATTATTATTATTATATTGTTATTAGTATTATATGTTATAATTATTTTTAGTATTACTTTGATAATAATTATTAATATTCTTATTATTTATGGTAAAAGTAGAAATTTTCGAAATTAGTTTTAATAAAATCAATAAATCCTTTATTTAAAATATATTTTCATAAAGGTGATATTTAATATATAATTTATGAGTTTAGTAAATACTGGGTTTATATATTTAAATATTTGTACATAAATAGATAACAATGGAAATTTAAATAATCCAAATTTGTGATATAGGAATATCTATACTCTATAAGAAAAATTTATTAAGTAATTAAAAAGAAAACTGATATTTTTGGACAATAAAAATGAATTAACTAGATTATTAAACTTTTCAAATACCCAATCAATAGATTCAAGTATCCAACCAGAATTAATAAAATAAAACTGTGAATACAATGAATTAAAACTTAGGGTTATTTCGAAAGAACTAGTTAAGAAAAACAGAAACCCAACAAACCCTTAGAACACTTAAATATTCATAGAAACTAAATTGTATAGTCTGGAATTTTAATAATTATATGATTTATCTCAATAGGTGACTCGGGTATTGGGGAGGACCTACCTGAAGATTACTACGATTAAATAGGATGGCAGGTGAGTAACTCAGTCTTATTACATTGGTTGTGCTTGTACTAGTAGTGAACTTAAATAAAAATAATGAAAATTGGTGAACTGTTTGAAATATGAAAGTTGTGTATTGTATTCTATTGATTGCCATGTCACTCTAAATTAAGTGATAACACAAATGCATGTATCTTGATAATGTATGTAGTATCTAATTGAGTGTATGTATTGCTTGATTACCCCCAAATTGACTAAAAACTACTGGTACCATAATGGAAAATAAGCATGCATTACATACTATGCATAAAAAAGCATTGAGTAAGTGGTAGCCTACTACGTGTTAGTTTCTCGGATCTCTGGTAATGCTTGAATTATCTAGGCCAGAGAGCTATTAGTTAATTGCAATATTACTTTTGTTCTGTTAATACCATAAGAACTACATGGTAAACGAAGGACGCTGCTTATGGTATTACATGGGAATAATTAACACTTAGTGGAGTTTCTGAAGCTAAAACAGGAAATAAATAATGAAACATGATAATCTTAAAGAGATAATTAAATTGGATATTATTACTTCCTGAAAGCTTAAGTCTCCCCTGGGTAGGTGGACCATAGATTGTGATCCTTCAACCCCGATGGGAGGGCGTAAATCTCCATCCTGTTTAGATTCCGGGTTATCTAAGCTTGTAATGTTCATTTGTTTGATTGATGCATTTCATATGATTGTTAAATAACTTGTATGTTGCATGTAATAAGTTCTGGTTATTCACTGAGCTTGTGTTTTAGCTCACACTCCCACAGTCCTTTCAGGTTCACTCTACGACCCTGGCTCATTACTAGTAGGAGCATGGTCCCGGTAAGAGATTAGAAGCCAGAAGTTAAAAGTTTAGTATAGGATTAGAATATCTGTATCTGTAATAGACTAGTGATGCATTTAAAGTGCATTAGAACCATCAGCTATAGTTGTAAGGACTTATAAAGCATATGATCTGTAATATTGTAGTTTGTAATAGTTGTTTATTAATTTACATCTTATATATGTTTGTTTATTCTATCCAAGCAACTAAAAGATCCTGTTTTTGGAAATCATGTCATTCCTGGAAGGTAAACTAATAATGGTAATCGAGTGGTTCTTGATTATTATTATTAGAATACCCTCAGGGCGTGACAGGATACCTCTAGGAGCAGGCTTCTGCTTAACCTCAAAACTAGGTGGTGCATCTCTCTCACAATCTACCCTCCATGATCAGTCCTGATCCATCTGGTACAATTATAATTAGAGACATTCTTCTCTGCCTCAATCCTTCTTCTATTTCCCTCTCTTTCATCTAACAAACTTGATGTTATACTTCTATTACAAACTGTAGTCTGAACCGATTCCTATACTATACCATGTTGCATACAAGAGGGTCGCTGAAACTTACCCGCTATCTCAAGTATAAGGGAGGCTCCCTCATCAAGACGTATCTAGGATAGTCGCATCTGATCACCTGTGCAAGCATCCAGTCATCATCATAAGCCGTGTCCTCTCTCACCCAGATGTGATCATACCGAACATCGTGAGCATAAATTGCCTCTCCTCCAATAGATACCCAAACTCTAAAATCAAGAGGATCTGGTCTCACAGATCTAGATGAGACTATGAATGCTATGTTATCAATCTCCAGACTACCTCCCCTCTGAATTATCAACCTTTCAAATCTATAAAGGGTCTCAATAGCTGATCCATTATTTGGGAAGGGCCTCTCCATCAGGAATAACCATCCTTTAAATAAAGACTGTAATTCTATTTTCCAAGTGCTCAGTATCTCTTTTAGGGTTTTGGTAATCCCACATAGATACAAATCCTCTACTAGGACCCGCAATCTACGTCTGTAATCTGTCAGAGTTTCTTCTTCCTGCATACTGAATATCTCCTATCTAATATGGCATGTAGCAGGATTAGTCTGCACACAACAAAATTTGCATGATTAATATTAATCACACGGATTTTATTCCTAATTGTGCAAAGGATGCTAATTGGAGCTAAACTCACTACATTTACCAATGTATTTCTTCCACATATTTATCTTTCTTATACCAGCAACCACGCTCTGATACCAACTTAAAACTGTCACGCCCCGAGGGTACCCTAGTAGTAGTAGACAAGTCACACTTGAATACTATCACTATATTACCTTTAGAGAGTGACATATTTTCCAAATCATAGGATCCTTCAGTTGTTTTGATAAAAAAGGATAAATACATGTAAGATATAAATTAGTAAATAATTGCCATAAAAGTATCTTATAATATTACAAACCAAGTAATCTTCTCATAAATCCTCAAATACATAACTGATAAGCTATTACTGGCTATGCTATTCTAAATATAGAAAACAACTCATCCTGATTTGAACTATAGGCATCCAGCTTCTAAACCCTTATCGGAGCCAGACTCCTCAAAGTAACTAGCCAAGGTCGAAGTGTAAACCTAAAAGGATTGTTGGAGTGTGAGCAAAACCACCGCTCAGTGAATAACTAAACATATTGCACATCAAGTAAGTTTATTAATAAATCATATGTAATGCAATCATTCAAACATATGCTCAGATATAAGCATGGATGATCTAGAATCCAAATAGGAAAAAGATTTACGCCCTCTTTTTAGGGTTGAAGAAAATTTACTTTATGACTCACTTGCCTAGGAGAGACTAAGTTTATAAGAAAATCAACAATTTCTCGTCTTAAGGTTAGCACTTTTAGCTTAATGACGTTTTAACTTACCATTTCCTGTATTAATCCTTAGAAACTCCCTAAGTATTAATCATTTCAAATTGATACTACGGGCGGCATTCTCGTTGCCACTTACTTCCCGTAGAACCGACGGAACAGAAAAAACCTTGGAAGAACTAACACTTTTAGAAAAAGCAAGCATTAATAGAGAATCAAAATGTTAATACGTAGCAGGGTGTCACCCATTTGTGTATGTAATAATGTACTACGTGTAATGCATGACTAGTTTGTTTAATAAATCAATAATTCTTATTCAGTTTCATGGTGATCATACATTACACACAATAATAATCATACTATTTCACATAATCATACCATTATATTATTACTTTCGTAATGGTAAATTAACAATCATACAATCAGATCGCAACACATTTCAATCAAAACAATCATATTATTATCTTTGCATTACTTATTCAACTAATTACAAGCACAATCAGTATAATATGATTAAGTTACTCACCTGCTCATAGTGACAATTCGTAGTAATCAGCTAGAATGTCTTTATAATATCAAGGTCACCTAGATGAAAAAAATATTCATCAAAAAAACATAAATTATATAACTAAACTCTTATGAGTGTCTAAGTGTTCTATATTGATATTTGGCTTTGTTTGTACTACTTATTTTGGTCCTTCAATGGTTTTATGATAGCAATTATTATCTAATATTTTATTTCTGCTTGTCTTGATCTTGTTTGATATTTATATTCATTTATTTGGTATTCGAAAAATTTATATTTAATAATGCTTATGTTTTTATAGTTATCATTACTACTTTTTTATTATGCTCTATCTGACCTATTATAGTAACTCATATTTTTTTAATATTGTTTAGTATCGTCGTGTTTGTTTTTATATACCTCATATAATTATTGTCATTTTTAAAAGTCACACTATTCATAAATTTAGTTTATTTCGATTTCTATTCTTATCTATTTATCTATATAAAACACTGATTCTAAGTATTTGTATTTATTTATTTATTTAGTAAAATCTGTTTTGATATATATATATATTTAATATATGTTTATTATTATTTACATATATATATACAATATATGTTTATTATTGTTTACATATACATATATTCTGTTCATATAATACAAACTTTACGCAGGAAAAACATGTGTGTACGCTGGCTCTAATGCCACCAATATTGATACCCAGATGCCAGTGTTTTTATGTTTTACATGTTATTTTGTATCAGAGCACACTGGCTTGTAGGCTTCCAGCCTTATCTCATACATCGACTTCTACGCTGCCGGCGCATCATTCTAGTTATCCGACGTTCATTCATTTTATGTAAAAATGAATTTACGTACCTTCTATTCCAGTGTAAGCCATCTCAACACCGCCGCCTTACCCATGTATGCCGCCAGCGTTGAGCGTATACATTACTGACGTTTGGGCAGTGTTAACATTGTTCATCATTTTTTCCAATTTTCTTTGATTCGAAATTTAACTTTCCTTTGGCATATATGATATATCAGTACATATTACATCATGTAATCATCATTCACCCTAGTTTCTCACTTCAACATATAGTAGAACATATTAATATAGCTTTAGGATTAGATTTTACCTTGTTCTAGTAAATTTGAAGGTACTACACTCCCCTTTAGTGTTAGATTCGAACCTAGAGTGTAAACTCCCAAATTTTTTTGCAATCAGTTTAAGCCTAAAACCGTAACCAGAAGTCAACCAGAGCTCTAAAGGTCAACAAAACCCTAGTTAGACGTGATAGCTCAAAGTCTGGCGCTCCCGAATAAGAAACTCAGTGAGAATAAGTAGAAGTTTAGAATGTAGAATAGTGCGGAAACAGCTAAGGCAACATAAAAAGATTAGATTAGTGAAACCGCAACTCTTTTCGAACCCGATCGGACATGATTCTTGAAAAACGTGTCCGGAACCCTGGAATAGTAAAAATATTTTGAATGCACCATTAGACTCTTAAAAATATAAGGTTTTCAAAAATATCAATTTCGTAATTTTTCGGTAAGTAAAAATAACAGATATCGTATTTATACGCGTATTTTGTAAACCCTGGGAATTTTTCACATTAGTACCCGACTTCATAATAGATTATATAAACTAGATAATAGATTTAGATTCTGAGTGAAGTCTAATAATAGGTTAATACTTAGATTTTTGGATAAATGAAGGATTTAGGAATCGAATAAAGAGATTCTTTAACCCTAGTTAATACCGAAAATGAGATCTTGTATCTTGAATAACTAATTCAAGATATGATCTAAAAACTAGACCCGAAACCTAGTATACCAATAGATTTAAATAGAAAATGTGAATATAAGGATTAAATGATTGTTTTGATCCTGATAATGATTCAAGACTAGAATAACGAGTAGTAATGAGTTTATATTTAGACTTAAACCCTAATTTTGAGATCCCTAGTTAAATTTGAAAGCTACTAATAAGAATTTATGTTCAGTATCAAAACTAGAGATATAAATATAGTTTAGTTTCTGTATTAATCTCAATACTGCATAAATGATTATTTACGCTTATAACTAGAAAACGATGATCCAAAAATGAACTGTCAAGATTTTAAATACACAACGAAAATACAAACTGATAACTAACTCAAAATCTAACCTTCAAATAAATAATCGGATCACGCTTTTGTTCTAAATCGAGTTTTCTTAAGCTATCGGAGCCTGAAACAAAAATTGACCCAATGAGCTTAAGAAATCCAAATCGCGGGAGATAAAATTATACGAATAATTAGTTACGTATATATATAAACTCAATTTGTATTATTTGAAATTCTAAGTGTTCCATATAACTCTATACACATATTTTTGTATAAAAACTTCCAAATATTAGCTGATATATACCCGTATAACCCGTGTAATTAACTCAAAATGTAATTAAATAAATAAACTAATATATATATACTTTTGGGCTGCTGTTTTTCGGTGAGAATTGCGGCTGAGTTCGGTGCAAATTGTGGAGGAAGAAGAGGAGCCGGATTTTGTTCAATTATGCACCAAACTTGTCAAACAAATTAACCACTCCACCAATCACATGTTGCCAAGTCACTTTAACATTAATTAGCTTGAAAATAACAGCAGGATGAGCACAAATTCGGGGGAGAATGGGAGGAGAAAGCAATCGAAACTTCTTTCTTTTTCTTCTCTTATATATATGCAATAAGTGACCTTAATGGAGAACAGACCAAAACTCGTTAATCCTTACACTCTTTAGCACGAAAATACTCCAAAACAACAACCAAATCGAACTGAAAACGAAGAACAAACAGATCATAACACCTAAACTAGGATCAAAGGAAAAATAAAGTCAGAAACCCTCAAAAACGAGTTTAAAGGTAAGTTGAGGTAACTCAAGTTATTTTTGTCCAAATCTAAGCTTTGTAACTAACTTAAAATCATCTTAGGAACATATTAAACACAAACACAAGCTTCGGATTGCACTCAAAGAGCTCCAACGAGGTAAAATTTCAAAACCCTAGCCTTATGTTTCAAAGAATCGAAACCTATGTATTTATGTGTTTAAACGTGTTAAAAGTTGTTATATATCCTTATATATGATATATAAACTCTTAGAAATAGTTTAAGTAAGTTTCTAACGTGTAAAAATCAAAGAAAAAGAATCGAACCGAGGAGGAAGATGATGAACAGTGCAATGCTACCTCAAGGCCAGCAGTGTAAACGATGTACGCCGGCGGCTTACATGGATAGGTCGGCGGCTTACAGGCGGCTTACCTTCAAACAGAGGCTACGTAAAATAATTTTCACGTAAAACATCAACGTAAGCCGGCTACCTGGAGATCTACGCCGGCGGCGTAAGGCCGGCATACGTTGTAAGCTGGCAGCTTTCAACACCGGTGCTTTCGATACGAAATTTTTCTTCAAAATGATTTTACACCAGCACCTGGGGATTTAGGCCGGCGGCCTTAAGCCGGCTTACAGCTAAAATTTTTCCAACGAAAGCTTTTCTGACCTAAACCGAATTTAATATATATATATATATATAATATATCTACTAAGTATGTATATATGTTTGTTATATAAATATGTATTCGATGGTGACTTTAATACAAATAATTAAGTCTATTTAGAATTAATATCTATTAACTTTTGAAACCCTAGAACTAAGAAAATATTTAGAGTAATATTAGTCTAATATTTGTTTTATCAAGATAAAATATATATAAGAATGGAAATTAAAATAAGTTAATTTCCTGAATAATATGACTTCTAAAAATAACCAAACAATTATGTGAGATTAAACAAGAAACACACGACGATACTAAGTATTAATATCGAAGTCTAGGACACAAAGCACATGTAGGAATTTAGCTAGGTTGTATTAATGAATATTTTGTCTTAAATAGGTGACTTTGACTCATTAGAAGATCTACCAGTGGACTACTACGACTGAGTCGGTTTGAGCAGGTGAGTAATTCAGTCATATTGTACTGGTTATGGTTGTAACTAGTCGAATATGTAATGCAAGATAAACAAATGAGTGTTTGTTGAAAGTATGATATGATCTGATTGTATGATTGCTAAAATATCTTTATACAAGCGATAACGCAGTGGTTGGTGTTGTGTAGTAATATATTGATGATTGTGTGTAATGTATGGTCACCCCGAATTTGATTAAGAATTATGGACTTAACCAAACAATATGAACATGCATTGCACGAATTGCATTATTGCATATATGGTTGTGACAGCCTGCTACGTATTAATATTTCGGATCTCTGTTTTTGCTTGGTTGATCCAATGTGTGAGTCTTCCAAGGTTCTCTTTGGTCTGGCGGTCCTATGAGGAACTAAAAGGCACCGAAGAACGCCGCCCGTAGAATCGCTTTGAAATGATTAATACTTAGGGAGTTTCTAAGGGGATTGCAGGAGATGGTTTGTGGAAGCCACTATATTCAAAGTGATAACACTAAAACGAGAAATCGTTGATTCTCCTGTGTACTTAGTCTCTCCTGGGCAGGTGGATCATTGAGTTTTTGTTCTTCAACCCATTAAAAAGAGGGCGTAAATCTTTTTCCTGTTTGGATTCTAGATCATCCAAACTTGTATCTGTGCATATGGTTGAGTGATTGCATTTGCATATGATTTGTTAATGACTTATGTGATGTATGGTATGTCTGGTTATTCACTGAGCTGTGGTTTCGCTCATACTCCTACAGTCTTTTCAGGTTCACTTTATGTCCCTGGTTAGTTACATCCACGAATATGGCTCCAGTAAGGGCTTTGAAGCTAGAAGTCTACAGATCTATTTTAGTTGATGCTTATGTACTATTAGAGTAGATTATTTAGTTGTATACTTCAACAAAGATATATGGTTTGTAATAGTTTGTAATGGTTATTCACTAAATCATTTCTCTCATATATTTATTATTTCTTATCAAGCAACTTAAAAGATCCTGTTGTTTTAAAAACCTGCCATTCTCTGAAGGTAATCTGGTGATAATATTCAAGTGTAACTTGTTTATTACTACTAGGGTACCCTCGGGGCGTGACATATTTTCTTACTACCGGTACTTTATTAGTCATATCTACTTTACATTGCACTATTCATTACTATTCTACACTATTCTTTTATCTCTACTTTTTCTTACACCTACTCTTACACACTCCATAACCTATAACCTTTACTTTTTTATCTTTCTCATAACTTTATTTCACATCTATCTTACATATTACATCTTTTATTTAACAAAAATAAAAAAATAAAATCTCTCCCCCCTTCTTAGTACATGGCTGGCGCCCCCTCTTCTCCTCTCTCCGTCAATTTGTTTTATTTTTCTTATATTTTAATCATACAAAAATCACTCCATATTTTCCTATAAATGCCCCCTCCTCTTTCACTTCTTTCACACATTTACTACCCACAAATTTTATACTAAAACTCTCTGAAATTCTCCTCTCAAAACTCTCTCCAACTACCATCTCAAAACTCTCTCAAAATAATTCCAAAACAACTTCTACCTACAACAAAAACCCATAACCACATACTACTACCAAAATCTTCATTAGGTAACCATCTTCTATTATTTTCTTTCTTCTCATGTCATGTAACTTTACATGACTATAGTGTGAGTTTCCAAAGACTAAATGTTATGGAAGCTACATTATGTTCATGTGTTGTTCTTGTTCATGAAAATCTATTTATATTCATGTTATTATTTTGTTCATATTATTATTACTATATCTAAGTATTATTATCTATATATATATATATATATACATATTCTTTAAGAGCATATAAGCTCACTTGCAATTTATTTATTTTCATGCAGATGCAATTTATTTATTATTCCATTGCAATTTATTTATTATTCCATTGCAATTTATTTATTTATTCCGTCGCAATTTATTTATTCCTTGTTAAAATAATACTAGTCTCTAGTCTTAGATTTGTCCTCATCAAGTCAAAACCAATTTTTCTTTCTTTCATTTTATTTTTATTTTTGGGACTAGTCTACTTCTTAGTCCCGGGAGCCTTGAAAAAGCTAAGACTCTAATACTTTACTTTATTACTTATGTTATTTTACTTGCTATTATTTTCTCATAATTTATGTTCATTTAAATTGTTGTACAAAGTTTCAAGTTCTAAAAATAAATTGACAAAAAGGAGATTTAGACACTTAGAAAACACGTTTATATAAAGAAGAAAATATATGGAATAAAGT
The DNA here is from genome assembly GCA_024138025.1 of Combretum micranthum. Lineage (NCBI taxonomy): Eukaryota > Viridiplantae > Streptophyta > Magnoliopsida > Myrtales > Combretaceae > Combretum > Combretum micranthum. The sequence goes on along the minus strand of JAMXBD010002144.1, from coordinate 126,660 downwards.
TATCTCTTTTCAAGTTACAAACTAGTTTTACTATAAGAAGTTTCTTAAGTCACATATTGTTCCACTTTGTTTTTATAAAGAAAATAAATTTTTATGCATGGATGATTTCTATGAAAAACATAAAACATGAGGAAAGGATGAGAATTTTTCAAATTAAGATTTTTGCAAACAAATAAACAAAGGAATTTGTACAAGAAAAATAAATAGGAAGAATAGTGTATTTTCTAAAAACTCCAAAATAGTATTAGTATAAAAAATTTAGAAGGAAGAAATTTTACTTTCAAAAAGTTACTTGGATATATATATAAGCCAACATAAAACATTTTTTGTAAAACAAAAGAAACAAAATATTCATTTTAAGAGACCAACAAAAATGAATTCTTGTAAACTATATTTTTCTAAAAACTTCAAAACCAACATGATTTTATTTGAGCAACATGAATGGACAACAAACACTTGAGCATGAATAAATATGAGTTAAGTAACCATAAAAGGAGAATTTTTCAACTATATAAATAACTAAGTATTTTTCAAACAAATTTTGATTTCTTAAACCAAAGTTGTTTTGTGTTGGAAAATCCGTAGTGAATTTTTTCACGGTGTTTCGGAGCCTATATGACCTTGTTTGTTAAAAATAATTTTGGAAATGGGTAGATCTTTTCGAGCAGGTAGAAATCGGTATATTATAAGCGCGATTTCGAGTTAAAATGACCAAGTTATGGCCATTTTAAGTTGGAACATTCCTTTATACGAACTTTAATGTTCTTTTGACATTGTTTTGTCAAAATTCAAGAAAATCATCAAGAAATACTCATCGTGGGTATTTTCTTTGGCTAGGTGACTCCGAGGAAGGATACCTATATCCCGAAGATTATTTTGATTAAAGAGGAGTGTGTGAACGACTCATCCGCGTAGAGGAATAGTCGACATGGCATCGTGAGTTTATTTCCATTAAATGCTATACTTGTTGTGCTTGTAATTTAGTTGCATTAGGGTTAGGAAAAGGAAAATGGATATGTATGTTAATTAATTCTTTGAAAGAATCCTAAGAATATCGAGACCGGAATTGATTTAAATGCTGGTTTTAGTATAACCCTTGCTTTGTATGAAATGCCTTGGTCACCTTAAACTTGATAATAATAATGATATGATATTGTAAATAAATGGATTCATGCATACCACGAAGTGAGTCACATTGCATTTTGGGTTATTATCCTTGGGTGAGAAGGATAGTAAGCTCATGTCGAAAGCAACACTTGGCAGAAGATCCGAAAGCGATTGCTTGGCGGTATTATGGAAAAAGGAAATGTTTGGCGGAAGATCCGAAAGCAAGGCTCAATTCAAGTAGACTTCATGTGCTTGGAGATATTGATCGAAAGCATAAAATTTTTTATAAAAAAAAAAAAAAGACTGCTTGTTTGAGGTTATGTATCACCAAACCCCAAATGGAGGGCATAAATTCATTTAACATATAGTTTCTGGAAAACTATATGCCTTGTTTGCCCACGTGTATGTTGCATCCCATTTGTTTGCTTAATTAACTTGTTTGAAACTTTGTTATAAGAAGTTATTTATGGAAATAATTCTTACTAAGCCTATTAGCTTATACCCCTATAGATATCTTTTGCAATTTCCCTATTTATGGTTAAGGCCACGATGACCTTACGGGCAAGTAATTTCTTTTTAGATAAAGGAAATTCTAGATGAAGTTTAGTAGTAGAAATAATGTACAAATATCTTGTGATAGAATAGTGATAATGGGAAATGTCCCTAAGTTTGTAAAACCATTTATATAAATAAATGTTTATTATGAATCCTCTTTTCTTAATATGTTATTATATCTTCTTAAGCTTCATAATTCCATGTACGGTCCTCTAAAATTGTGAGAGCACGCCTTACACTTAATATCAAAACTTTTGGGAGTGGCTAAGGTTGTCATACTTAAGCTTTAATATTGAGTGTGGCGGACTGTTACGTTTAGGGTTCCCTTGGGGCGTGACATAGAGTGAGCAATAACATTGTTTAAGGTAGTGTTTGATATATAACTAATTCAAATAGGAATTTATCTTACCTTGTTATGCTCCTTATCTTAAGCTTGGTTGATGTTTATTAGAAACTTCTTCTATGGAATGGGTTTGGAAGTGTCTTGTGTCTGTTTTTGCTTGTTATTTGAGTTGGTTGTTGTTGCTGTTTGGATGACGTTTTATGTGAGTTATTGTTTTTGGTTTGTAGTTCATTAAGGAATATATATATATTATATATATATATATATGAAGAGAAGACAGCTACAATTTGAGTCTTTCAAGAGCAATTCTCCACTGAAAATTTAGCAATTTGCAAAGCTTGTCCCATATACATGTAATGCATTGGCTGAGTTGGGACATCTCCATTGGTTTATCCATCTCTTTCCTTGACTTTTGTTAACTTAACTTGACCAATTTGTTATGGTTTTTGGCTAGGAAAGATTTGAGGAGATATCAGCCATAAATTAACCACAATTTGTACCGAAAATGGTATAATTTATTATATAATATTAATTAGTTAGTTAATTATCTTAGTTTTAGGATAGTTTATTAAGTTAAACGGGTACAATTATGACAATTAGTCAGGAGTTTTATCTCCAAAAATTTATATAGAGTTCTATAAATTTTCTAGATTATTATTGAGTACAAATTTTGGGTTTAAAGTTTACATGATAAATTATTTTTAAGTTTTATTTTACCTTATTAGGGTTTTCTAAGCTTAATAGATCAATTTTTGTTTTAGGCTCCACTAGCTTAAGAATACCCTAATGAGAACAAGGGTGTGATCCAAATATTTATTTGGAGTCTATATTGTGAATTATGGATCTGTTCTTGTTTTTATTGCGTGTTTATAATTTTAATGGTTCATCCATAAATTATCGTTTTCTAACTATAAGTTTAGTTGATTATTTAGTTTTTATCATATTTAAAATCTTAACTAAATTATTCTTATATCTTGAGTGTTCGATACCCACTAAGAAATCTTATTAGTAGTATTTAATACTATATAGGAATCTTTGTTTTAAGGTTTAAAACTATATATAGGCTCATTACTAATCATAGTTCTATTCTATAGTCTTTGTTAAGTTCAATAATAACAATCCATTTTCTATATTCGTATATTTCTATCTATTTCTATTTATATGAAAATTCTTGGGGTTTGCATAATCAATCCTTTTTTAAAAGTTTTTGGAACTCAAGCAGAAAAGAAAAATTGAGAATTGTTTTGTTTTTCTTGAAACCCCAAAATTGTTGCTGTTAAGATTTACACTTTTTCTTTAATTAATTTTGTAACTGGTCGAGAAGGACTTGTGATTCCAATCTTTAATCTATGCCGTTAGCTCTTTGAACTAACCAAAAGACATAAAATAGGGAAAGTTTATTAACATGTAAAGACACGTTTCAGTTGGCCCGAAATCAAGCCATCTCTCCAACAAAATGGTCCAAAATCAAGATATCTCTCCAATAAAATGGTCCATTACTATGTAAATTTCTTTCAAGACATCATAAGAAACATAAAAGGAATTCCAGCAAGCTTAGCAAATAAGGAAACACATGCTATAATCCCTAAGTCTTTCCTCAAGTTAAGTTTGGAAAGTATAATTAAAATTAATATAGAATTAATATAAAAGTTAGTAATGAAAGGTTTAGTTAGTAGATTCACTTATATTACCATATGTAAAATGAGTTATTTGAAAGTAGACTCAAAATTCCAATTAATCTATTTCAAAATTTTTTATCAATTTATGCTATTTTCGAATTTCCTTATGAATTTGTATTTCTAATGCGCAACCCCTAAGTTATAAGAATTTTGTTAAAAATTATTTTAAGAAAATTCTATTTAATTAAATTTCTAATATAACTTGATTGAACTTTGCTTTAATTTTAATTTATTGTCTTTTAATGAATTGGGCTTAAAGAAGCCTAATTTTGTATGAAAACGCAAGCCCATAACTCAATTTCTCCACCATATATAACATGCACTTTATCACACACACTATCCCTTTTATGTGCAAAAAGTCAAAGTTACATTTATCATTTATTTGAGATAATTATCAAAGTTAAGTTAGCTGAAAAAAAAAAAAAATACCCCCTAAAAATCTCCCTTAGTGGGCGACATCTTCCCTGATAAAAACACAACTTTTCCTTCATCAAATTTTCTTTTAAAATTCTCCAAAATTTTATTTCAAGCTTCCATTTTCAAGTTAAGACTAATTAGTTAAAGTATTAATTACTATTTCTATTCATTAATTTGCTTATATTTTCTACCACAATAATCTATGCTGTAATGAGTTTATGAATGAAGTTGAAGAAAGATTTGAGAACTAAGTTGATCTTAATGTTTAAATGAATATTTATGACTTGATGTGAATTCAACTACGGTCTTCAATAAAATATGATCTTGATCAATTTAGGGTTTTCTGGTTGATATGAAATTGAATAAATTAAAGGGATATAGATGAAATCGTCGCTCAATAGGATCCACGAATAACAAAAAAAATCAAACTGTTTGTGTTTGGATTATAGATCGATAGAACCATGATCTACAAAGCACTTACGGTGTCAATGAATCAAGAGATTCAAAAACGATGTTTGCCACAAATCTATAAACACAAGATTTGATAAGAAAACGATTAAAGAGATGAAAACCAATCTCAATAATTCAAACAAACCACCATAGGGTTCTCACACACAAATGTGCTCTCAAATATCAAATGACCAAAAACTATCCTAATACCAATGACCAAAGACAATATACATAACCCTAAGAGAACCTAAAGCTATCAAAAGACATTAAAACTTCGTCCAAAGAAAAGCTGGTGGCCTAAAAATAAACATGGGCAGCTTAAACATAAAACATGAAAAATAATAAAAAAAAATAGCAAATGAAGGCCAGCGGCTTAGGCTTCAAGGCTGACGGCTTTTCCACTTAGGCTGGCGGCTTTGGAGTCGACTTAAATCCTCTATGCTGTCCGTTTCACGTCTTGACTTTCTCCTTGCTGCTTTTCCTTTTGTGTTCCTTTTTCCGTAACTTAAGGCAACCTGATTCCTATCATTACCTCTCGATTTAAGAAGATTCATCCTCGAATCTTTATTGTTCTTTTTTTGAACATCTGAAATAGTCATCCTACTAGTCCAAGTAAATAAACTCCTTAAGCCTTTGATCTTCTTAATGTGTAACAACATGGCCTGCTGTACCTCTTCAAAACTCATGGGCAGCAATTTGTAAGTCTTTCCCTAGTGCTGAATGGTATATTCATTTTTGTACCCATCAAATAAAGCCCAATGGTCATACTACCGTTTCCTTCCAAGAATCAAATGTATAGCATCCATAGAAACTACATCACACAAGAAATCATCAGAATAATCACCAATGGATATAGGAACACAAACCTATTTGTGTACATGAATCGCCTCTTGATGATTGAGCCAATGAAGGGCATATGGCCTTGGATGTTGCTCCACTTGTAAGCTTAATTTAGAAACTAATCCGGTTGAAATCACATTGGCACAACTGCCCGTATCAATCATAGTCAAACAAGTTTTCCCCTTCACTAAACCCTGAATATAAAATAGATTTGTCCTTTGATCCGGATTGTCCTTCTCCTACTCAAGTAATAATGTCAATGGACCATTAGGCTTATCTAACTCAATCACACCTTCCTCACTACTCTCCTGCTTCTCTTCCTCACTTTCAATGTTGTTTCCCTTCATTATCATCACTTTCTTGTTAGGACACTGAGAAGCAATGTGGCCATGCCCCAAACACTTAAAGCACTTGATTTCTCTACTCTTTTTTTGTTCTAGAGCTTTCTGTTCATTGCTTTGCCCTTCATCTTGTCTTTTCTTTCCTCGCTCTTTACCTCCTCATCAAATTTGTTATGATAATGGGACATGTGAGACCTCCCGTGTTGTTGTCTTTCAACCCTGCTAGCTAATTTGATGACATCCTCAAGAGTTTGATATTCCTGAAGTTCGACAGCATTAGCTATATCCATCTTCAGCCCATTGATAAACCTAGTAATAGATTCAAAAGTGGATTCCTGAATATCATACCTAGCCATCAATGTTTCAATCCTTCACATACGCTTCAACACTCCTCTTTCCTTGTCTCAAAGACTGCAAATCCATTAATAATTCTTGTTTATAATATTCAGGAACAAATCTGCGCTTCATCAATCTCTCTATTAGTGCCTAAGAATGCACTTTCTCTTCATCTGCCTTTCTTCTCAATCTGTAACTTATCCCACCACAAGCTAGCATAATCTGAAAAAGGCCAGTGATGCCATTTTAATCTTGGTGCGCTCATCCCATTCATAGCATTCAAACACTTTCTCAACCCTCGGCACCCAATCTAAAAATTTCTCGGGCTTACTACTTCCTGTGATTGGTAGAATCTTCAATTTTATATTTTATCCCCTGTCGTCTATAATCCCTACCATCACGCCTCCTAACTCTTCCACTATTTCCATCAAATTCTTTGCCAGATTGTCTTTTGTGGCTTGATCCACTTTGACTTCTTTTTTCTCTCACCTCTAATCTCTCTAAAATTCTCCTAACATCCTCTTGCATCTGATTCACTCCAGTTTGCAATTGAGTGAATTCTGGCCTTGCCACAGCATCCCCTTCTCAATTATTATTATCGTTCCTTCTAGTCCTAGGGTTATTCCCATTCACACTATTACTGCCATTCGATGACATTTCCATAAACACCAACAACAACACAAAATACAGCAGCAACCCCAACAACAGAAATTCCCAAAACTGGAGAAATAAAAAAGAATTCTTTTTTTCTAACCAACCTATATGTAATTTACGTCAAATAATAATCTCTGCGCAACCTTTGCTCTGATACCAAACTGATGTGAATCCGACTACAGTCTTCAATAAAATATGATCTTGATCAATTTAGGGTTTTCTGATTAATATGAAATTGAATAAATTAAAGGGATATGGATGAAATCTTCGCTCAATAGGATCCACAAACAACAAAAAAATCAAACTGGTTTGTGTTTGGATTATAGATCAATAGAACCACGACCTACAAAGCACTTACGGTGTCAATGAATCAAGAGATTCAAAAACGATGTTTGCCACAAATCTATAAACACAAAATTTGATAAGAACAAATGATTAAAGAGATGAAAACCAATCTCAATAATTCAAACAAACCACCATAGGGTTCTCATACACAAATGTGCTCTCAAATATCAAATGATCAAAACTATCCTAATACCAATGATCAAAGACAATATACATAACCCTAAGAGAACCTAAAGATATCAAAAGACATTAAAACTTCGTCCACAGAAAAGCTGGCGACCTGAAAATACACATGGGTGGCCTAAACATAAAACATGAAAAATAATAAAAAAAATAGCAAATGAAGGCCGGTAGCTTAGGCTTCAAGGCTGGCGGCTTTTCCACTTAGCTTGGCCACTTTGTAGCCGACCTAAATCCTCTGTGCTGCCCATTTCGCTTCTTGACTTGTTCCTTGCTGCTTTTTCCCTTTTGTGTTCCTTTTTTTGTCACTTAAGGTAACCTGATTCCTATCATGACTTGTAAGAGATGGGTAGTAAAGATTGTTTTGTTATGCTTGTAAGATAAGTGGTTTTATTTAGTGTTCATGATGGTTAATGTTGAATATATGGCTGTTATGGATATTGATATTAGCTAGGTAAAGATTAAGAAATGAAATCAATAGTTTAAAACCTAAATCATAGACATAATGGACTTTTACTTGTTTGATAAGGTTAATGATATGTATAGACAAGTGCATTGTATGTATGCATGTGTAATGCAAATATGTAAGTGTAAAGAGCATATGTCAACCTTATATGTTGGTGTTGAAGGGTCCTTTTTGGAAATAAGATCATAGTAGTCAGTTGGAAAGTGTAAAGTTTTGATGTTTTAGAAACATATATAAGGGTTTGCATAATCACGAACATGATAAAAGACTTAGTAGCCTCGAGTGTTTGAAGTTTACATGATCATAGGCGTAATAAAAGACTTGGTAACCTTAGGTGTTTGAAGTTTGCACAATCACGAGAGTGATAAAAGGACGTGGTAGTCTTGGGTGTAGGAATTTCACACCATCATGTACAGTCGTGATGATGATCATGACCTTGATCATGGTCGTGATTTGGTAGTCCCCCTTTTCACCCTGTTTTTCAATAATAATAATAATATATGTGTATATAAATACTAGTTTAAGACTTCATATAGAATCTTGCTCAAGTTGGGTCATAGAATTGTAAATGGATGATATACTAAGTTTATAATGCTTGAACATAATTAATTAGTAAGTGTATGTGCCACGCCCCAAAGGGTACCCTAAACATGGCAGTCCATCGCACCTAATATTAAAGTTAATGAATGACAACCTTAGTCACGCAAGAGCTTTGATATCACATGCAAGCTATGCTTCTAAGATAACAGGAGATTCAAAGAGGTATTACATTTAAGTAAATAATAAAAGCATGCAATATAAATCCCCGAAATTTTTGGATCCGAACTATAGTTTAAACCCTAATCGGAAGTCAACCGGATTTTTTCAGAGTCAACCAAACCCTAGTTTACTGTAACCGTTTAAGTCCGGCATTTCCGTTTTCTCAAGCCCTAGAAAACGAAGTTGGAAAAATTAGCTATAATAGTTCGTAATAGTTATAAGTTTTATAAAAATATCTGTTTTTCAAAATTCGAGTGTCCTTTGAACCCGATCGGACATATTCTTGAAAAATGTCCGGAAGCCCGGAATAGGAAAAATATTCCGAATATACCGTTAGACTCGTAAAAATATAGATTTCCAAAAATATCAATTTCGTAATTTTTCGGTAGCTAGAAATATCAGATATCGCTTTTATACGCGTATTTTCTTACTACCGGTATTTAATTGTCATGTCTACTTTTACATTACACTATTTTCTACTATTCTACACTATTCATCTATCTCTACTTTTTCTTACAACCTACTTTACAACCATACACCTATTTCTTACACATTTTCATTTCCAATACAATTTCACATCTTTCATTTCTTACTTTTAATTAACAAAATAACAAAAAAATAAATTTCTCCCTCCAACACACAAATGCGCCGGCCCCCCCCTTCATGCATCATTTGTTTTGTTTTCATTATTTAATTAACACAAATTATCTCCCACATTTTCCTATAAATACCCCTCATACCTTCACTTCTTTCACACCTCTTCTTCTCTAAAGTTACTCTACAAAAATTTCTCTCCAATTTCTCTCAAGAGTTCTCTCAAGAAGTCTTCTTAGTTTAGTTTCCTTTAGGTAAGAAATTTCTCAAGAATTCTTCATGTTCATCTACTTAGTATGAGCTTAGTGTATGTTTTCTAAAACCATGAAGGTTAAGAAAGCAACATTAGGTTCATGCTTTGTTTTTGTTCATAAACATAATTCCTCTATGTTCATTTATGTTTCTTTATGTTCTTTACTATCTAATATATCTATATAACTATATATATTATTTAGAGCATATAAGCTCATTGTCTTACAATTTATTTATCTTTCATGCAATTTATTTACCTTGCAATTTATTTATTTCAAGTTGATTTTAAGACTAGTCATTCTAGTCTTAGACTTGTCCTCATCAAGTCAAAACAATTTCTCTTTCTTTTCTTTTCGGACTAGTCTTTTCTTAGTCCCGGGGTACCTTGATGAAGCTAAGGTCCCAATACTTGATTTACTTTATTATTACTTAAGCTTTCAAGTTATTATGTTCCTTTATATTTCTATAGTTATGATTCATATTCATGCATGAACATAATGTTTTTGTCTCAACAAAAATAGAGGAGGAAGTGTCTTTCTAAAACTAAAGGTTCTTGTTAAATAAAAATAGGAAATAGATTTCCTAAAAACTCATGAACATGCTTGGAAAATGATTTTTCTTACATAAACAAAAGGTTTTATGAAAACTTATCTTTCATCAAGAAATATTCTTTTGGAATCATTACAAGAAACAAAAATTATCATTTTATTACTTTTGAATCCAAGTTTTGAAAATAAAACCACACCTTAAATTTAAAGAAATTACAAGAGATTAAATTTAGAAAAAGAATATTCATCTCAATAACTCAAGATCTTTCAAAAGTAAAATAAATATTCAATAGAATCTCAAGTTCAAAGTCTTTTAAAACCTTAATTTTTATAAGTTGAGACAACTTCATTTACTTCATACATTTGTTATGAGTCATTACAAATATATATACCTTTCAAAAGTTTACAAAATAATTGAAATATTTATCTTTTCAAATGAGCTTTGTTTACAAGAAGGAAAACAAGTGTTTGCAAATTCGTGGCAAATCTGGTCGCTACCTTTTCGGAACCCAAACGACTTAGTTTTATGGAAATAAGCTTAGAAATGCGTAGATCTTTTCGAGTAGGTAGAAAACGATATATTATACGCGAAATTCCGAGTTAAAATGAGCAAGTTATGGCCATTTTAAGTTGGAATTTCCCCTTATACGAAACGATTTTAAGGAAAGTTAGAATCTTCAAGAATAGAATTTCATGAAATACTCATTTTGGGTATTCTTCTTGATTAGATAATCACGAGGAAGATTGTTCGTATCCCGAGGATTACTACGATTAAGTGGAAATTCCGAACGACTCATCCATTTCAAGAAAGGTGTCATCATGGCCGAGTGAGTTTACTTCCCGTTAATTTTCTCATACTCTCGATTGTGCTTGTAAAATTAGTTGCACTAGAATTTAGGCAAAATCAAAAAAGTGTATGATAATATGTTGAAAATACTAAGTATATCGAAACTCGATTTGTTTGTAATAAAGTTGTATGTGCATTAATATCTTGAATGTTTGAAATTGGTTGATCACTTGAAAGAAGTTAAATGTAACTACTAGACTTTAATTAAAGAAATTATTCATGCACTTCATATGTTGAGTCACATTGCATTCACTACTATACAATTGGTGGGACAAGTGTATAATAGTGGTGGTAGACATAACCGGTATATCATGTAAGTGGCGAGTAGGAGCCAGTAAAACTACAAATTGGTGGCTAGTAGGAGCCTGTAATAACTACAAGTTTTTGATGGCGTATAGGAGCCGGTAAGATCTATAAAAGTGTTTTTAAAAGTTGTGGCTGTAATTGGCCTGAATACCCAACCCCGAATGAAGGGCGTAATTCATTCAACATATGATTCCCGGAAAGTCATATGTCTTGTATGCTCACGTGTTGTTGCATTTCATATGTTTGAATAATAAACTTGATTGATAATTTTCTTCGAGTATGAATTTTGGGATTTACTCACTAAGCCCATAAGCTTACACCCCTATAGATATTTGTATTCTCAGGAACACCTATTTCTTTGTGCCCGAAGGTCTTCCCGTACCCGTGTAGGTTTTGTATATTGAAGCTTTTGGAGGAAATCTACTCGAAGACTTAGATTAGAATTCCTTTGAAATCTTTAATGTAGTATTTTGGATGTTGTAAAGAATATCACGATCCTTGGGATTAGCGGGGGTATGCCCCTAAGAAGTTATGTAACAGACCTTTGTTTATTAATGCTATGATATATTTTATTTCTGGATTCTTGTATGTTCATCTTTACTTGCTTAAACTATGCTCCCCAAAAGCATCTCCTATTACCGTGCTTGACGCCTTACATATAATACTAAGGCTTTCGCATGACTAAGGTAGCCATCCTTAAGCCTTGATATTATATGTGGCGGGCTGCCACATTTAGGGTACCTTTCGGGGCGTGACATGCAATAATTTTTGTAAAGATAACATCATAATAATCATTCAGTTCAATTTCGTACAACTTCTTAGGGGCATTCCCCCATTCTCAAAGTCTTGCTATTTTAAGCCAACTTAATAACATACATAAATATACCAAAAGCCTACTATAAAGATTTTTCTTAGAAGTCTACGCCCAAAAACTAAATATGCAAACTTCTTCAAAAAAGTCATCGTAACTTTGGCTCATACCTGACAAAAGGGACTCCTTGGTGCCAACCACAAGTAATCAAACTGTAACAAAAAGCTATAGGGGTATAAGCAAAACTAGCTAAGTGAGATAACTCTCTTCTTCAAAAGATTTCCATAAAAACATACAAGTATTTTAGACAATCATATGTGTATGCAACAATCACATGAGCAATCAAAATACACACGATTAATTGGAAACCATGCGTAGCATGGATTTTGCACCCTCCATATCAGGGGTTGGGTGGTTACCGGCCCATTCGACTATCAATATTTGTAGACTTACCAGCTACTGCTTGCTCAAGTAGACTGTAAACCTTGGGAATTTTTCACATTAGTACACGACCTTATAATAGATTGTATAAACTAGATAATATATTTAGATTCTAATCGAAGTCTAATAATAGATTAATATTTAGATTTTGGATAGATGAAGAATTTAGAAACCGAATAAAGCAATCCTTTAACCCTAGTTAATACCAAAAATGAGATTTTGTATCTTGAATAAATAATTCAAGATATGATCTAAAATTTAGACCCGAAACCCGACATACGAATAGGTTTAAATAAAAAATATGAACATAGGGATTAAATGATTGTTTTTGATCCCGATAATGATTCGAGATTAGAATAACAAGTAGTGATGAATTTATATTTAGACTTAAACCTTAAATTCAAGATTCCTAGTTAAAATTAAAAGCTACTAATAAGAATTCATGTTCAGTATCAAAACTAAAGATATATATATAGTTTGGTTTCTGTATTAAGTCTAATACTGCATAAATGATTATTTACGCTTATAAACAGAAAACGATGATCCAAAAATGAACCGTTAAAATTTTAAATACACAATGAAAATATAAACTGTCAAATAACTCAAAATCTGAACCCCAAACAAATAATCGGATCACGCTATTGTTCTAAACCGAGTTTTCTTAAGCTATCGGAGCCTGAAACAAAAATTGACGTAACGAGCTTAAGAAATCCTAATCGCGAGAGATAAAATTATACGAATAAATAACTACGTATATATATAACCTAAATTTGTATTATTTGAAAATCTAAATGTTTTGTATAACCCTATACACATATTTTTGTACAAAAACTTCCAAATATTAGCTGATTTATACCCATATAACTCGTTTAATTAACTCAAAACTTAATTAAATAAATAACAAATATATATATACATACGGCTGCTTTTCGGTGGGGATTACGTTGGAGAAGAGAGAGCCAGATATTGGATCAATAATGCAACCATTTGTCAACCAAATCAACCCACAAGACCAACCAAATAATGACAGCTCAATACAACATTAATTGAAGTGAAAATAACAGCCCAAGGAAGATCAAATCGGAGGAAATCCAGAGGAGAACGACTGTAACTTCATTCTCCTTTCTTCTTCTATATATAAATGTATTAAATGGCTTTAATGTAGAACAAACAAAACTCGTCCATTCCCAAAACTCCTCAGCACGAAACTACTCTCAAACATCAACCAGAACAAACTGAAAACAAAGAACACACCGATCATAACACGCAAGTTCGGATCGAAAGAAAAACAAAGCTAAAAACCCTCAAATACGAGCTCAAAGGTAAGTTGAGGTAACTCGAGTGGTTTTCTTTCAAATCTAAGCTTTGTAACTGACTTCTAATAATCTTAAGAACAAAATAAACACAAACACGAGCTTCGGATTACATCAAACAAGCTCTAACGAGGTAATAATCCAAAACCCTAACTTTATTTTCTAAGAATCGAGATCTATATATATATATATATATATATGTTTTTAAACGTGTTGAAAGTTGTTTTATGTCCTTATATAAGGTATATAAACACTTACAAATGGTTTATTAAAGTTTTTAACGTGTAAAAATCAAAGAACATGAATCGAACCGAGGAAGAAGATGATGAACAGTACAACACTGCCTCAAGGCCGGCAGTATAAACGCTCAACGCCGGCGGCTTACATGGATAGGCCGGCGGCATATAGGCGGCTTACACTGATCAGAGCTTACGTAAAACAATTTTTCACGTAAAGATTGAATGAAAGCTGGCTACTGGAGATCTACGCCGATGGAGTAGAGCTGGCGTACGTTGAAAGCCGACAGCTTTCAACATCGGTGCACTCAATATGAAAATTTCTTTAAAAACAATTTTACACCAGCATCTGGACTTAAAGGCCGGCGGCTTTGAGCCGGCGTACAGCCAAATTTTCTTTAACGTGAATTTTTCTGACCTAAACAGAAACTATTATATATATATGTATGTATGATATATCTACTGAGTATATATATATGTTATACAAGTATGTATTAGATAGTTAATTTAATACAAGTATTTAAGCTTATTTAGATTAGTATCTAATATTCCTTAAAACCCTAAGATTAAGAAAAGATATTAGGTGTTAATCAAAGTTAGTATTAGGCAAATAATTGTTCTGGATAGATAAAATAGGTAAGAATGGCAATTGAAATAAGTTAAATTTTCAAGTATTATGACTTCTAAAAATAACAAAATAATTATGCGAGATAAAATAGGAGAAACACGACAACACTAAGTAATAATAATTACCAAAATATCGAGTCTAAGACACAAATCACATATAGGAATTTAGCTAGATTGTATTAATGAATACTTTGTCTTAGATAGGTGACTTTGACTCACTAGAGTATCTACCAGCGGATTACTACGATTGAGGCAGTATGAGCAGGTGAGTAATTCAGTCATATTATACTAGTTGTGCTTGTACGTAGTTGAATATGTAAAGTAAAGATAACCAAATAAGTGCTTGTTAAAAGTATGATATGATCTGAGTGTATGATTGTTAAAATATCCTATAAAAGCGATAATGAAATGATTGATGTTGTGTAGTAGTATAATGGTGATTGTGTATAATGTATGGTCACTTTGAAATTGATTAAGACTTATTGACTTAACAAAATAATATGAGCATGCATTGCACAAATTGCATTATTACATATATGGTTGTGACAGCCTGCTACGTATTAATATTTCGGATCTCTGTTTTCGCTTGATTGTTCTAATATGTTAGTTCTTCCAAGGTTCTCTTTGGTTTGGCGGTCCTATGAGGAACTAAAAGGCTCCGAAGAACGTCGCCCGTAGAATCGTTTTGAAATGATTAATACTTAGGGAGTTTCTAAGGGGATTGTAGGAGATGGTTTGTTCAATTAACTATATTCAAAGTGATAACCTTAAAACGAGAAATCATTGATTCTCCTATGTACTTAGTTTCTCCTGGGCAGGTGGGTCATTGAGTACTGGTTCTTCAACCCATTAAAAAGAGGGCGTAAATCTTTTTCCTGTTTGGATTCTAGATCATCCAAACTTGTATCTATACATATGGTTAAGTGCTTGCATTGCATATGATTTGTTAATGACCTGTGTGATGTATGGTATGTCTGGTTATTCACTGAGCTGTGGTTTTGCTCATACTCCCATAGTCTTTTCAGGTTCACTTTACGACCCTGGTTAGTTACATTCAGGAATATGGCTCCGGTAAGAGCTTTGAAGCTAGAAGTCTACAGATATATTTTAGTTTGATGGTTATGTACTATTAGATTAGATTATTTAGTTGTGTACTCCAAAGGAACTATATGGTTTGTAATAGTTTTGTAATGTTTATTCACTAAGTTATTTCTTTCATATATTTGTTATTTCTTATCAAGCAACTAAAAAGATCATGTTGTTTTGAAAACCTGTCATTCTCTGCAAGTAATCTAGTGATAGTATTCAAGTGTAACTTGTTTACTACAACCAGGGTACCCTCGGGGCGTGACATAGACTTCCCGGCTACTACTAACCGCCACTACAACTCCTCGTTTCCCTACACGAAGAATATTAATTAAAAACAAATGTCACTCACAATATGTCCTCCATGAATAATTTTAAATATTGGTTTATCCAATTATTGTAATCTTCAAGTTAAGAGTGACCAACACAATATTTATCATACCATAGCAAGAGAGCATGATTTATTCACCAAATCTTCTTCCGATATACTTATCTTTTTATTCAACAACTACTTCATTCAACATGCATCTAATGCACACAACATTTCCTTTTTATCTTTCCTTAATCTCTAATGCCACTACTTACAAGCACAATCAAGGAAACGTAATTAGTAAGGGATTAACTCACTCCATGGCGATCGCTTCTAGTCGAAATAGTCTTCTGGGAAGGCGATATCGGTTCTTCCTTCACCTAAACAAGTTGAAATACCCAAAATGAGTCTTTCATAGAATTTCAAAATCTATCTTCTAATTACGGTAGAAATCGGATTTATGGAAATTCCAAATTAAAATGGTCATAACTTGCTCATTTTAACTTGGAATTTCGCATATTATATGTCATTTCCTACCTACTCGAAAAGATCTATCCATTTCTAAGGTTATTTGCATTACAGAAAGTCATTTGGGTCTCGGATTAGAGGGGGACAAATTCACCATGAAAATTCCCTCCTTTTAAAAACAAATTTTTTAATCCTTTCTTTACTCAAAACTTATTAAGCAAAACTTATATATATATATATATATATATATGGTTGAAAAGAATTCCTTTGGTACATAAATAGACTCATAATTTATGCATGATGATATAGGTCTTATTTAATTTAATTATTTTCCATTAAAACAATTTTTCCTATGTTTTGAAAATTTGGGTTTGTTGTTAAACTTTTCTTTTATGTAGTTGAAATAAATCTTATAAATCCTTGGGTTATCATATTTTAATTCTCTATATTTTTGTTCTTTAGTTTGTCAAAAAGTGAGTCAAATTAAAGTTTGGTTTTTTAAATTATATACTAATTTTATTTCTAGGATTTGAAAATAGAGTTTCAAAAGTTTTCTTTAGTATCACCTAATGTTCTTGTTGGTATATTTCCTTATTATATCTATTTCCTTAGAAAAATGAGTTTATTCTTTTAAAAAATTACTTTCTTAGATTGTTGGAAATTTTTTATTTCTCTAAGTGGGTTTCTTAAGACTTGTAAGTTGATTTTTTTTTTTTAACCTTAGCTTGAAAACTTGTTTAATTTTTAGTTCAGAAAGTTGGTAAAAATTGGCATAGTATCAAGTTATCATTTTTATATCAAGATTTCCATGTTGCCATTTGTTGAAAAGAAAGAATTTTAGACTTTTAAAGAAAAATGTTTCTTTATCAATAGTTTGAAATTTTATGATGATCTTTATATAAATTTTTGAAAAGAACTTGTTAAAAACAACCTTTTAAGTCTTGGTGAAAAATATTTGTTAAGTGACAAAATTTCAAGAGTTTAGTCTTATATATAAAGAAAAATCTCTTTTTATTTGGACAATAACACATTAGCCATGCATGAATATGATTATGTAGCTTATAAAAAGATAAGAATATCACAAATAAGATAATAAATAATATAAGAAGCAAATAAGCATAATAATAATGTCAAGTATTGGGAGCCTTAGCTTTATTAAGGCTTCCTAGTCAATATTGGGAGCCTTATCTTCATTAAGGCTTCCCGGGGCTAAGAATAGACCAGTGCCAAAGAAGAAAAAAAGAAAGAAAAAAATCATAATAATAAAAGCAATAACAACAATATAAGCATAATAGTAAAAACATAATAATAAAGCATAATATATGAACAATGAACATAACATGAACATAATGTTGTTTTCTTAACCTCCATGGGTTTTTGCAAAACACACGCTATGTTCATGCTAAGTTGCATGAATATAAAGATAAATCTACTAACAATATCATGTCATAAAGTTTAGGTATAAATAAGAACAAAGTATGGACATATTGTTGCTTTCCTAACCTCCATAGGCTTAGAAAACACACATTATGTTCATACTAAGCAAATGAACATAAAGAAAGCTTAGATTATTACTTATAGAAGAAGAGAAAAATAAAGAGAACTTTTGGAGAGAATTTGTGATGGTAATGGTAGTGTAAGAAAGGTGTGAAGGAAATGGAAGAAAGGAGTGGTATTTATAGGAAAAAATAGAGGATAATTTGTGTTAATTAAATAAGTAAAAATTAAAATAAGTATGAGTGAAAGAGGGGAGGGGCCGGTGTGAGAGAGAGGGAGAAATTTTTATTTTTTATTTTTTATTTTTGTCAATAAAAAGTAAGATGTGAGAGATGTAAAGTTGTATTAGAAATGAAAATTGTAAGGAAATAGGTGTATAGGTTGTAAGGAAAAGTAGAGATAGATGAATTGTAGTGAATAGTAATGAATAGTAAACAAGACAATTAAAGTAACGGTAGTAATAAAAATAACGTAAAAAGGTTATATATGATATTTTTAGTTATCAAAAAATTCTAAAACTGTTATATTATGAATCCTCATATAATTACGAGTCTAACCGTATTATCAGAATATTTTTACCATTCCGTGAATCCAGACTCAAATTTTGAAAACCAATCTTGTTCGAGTATGAAACGAACTTGATTTTCATGAATCTGATCTTTTTATGTTCCACTGTATTACTACGGACCATAATCTACGATTATCTTGATTTTATTATTCTAGGGTTAAAAGCACAGGATTATCGGATCTAAACACATTCCTTTGACTTGTATGGCTATTAGGGTTTTTGTTTGTTTTTCGGTTGATGAAGGTTGTCGAGCCTGGATTTTCCCACTATCTGGTTCATTTCTCCTAACCCGATTCACGTTAAACCCGAACCCATTTAACATGAATCCTCGACTAGGGGTTAAAAGAAATTGTCATTTTTGAAAATGATTTAGAGTCGCCACCCGATACAAATAGGGAAAAAATAAAAAGCTAGGATCAATGGGTCGATTGATCCTAACTTAGCTACTAGTCTGCGAAAATTTGATTTAAAAACCAAACTTTTAAAAACAGATATCATGGATTCGGGGGCTAACCTATTAAAACCAAATGGTTACCACTTTTGGAATTTTAAACTTATAATTTATCATTTTCATGCTCAAAAACTCAAATAATATATTACAAGTCAAATCATTCATTTTTATTTTTTATGTGCTTTTCTTCATTTTTATTTTTTATTATTTTTTTTAGAACATGAATATCAACAAAATATCTTATATTTACAAAATATTTATTCACAATATTTAAAAAAAAAAAATTTTTTTTTATGTTTTAATGTCGCCCCGCAGGTGCCTACGTACTCGCTAATCGAGATCAGACAAAACGTAGTTCTTTTTTATTTTATAAAATTTTTAATTTGTTTGTATTTTTTATTTTAGAAACCCGCCAAGTTTAAGTATTTAATCAATTTTTATTTTGTAAATTCCTAAAGAGATCTAATTTTTGTATTTTTGTTTTTTGAAAATTCTTAAAAGATACTAATTTTGGAAAAACCCCATTTATTATTTTTTTTAATTTAGAAAATAACTAAGTAATATTTATATAAGGGCTAGGAAAACATTTTTTTTCTTATTTTCCGAAATTAATTATATAATAAAAATATAATAAAATAATACGGACTGACCTAGGACGTTAGATCTTCTCGGATCAGATCTGGATCGTCTGATCTGATTACTAATCAGAGTCGTCTGATCACTCGATTTTAAATCTGGAGCGTTGATTAGCTTGATCAACTCTGGGCCGTCTGATCTAGATGATCGAATCTGGAGCATAGGATCTGGGCTGACTGTTGACCGTTGTCGACCGTTGATCGATGACCGACGACAACAACGATGACAAAAAATTTTGGAACCTTGTCAAATGATCTGGTCGGCTTCGTTGGAGCTCGAGTGGTTATGGGAGCCGTTGGTGGCTTGGAGGTGGCTTAGACGGCGGCCAGAGCGGCAGCGGCTTGGTGGTGGTGAAAGTTCGAATTCGTTTGGTTCTTGCTCTTGTTCTCTCTCTTTTTTTTTTTTTTTTTTGAAATTTTTTTTTTTCTTGCTATGCTCTCTCTTGTTCGAAATTTTTTTTTTTCAGATCTGGACCTTCTCTTGAGGAGGATCGGGGTTGTGGTTTATATAGAGCTGGAGGGGAAGTGAAACGGATCATGACCATTAATGGCCGTTACAAAACTTGAATTCGGCCGTTAATGGCCGTCGGTTACAAAACTTGAATTCGGCCGTTAATGGCCGTCGGTTACAAAACTTGAATTCGACCGTTAATGGCCGTCCGTTACAAAACTTGAATTCGGCCATTAATGGCCGTCCGTTACGAATTGATTCGAAGGATCGGGAGTTACAAAATTGCCAACATAAATTCGTTTTAAAGCACATTTAAAGTAAATAAGTGTCTTTTGATCTTCCCCTTTCTTTTTTCGATTTTTTAAACTTCTAAAAACTTATTTACTAAAGATGGGGTTTATTATTATTATAATTTTTTTTTTAGATTTCTTAATTTTCAAATTTTTATATTCTTTTCCAATTTTGTAATTTTTTATTTTTAAATTTAGCTAATTTATTTATTTTTTATAATTTTCAATTTTTATTGTATTTTCTACCTTTTTTATAATTTTTATGATTTTTTTATTTTTTTATTATTATTCTTTTTTATTTTCAAAAAGGAGGCAAAAATAAGGTGTTAACAGCTGCCCCTCTTTATGGTGGAGTTTGAACAAAACTCCACTATAAAGACAAAAAAGACACCATTTTTGCCCAAGACCTAAACCTGGCGGGTTAAACTACCAAACATTACCCTAATAAGCAGGGGTTTTAGGAATGGCTAATAGCCAACTTTGATAGCTAAAGATTCTTTAAATGGTCACCTTGATAAACAAGGATTTTGGAAAGGTCACCTTGATAAACAAGGATTTTGGGTCACCCTGATAAACAAGGATTTTTTAGTCACCTTGATGAACAAGGGTTTTTGGTCACCATCTTGAATGGATGAATTTCTGAATTTGGTCTTGATCACCATCTTGAATGGATGAATTTCTATATTGGACGCCATGCTAAACCATCTGTCGAGTTTAGACTTTGATATTTGCTAGGTCAACTGTCGGACCTAGACTTAGAAAACTGATAGACCATCTGTATGACCTAGATTTAGAAAAATGATAGGCCATCTGTCGGGCCTAGACTAAAAAAAACTGATAGACCGTCTGTCGAGTCTAGATTTTAGAAAAATGATAGGCCATCTATCGGGCCTAGACTAAAAAACTGATAGACCGTCTGTCGAGTCTAGATTTAGAAAAATGATAGGCCATCTGTCGGGCCTAGAATAAAAAACTGATAGACCGTCTGTCGGGTCTAGATTTAAAAAATGATAGGCCATCTGTCGGGCCTAGACTGAAAAACTGATAGACCGTCTGTCGGGTCTAGATTTCAGAAAAATGATAGGCCATCTGTCGGGCCTAGACTAAAAAACTGATAGACCGTCTGTCGGGTCTAGATTTTAGAAAAATGATAGGCCATCTATCGGGCCTAGACTAAAAAACTGATAGACCGTCTGTCGAGTCTAGATTTAGAAAAATGATAGGCCATCTGTCGGGCCTAGACTAAAAAACTGATAGACCGTCTGTCGGGTCTAGATTTTAGAAAAATGATAGGCCATTTGTCGGGCCTAGACTAAAAACCTGATAGACCATCTGTCCGGTCTAGATTTTAGAAAATGATAGGCCATCTGTCGGGCCTAAACTAAAAAACTGATAGACCGTCTGTCGGGTCTAGATTTAGAAAAATGATAGGCCATCTGTCGGGCCTAGACTGAAAAACTGATAGACCATCTGTAGGGTCTAGATTTTAGAAAACTGCTAGGTCATCTGTCGGACCTATGGGCTTTAATTTGGTCATTTGCTCGACCTATGGGCTTTAGTTTTTGGTCATTTGCCGGACCTATGGGCTTTGGTTTTTGTTTTAAATTGGTGCTACTTGAACTGATTCTTGGCTAGACTGGTAACTATAATTCTTAAAGGCAGGATGACGCTCCTTTGAGCAAGTGACCCTAATTTTTTCAAACAATAGGACGACGCTCCTTTGAGCAAGTGATCCTAATTTTTCAAAACAATAGGACGACGCTCCTTTGAGCAAGTGATCCTAATTTTTCGAACAATAGGACGATGCTCTTTTGAGCAAGTGATCCTAATTTTTCCAACAATAGGACGACGCTCCTTTGAGCAGGTGATCCTAATTTTTCAAACAATAGGACGACGCTCCTTTGAGCAAGTGATCCTAATTTTTCAAATAGTAGGACGACGCTCCTTTGAGCAAGTGATCCTAATTCTTCAAATAATAGGACGACGCTCCTTTGAGCAGGTGATCCTAATTCTTCAAATAGTAGGACGACGCTCCTTTGAGCAAGTGATCCTAATTTTTCAAATAGTAGGACGACGCTCCTTTGAGCAAGTGATCCTAATTCTTCAAATAGTAGGACGACGCTCCTTTGAGCAAGTGATCCTAATTTTTCAGATAGTAGGACGACGCTCCTTTGAGCAGGTAATCCTAATTCTTCAAATAGTAGGACGACGCTCTTTTGAGCAAGTGATCCTAATTTTTCAAATAGTAGGACGACGCTCCTTTGAGCAAGTGATCCTAATTTTTCAAAACAATAGGATGACGCTCCTTTGAGCAAGTGATCCTAATTTTTCAAACAATAGGACAACGCTCCTTTGAGCAAGTGATCCTAATTCTTCAAATAGTAGGACGACGCTCCTTTGAGCAAGTGATCCTAATTTTTCAAACAATAGGACGACGCTCCTTTGAGCAGGTGATCCTAGATATTGGAGGAACAAAACTTCCTGGAAATTGGATTTTTGAAATCATATAATTTGAAAATTGGGCTAATTTGGAAACTTTTTTTTTTTTTCACTTTAAATCCACTGTGGATTATTTAGCTGAGAAAACATTAATCTCACAAACTTGGTTAAAAAATTTGTTTGAGAAAGCAGTGAATTTACTTTCTCTTTCTTGGAAATTCGATTGACTTGGTAATGAATTTGCTATTTCTTTTGGAAATTGGTTAAGAAAGCAACAATTTGCTATTTCTTTTGATTGAAAAACTTGATTTGAGAGAGTTAGTTGAAAAAGTGGACTTGAAAATCCTAACTTCCTTTTTTCTTGGGAAAGTGATGGACTTACAATCCCTTCTTTTCTTAGAAATGTCTCTTTTTTTTATTTTCAAAGATTTGAACCAAAAGTAATTTTTATATATTTTTTCTTTTTCTTTTTTTTTAATTTCACTTTAAAAAAAAGTTACCAACAGGTAAAAATGAATTGTGTTTGCCCATTAATCATTCACTTCAGTTCAGCCTCAGGCTTGACTATTTAACCACTTAAGGTTTCTCATTGAAAAATTTTAATCATTGGGGGCAAAACATTTTACTTTTGAGGACTTCAATTCACTATTGGGGCATTGTTTTCAATTTTGGGGCAGATAATTGCTAAACTTGAGGCAGATATTTTTCAAATTGGGGCAAGTAATTTTATGCCCCTGTGGACAATTTATATAGCAAGATTGGTTATCTCATTTTGATTGCTTAGTCAAAGAGGACTTCCTCACACTCTCTTAGGCTCATTTTCACTTTTGACTCGGATTCCAAAAATTATGGTTCGGCTTGCAAGTAATACACATCAGTCAATCTATTAGGTCTTCTTTGGACTGTAATGTGGGCTTTTGGTTATTGGCTTCAATCAAAGAGGATATTTCATAAAGGCTTTTTTTTCTGAAAAATTTTTCAACACCACCCGGGTTTACAAGTCAAGAACCCTTAAGGAAAACTTGATGATGCACTTGTCCCTAGTTTCAAAGGTATTAATAGATCGACTCCTTTGATCGAAAGAGTCTCCAAAGGGTAGAATTTGTGGGCGGGGCTTAATATAGAATGAATTTTGATGAATTTTG
The DNA here is from genome assembly GCA_024138025.1 of Combretum micranthum. Taxonomy (NCBI): domain Eukaryota; kingdom Viridiplantae; phylum Streptophyta; class Magnoliopsida; order Myrtales; family Combretaceae; genus Combretum; species Combretum micranthum. The sequence continues at coordinate 102,873 of JAMXBD010002144.1, read as the reverse complement.
ATGATTTTGAGCTATGTGTTTCTATTTGTGTTTGCAAATCATTGATTTATTATCACCTTGTTTGCTTCTTCTTCTTCTTCTTTTTTTTTTTTTATCTCTCCTTGATTTTTTCTTGTCCTTTTCTTTTCTTGTTTTTTCTTCTTCTTTTTTTTTCTTTTTTCCTTTTTTGGGACATGAATCCAAGGTGATTTGTTTTTTTTCCTTTTATGGTCTATAGTTCAAAGTACATGTGTTGTGTATGGTTTGAAATGGAGACTCTTTTTCTTTCATAGGAAAAGATTTGTTTTTGTTAATTGACTACTCTTGAATTGATGCGACTAGGTCAAGTGCATATAAGTTACTCCTTTTCTCCTTGTTAATGACCCTAACCTCCTGATTGCCCCATTGTGGGGTGGTTCCTGACAGGGTTTATTTTGAAGACACTTCCTTGATAGGCTCAAATGGGCTGACAAAGGGTAAATGTGTTTAAGATTTTGAAATGAATGCCTAATTTCATTTTGACCCATGTACTAAATTCAAGACAGACCTCCTTTAAGGAATGAGTCCACCTTATCTCTCACAATTCACTCCTCTCTCGAGTGTGCAGGGTTGGTGTTTGGGATTAAATTTGCCTCTTTTCATCCTAGGCAATTATTTTTAGTGAGATATTTCTCTTGGCTTTCAATAATCCATTTTTATTGCCTCAAGATATTTAACTAAATGCCCCATTTAGGTTTATCAAATGCCCCTAATCGGTAAAGTCCTTTTGGTTGCCCCTAATTTTAATTTCAATTGCCTTTTACTGAATGATCATTGGGATAACAATTTTTTTGAAATATTCTTTCCTGTTGGCAACTTTCCTTTTTTCTTCATTTATTTATTTTTTTTGAAACTTTTATTCTTTTTCCTTTTTTTTTCTTTTTAGAAAAGAAATTTTAAAAACTTGTTATTCTCTTCTTTTTTTTTTTTTTTTGAAAAAATGGTTATTTACAAAAGAGGTTTGGAAAATGAATGTTTCTAATCTAAAGTGGAAATTTATTTATAACTCAAAGTTTTTTCTTTAGGCAAAAACTAACTTACAAGAATAAAGGTAAACAAATGACCCTCTCCCCTTAAGTGGGGGAAAATATTTACAAAATGATTGATTTGATGACAATGAAATGGAATACTTATGGCAAAGATAATTTTGGTTGGAAATGACCTATAACTATAGGTGGACAATATATTCTATGAATATATACAAGTCTACTCTACACATTTTTTAAGAAAATATATACAAATGCAAGGATGCAAATATGCACATATGCTAGCACACGGATGCAAATGGGGATAATGACCAATAGTGTCACGCCCCGAGGGTATCATAGACGGGACAGTTCCGCCATACACAATACCCGGCTTAAGATTAAATCACAAGTCTCTTAAAGCCAGAAATATTGTGCAGAAGCGTATCCTGAATAGATAACCAATGGGCTTGATAGTATCAGATTAGCCACATAATGTACAACTAAAAAGGCTTAAAACTAACTAATAACCACTGCAGAAATATGACATTAAAAGAAAATAGTTTAGGAGTGTTTATAACAAAGCAGTTGGATTACTAATCCTACAAATATTACAATCCTGTTTTCAAAAACTTTTTAGAAACCCCCTCCCAGGAAAAAGAAGAAGGAACTCTCTTCAACCCTCGTATCCTTCCCTCAAAACTGAATCCATAGAGGAGCTAACCTGAGGGTAGCCTCGTCCTGACTGATACCAAATATAATCCTGTGACAATAAACTGTAAGGGAGTGAGCGATCCACAGGCTCAGCGAGTTATACTCACTCTATACCATTCAAGCAAGTTATTAATCCAAACATATGCAATGCAAACAATCAAGTGGACAAATATATATAGCCAACCGGTAACCATATACATATTCGGATTTGCGCCCTCCGAATCTGGGGTTAGGGTACATTCACTCATCAGCACCCAGATTAATATACTTTGGGAATCAAATTTCTCAAGAAAACTTTTTATATATCAAAATAATATACATAAAACAACATCCCAATGAAGTAATAAATCCGAAACAATGACCTGGCGTGATTCTATGAGAAGGGCCGTCTCCCCAGGACGACTTAGTTCCCATTCCCCTAGAACAAGGCCCATGGTACACACTAGGTATATACCACTTCGGTCCTCCATGTTCACCGTCCTCACGGGACAGTGTGGCCCATTTGAGTCAAGGTGTAGTGGTGATGGCCTTCTACGTGCATAAATGCTATGCATGAATGTATTCAATTATTATGCCAGATTATTTTATATTTATTTACTTGGCGTGCAAACAAGTTTCATACACTTTCATTTCTATTCTATAACAACCAATGGGTTAGAATATAATTACAATATTTTATCAACCAGTTCAAGTAACAACAGCCACAATTTATTTCCCAACCCCTTAATATTTTATTACTTGATTAATTCTATTCTACAACCACAATCAAGTATAGAGATCATAGCAATATACTCACCTGTCCATATGTCTTGTCAGTCGTAATAGTCAACAGGCAGGTCGAGCTCAGAGTCAGAATCACTGAATATTATTAAAGATAGAAATATACTATAGGAATTGACTAAAAACATCTAATATATATATATATATATATTATGCTACAGACTTCCTATATTTCTGGAATCTAGTACTAAAAACCTTATGTAGCTAATTTAAATCGATTTAACTTAGATTTTACGTATAAAGGTGGTTTACTATTATTTTAGAGTTATTTGAAATATAAGCAAAATAATAATAATAACTAATAGAAATAAAAATTATTATTATCAAAGATAAAGAAAATTTTAATCAAGTAACATAAGTAACTAAACATATAGATATGTATATATATAAGTACGTATTGAAAAGTTGAAGGAATAATTTAATAGACATGAATAATAATAATAATAATAATATATACCATATTTAAGTCTATGTATATATAAGCATATTATAGAATAATTAAACTAATATACTTATATAATATTAAATAAATTAATCTTATATATATATATATATATGTATATAAAGTATAAGCATATCAGGTAAGAATTATAATATATCATATATATATATATGTATAAATTATATAAATATAACATATAAGTACCTATACATATACATATATACATATACTATACTATATATATATATATAACATATACATATATATATAAGCACAGGAGAAGCAGCATGGTTGCTGCGTGAAGGAGGAGCAGCGCTTGCTGCGTGGTGCACTCGCCTTGAGCGTTTGCTCGAGCGCTGCTGAGCGCTCGCTAGCACTGCTCGCGCGCTCGCTAGCACTGCTCGAGCGCTCCTGAACGCTCGCTATGCGCTCCATGAGCGCTGAGCGCTCCTTGAGCGGTAGCGCTGCTCCGAGCGCCCAACAGGCACTCCAACGCGCCAGCGGGTGATGTGCGGTGCTGTGTGGGGCGTGCACTGGGGTGTGCGGTGGAGCGTGCGATGGAGTGTGCGGTGCTGTGTGGGTGCTCGGTGGTGACAGAGCATCTTGCTCTGTTTGTGCGCGGTGGTGCGTGTGTGGCGGTGGGCGATGAACGGTGCTGTGGCGTGTGCTGCTGTGTGAAGCGTGTGTGCTGTGGTGTGTGGTGGTGCTGTGGTGGTGCTGCGATGGTGCTGTGGTGGTGCTGTGGTGGTGAAACGAAGGAGAAGAAGAAGAAACAAAAGAAGAACAACGAAGGAAGAAAGAAAGAAAAAGAAAGAAAACTTACTTGTTGGGACCGTTGTTGCCAGACAACTAAGAAGAAGAAGAAAGAAAAGAAAGAAGAAGAAGGAAAAACGAAACAGAGAAATCCAAAACAGAAAGAAGGGAGAAGAGAAAGAAAACGCAGCCTAATGTGTATATATATATATATATATATATCTCAAAACAAAAGAAGCTTAAAGTCAACAATACAACAAACAAAAAGTGTCAGACATATCCCTCTGAAAAATTCATCTTATATATATATATATAATAAATTGATCGCAACATGGATCTTGTTAAATTTCTTGTTGATTAATTGTCTCGAAATAATTTAATTAAAAATAAGAAATATCTAAATTAAACACAATAGCGCGGTTCGAAATTATAATAGTAAATCGAATAATATTTTTATCGTATAACATCAAATACTCAGACCACTTTCGGACGAAGAATTTATAAATAAAATCTTTAATTAATACTGTTTAGAGTAGATTCGTAGTTGAATGAAGAAAAATTAGTTTATTAAGAAGTTTATACTCAATTTGATAAATAAAATAAAATAATCAAAATAATAATTAAAATTATCAAGACAAATTAGGAAGTCAGAAATCGGAAATTTTCGGAGCTCACAAATAGAATTTTGAAAAATATTTACAGAAGTTGTATTAAAAACAATAGTTTCATAAACCTTTATCAAATCATTTTTATTTATTTATCTTATAGGGCCAACTAATACTAAAAGAATATTACTCCATATTTTTTAGACTTTGTTGGAATTGGTTGAAAAACTTTTTGTTTTATTTGATTTTTATTATTTTTTTTAATTTTGATTTTTTTTTAATTTTCTTTTTGAAACCCCTTTTTTATTTTTAATAAATTTTTTATTTGGAAAAAAAAAATGATACAACTCCATTTTTTTTGAAAAAATTTGGTCATATCCCATGTTGATGAATGCATCATTTGATAGGGTTCTATAAGTCCCCCGGTTTAGTGGTACTAAACCGGAGTGGGAGGACATTTCTTGATCTAGAGGGTGGAAAGCCACAGCCCCCGGACCTTACTTCGTCCTCCTCGCTTAGGCTCTTAAGACGGCCTGGGTCCGACCGTATCTAGCACACATTTATGCTAATATGCAGATGCAAATGCAAATGAATAATCTATTTCCCTCCTTTTTTATGCCTGAAATATTAGTATACAATATATTCACAAGACAAATATATGTACAAAGAATCAATAAATAAATAAGACTATTGCCCCTTCTTCTTTTTTTTATCTGCAAGATTAGTATATATATTCACAAAACAATGATCCAAATAATGTACAAAGAATTATAATGTATATATTCACAAAAAATGAGCAATTTTAAAGGATAAATTTAAAATTTAAAATTCCTAAGTGGCTAGCCCTCTTTTTTTTTAAAAAAAAAAAATTAGGCGTCCCCAGTGGAGTCGCCAAGCTGTCGAGCCTGGATTTTCCCACTATCTGGTTCATTTCTCATAACCCGATTCACATTAAACCCGAACCCATTTAACATGAATCCTCGACTAGGGGTTAAAAGAAATTGTCATTTTTAAAAATGATTTAGAGTCGTCACCCAATATAAATCGGGAAAAAATAAAAAGCTAGGATCAATGGGTCGGTTGATCCTAACTTAGCTACTAGTCTGCGAAAATTTGATTTAAAAACCAAACTTTTAAAAACAGATATCATGGATTCGGGGGCTAACCTATTAAAACCAAATGGTTACCACTTTTGGAATTTTAAACTTATAATTTATCATTTTCATGCTCAAAAACTCAAATAAATATTACAAGTCAAATCATTCATTTTTATTTTTTATATTTTTTTAGAACATGAATATCAACAAAATATCTTATATTTACAAAATATCTATTCACAATATTTAAAAAAACAAAAACATTTTTTTTATGTTTTAATGTCGCCCTGCAGGTGCCTACGTACTCGCTAATCGAAATCAGACAAAACGTAGTTCTTTTTGATTTTATAAAATTTTTAATTTTTTTGTATTTTTATTTTAGAAACCCGCCAAGTTTAAGTATTTAATCAATTTTTATTTTGTAAATTCCTAAAGAGATCTAATTTTTGTATTTTTGTTTTTTGAAAATTCTTAAAAGATACTAATTTTGGAAAAACCCCATTTATTATTTTTTTTAATTTAGAAAATAACTAAGTAATATTTATATAAGGGCTAGGAAAACATTTTTTTTTCTTATTTTCCGAAATTAATTATATAATAAAAATAATAAATAATACGGACTGACCTGGGCCATTAGATCTTCTCGGATCAGATCTGGATCGTCTGATCTGATTACTTAATCAGAGTCGTCTGATCACTTGATTTTAAATCTGGAGCGTTGATTAGCTTGATCAACTTTGGGCCGTCTGATCTAGATGATCGAATCTGGAGCATAGGATCTGGGCTGACTATTGACCGTTGTCCGACGACCGTTGATCGATGACCGCGACAACAACGATGACAAAAAAAAATTTTGGAACCTTGTCAAATGATCTGGTCGGCTTCGTTGGAGCTCGAGTGGTTATGGGAGCCGTTGGTGGCTTGAAGGTGGCTTAGACGACGATCAGAGCGGCAGCGGCTTGGTGGTGGTGAAAGTTCGAATTCGTTTGGTTCTTGCTCTTGTTCTCTCTCTTTTTTTTTTTCTTTTTTGAAAATTTTTTTTTTCTTGCTATGCTCTCTCTTGTTCGAAAATTTTTTTTTTTTCAGATCTGGATCTTCTCTTGAGGAGGATTGGGGTTATGGTTTATATAGAGCTGGAGGGGAAGTGAAACGGATCACGACCATTAATGGCCGTTACAAAACTTGAATTCGGCCGTTAATGGCCGTCGGTTACAAAACTTGAATTCGGCCGTTAATGGCCGTCGGTTACAAAACTTGAATATGGCCGTTACAAAACTTGAATTCGGCCGTTAATGGCCGTCGGTTACAAAACTTGAATTCAGCCGTTAATGGCCGTCGGTTATAAAACTTGAATTCGACCGTTAATGGCCGTCCGTTACAAAACTTGAATTCGGCCATTAATGGCCGTCCGTTACGAATTGATTCGAAGGATCGGGAGTTACAAAATTGCCAACATAAATTCGTTTGAAAGCACATTTAAAGTAAATAAGTGTCTTTTGATCTTCCTCTTTCTTTTTTCGATTTTTAAAACTTCTAAAAACTTATTTACTAAAGATGGGGTTTATTATTATTATTTTTTTTTTTTTAGATTTCTTAATTTTCAAATTTTTATATTCTTTTCCAATTTTGTAATTTTTTATTTTTAAATTTAGCTAATTTATTTATTTTTTATAATTTTCAATTTTTATTGTATTTTCTACCTTTTTTATAATTTTTATGATTTTTTTATTTTTTTTATTATTATTCTTTTTTATTTTCAAAAAGAGGGCAAAAATGAGGTGTTGACAAAGGTTAATAAAACTATCGAAAAATCTAAGGGCTTACAGTATGTAGTTTAGTATAGCACTTTATAGTTTCTTAAAGACCAATAAATTGGGGAAATGATAACACGAATTTAAGACACTGAGGCATTAATAGAATTTCCTATTTAGTTATATACTTAATAATGCATGTTTATTATCTTATAGGAACGATAAATCAAGACTCGAATTTTCCGATTAACTATTATAATGATTAAACAAAGCTGCATAGGCGAGTAACTCGAATCTTCTCACATTGTCTATGTTTGTAATATAGTGGTATATGCTCTTAAGTATAACTGGAATTGGTTATATGCATGGGGAATAATGGATGTTATATGTTGTATGAGTGAATAATAAACTTTAATATCAACAGTGGTAACTAGTTACTTGTTTATGATTGTGTAATGTAAATTGAGGATTGTAATTGATGCAATCACTAAGTACTATGGTATAATTTATATTTGATATTTAAGTGAAATGAACATGCAATGCACGAAAGCATAACTAGCATTTGCATGGTGTTCATGTCATGTATTAGTATCTTAGCCCTAGGGTAATGTTGAATTATAACTAGTGAATATGTTTAGGGTTACCCCTAAGCTGTCAACCCTCCAAGAACTAAGTAAGCATCGAAAGACGTTGCCTGATGAGAGTTGACTGGAGGTGACTATGAGTTAGTGGAGTTTCTGAGTTCTAAAATGAAGTTGAGATTATGTTACTTATATGTATATATAAATAATAAACAAGTTTGAAAATAATTTCTCCTTCCTTAGTTCTTTGTCTCTCCTAAGGGTTCTTCAACTCCTAAGAGAGTGCGTAAATCTCCATTACTTTGAATTTCGGTCACTATAAACCCCTAAATTTCTCCGTAACTCTTAAAAAATAATTCTAGAATTAAAATACCGAATCGAAACCCTAAAGATTGACCTAAGTCCAAACCCTAAACAATATCAAATACGAGATTTCATGACCTTAAGAAAAAGAAAACCTTCAAAAACAAAATAGAAATTCAATAATCGTTCGACTCAAAACTCGAACATACAACCCTTCATCTATCCGATCCTTAACACATAAAATGAGATGGAATATCCAAATAATATTCAACAACAAAATTATAGAACCTTAAGTCTTTTGGTTAATTGTGGAATTAAAAATCTAAATTAATACCGAAAGTCAAAGTGAATCACCACACAATGCTAGACTCGATTAAACAGTTCCGATAACTGAAAATATTAAATAAATCATAAAAAAATAAAGTAAAACATCAATTTTGAGCCAAAAATATAAAACAATCATAAATTCCAAAAATTTATAATCTTGCAAATAAATCTTAATGTCAGAATTAAAATCGGATCCCTAAAAGTCAACTAGGCTAATAATGGCCTAAGTGAGATTAGATCCGACAATCCCATGCTCTTAACCCCTAAACAACGAAGTTGAGATAATTATGGATTAAAGTTCATAATAATATAAGGAAGCTTAAAAATATCATATTTGTCAAAATTTAGTCCATTTCGAATCCAAACGGGATCAGACATCGAAAATCATGCCCTGATAAATTGAATGGTAAAAATATTTTGATAATACCATTAGGCTCATAAAAATGTATGGGTTTCAAAAAATATCAATTTTATCATTTTTCGGTATCTAAATATATCTGATATAGCCTATTTACACGTATTTTTATTATTATCGGTATTTTATTTATCTAATCTATTATTTATTGTACTATTTCTACTATTCATCTATCTCTACTTTTTCTACTATTTATATACATATTTTCTTACTTTTTACTTTCCCAATCAACTTTATTTCACATCATACTTTATATATTATTACTTTTCATTACAAAAATTAATTTTTAACTCACATTTCCTCCCTCTCTCTCTTGTTGCTATCCACCATACTCTCTTTTCCTCCATTTCTTTTTCTTTTATTTAATTAACTCTAAATTTCTCTCAATATTTTTTTATAAATACCTCATTTTCCTCCACTTCTTTCACACATCTCATAAAACATACCAAAACTCTACCAAATTTTCCTCTTAACTTTTCTCTCTTAAATCCTCTCTCAAACACTCTCAACAAAAATGAAGAGGAGATTTTCTTAAATAAGGAAAAACAAGACTAAACTCTCTTTAAAATAAATTTCGTCACTTAATAGAGATTTTTCCATCAAAGACTTGGAAATTGTTTTTAATAAATTCTTTTGAAAAGCTTAGACAAGCTTATCATGGATTTTTGGAAGTATCAACAAGGAGGATTTCTTCAAGAAGTAACTAAGTAAATAAACATTCTCTTTTTGAAATAAGTAATATAAGATTTATTAAAAATTTAATATGACAATTCCTTGTTATGTAAATTTTCATAAAAACTTAATTATAGGATTTTTACCAACTTCATAATTAAAACTAGGAACTAAACAATCTTTCTAAGTTAAGTTTAAGATCTACTCACTAAGTTAAAATCCACCTAGAAATAAAATCGATAGACAACTTAAGGAACTAAGTTTTAAGAAGCAAAATCCTTTTTTTTTTTCTTTTATGGAATTAAGGAAATACAAATAATATTTATAGTGACTTGACACTCACTTGTAACAAACTAAAGATTTTCAAATAAAGGTCCATGCATAGAAAAATTATTAATTAATAAAGAAATATTGTAAGCATGAAGGCTTAGAATAAGTCACTCACTAAATTTTTCTCATATGCTAAAACTTGAAACATCTTTTATACAACTTAGAATGATTTTCCTCATAACCACATAAAGGTTCATATTTTAGAAAATAATTAGTTAAAAAAGTTTAACATGAAAATAAAACATCCATGGGTCAAAATAAGTATGAAACCATGATTTTCTCTAATTAAGTCTCCAACTTACAAAATCTAAAAATTAGAATTTTATCTAAAGAGTCAAACTTAAAAAATCCTTTAAAAAGGAAATATATTTGGGTTTTTATGTCACAAATAGGTAAAACTATGTTTTATAAAATAACTTGTTGAAGAAGAATTTGTGAATAATATAAAACCTTTAAGGATTTTAAAAATATATAATGAATTATGACTTTCTTGTTGCCAAGTCACAAATTTAAAAAATAGCAAATTAATCACAAGTCAAAGAATGACCCTTCACAAAACTCTATCTTTCACAAAATTGTTTACAAACTTTATTTTGAGGCAATGTCACTAAACTCATGTATATAATATGATTCTATATATATATTATATATATATATATTCAAAGGATTTTTAAATCATATAAATATCTATATTTTTTATTCAGGATTTTTGGATGAAGAAAAGTTTGGAAAATTGTGTTTTAAGGACTTAGAACTTCGTAATGATTTTGTACCCTACTGCTTAAGGACTTAAAATTGTGTTTTATGATCGGTATAGATCATTGTCCCTTTCCAAATGCCATATTTGCTAAAAGTATTATGTGTGAAATCCAAGAGTTCTAACTCTTGTGGAGCTGGCACATCACTTTCTGTCCTGGCCTTCTTTGTCCTCTCAGTATTTTCTTCTAAATCAATACCAGCGGTACCTCTTTTGTTTGGCCCCCTTCCCTGTCCTTCAATTGGTAATACCGTATCTTGAGTGATCCTGTGGGAAAAAGTCTCATAGCGACCAAGAGAACTCAGGGCATCTAACTCAACTGTCGGTATAATGGCAAGTTGACCCTGTAAAAGCTCCTTAGGAAAATTGCAATTACTGAGATGATACATCATCCACTCGTCAGTGTACGGATCAGTGCTGCGTACACCAATGTAATCCTCCCTAAAATCATGAGCATATATCCAACCTTTACCAATATACTCCCATATCCTAAAATTTGGAAGGGTTGGCCTTCTGGAATTCAATGACACTATCAACACTATATTATCTACTTCTATTCCTCCACCATTCCTATCAACGAATCTTTCAAACCTATATATTAATTCAATAGCAGAACTTGGATTAAGGTATGCTTTCTCCATCAAAAATATCCAATCTTTAAAAAATGGAATCAATCCATGTCTCCATTTACTCTATTGGTCCCAAATAAATAATTAAGAAGGGGGGTTGAATTGATTATTAATAAAAATTTTGCCTTTAAAAACTTTTCCCTGAGTTTTAAATACGAGAACAATATATCCATCGAACAACTTAACAATAAAAATTGCTGAAAATAAAAGATTAGGGAAAAAGAAGATCAGACAGCTATTTATAGTGGTTTCGCCTTATGCGTCAGTCCACTCTTCCAACTCTGAGCCGGGGACCCCGTTATGCTACAGGTTTTGCTCCACTATATCCAACAAAAACTAATTACAAGCTTATGCAATTCTCTTTGCTCGATTCTCACAACTATCCTCTAGCTACAACCGATCTACAAAGTCTAAACTTGTAATTAAGCTATCAACTAAGAAGGCAACAACACGTTTCTTCCTTTACAATAAAATCAAATTCGTAAAAGATGCAATAAGAAAATAGTTTGCAAAATTCTGCTCGTATGAGAAACAGTAAAGAAGATGTTTTCTCAAAACTGATCTTGGTAAAAAGAGAGTAAGAGAGCTTTTTTTCTTTTTGTTTTGTGCAGTGTGAATAGTAGTAGTAAGTTTTGTTCTTCTTTTTTACTTCGGAAATATATTTCTTCTCTTCTTCTAACGTTTGAAATATCAAAATCGGATAAGCTTCTCTTGCATGTATCTCGGATGTATTTAGATAATCCTTATCTTCTTTTTCAAATGCTACCGAAATATCTTATCTTCTATTCGAATTTCAAAATTCTGGCTAATATTCGAATGGGTGTTAATTATAGTTTCTTCTTCTCGTTTTGCCTTTGAATTTCTTTTCCTGATTGAATTTCTGTAACGAGAAAATACGGATAATTTTCCTTGATATTCAAACGAAAAATCTAGCTGGCTAACTCTTTTTGAATTTATTCAAATCGTTTATCCGATGGAGATAAGGTTAAAGAAATTCTATTACTAATATCTTGTTGTTTGATCGTGATCTTTAAGAAGGATGCGAGAAGCCATCGTTAATTCCTAAGATTATGTAACAACTAGAATATTTTCCATATCTTCTTGTTTGTTTGAAATTCAAACTCTTGTCTTTGTTTGAACACAATGTCAGTTCAGATCGATGTCCAAATGTGCAACTTGAACAAATCTGTCGAGAGAATACAATCTTTGAAACTTGTATAATTGAATCCCCTTGGATATTGTCTGATTTAACTGGAACAATTAAGTATATTACCCCAATATACTTATTATCTCGGAGCTAGGTCTTCATTATAGTCCTATGAATCCATTTGAACAGATGTAGATCTTGTTTAAGTAGATGAGCAGTAACTCTTGTTAATCCATGCTTGCGGTTCAAAACTTCCAGTCAAGGTTCTAGGAAAGGTTATGGTTTTCTGGAAAAACACTTTACTCTTAAAGTAACATTCTGGAAAACATTCCATATATCCTTTAATCCTTGAAAAATCCTTTGAGAACATTATTGCTTATCTCAGAACTTATGTATACTTTGTTTATGATAAACAAGGCATGTAACTCATCGACATATAACTCATTTAACCGCTTCTCTTGAGCTCATCAAGGTTCTTTAAAGTTCTGTGAAATGGTCTATCTAAAACATCTATATATATATATATATATATATATAGAAAATTCTGCACACTAAATAAAATTATTAGTTTCTTGAGTATTTTGTTATCATCAAAACTTTAGTTAATAGAGAATCAACATACTCAAAATCTGATCCAATAGCTTAAGATTGCTTGCTAATGCTAGATCTTCCACTAGGACTCTCAGTCTTCGCCTATAGTCTGTTAAAGTTTCTGAAGGTAGCATACTAAAAATCAGCCACTTAATAAAACAAGTTGCTGGATTAGCTTATACCACAAATAAAATTTGCATGATCAATAATAATCATATATATCTTATTTTAGGTTCTTAATTCTACCCAAATCTAACACTACTAGTCTTAAATGGGTTCTACAAGTACTACTATCCATACTAATTGTGATTTTGTTTAATTTCATCTTTTCTTATGCTTGCAACCATAGCTCTGATATCAACTAAAACTATTATGCCCAAGGGTTCCCTGGTAGTAATACACATATTATGATACCGTCTGATGCCTTGAAATAGTATTTGAAAGTATTTAGAAAACAGTATATAGTATCAAATATGCATATTAATACTAGATTACCTTTGGAAAATGACAAGATGTTACAAAACAGGATCTTTTTGGTTGCATGAAAAGAAATGATGAAAGCAAATAAAATTACGATACCATAAATAAAACTTACTGTCCGAATAACAACTATTACAAACCATGAAACATATCTAAATTCTCAGATAATGAAATTGATGTTCTAACATTAATTAACACATATAAGTAATAAAACTATTCTCCCTATTTCTAAGACTCTTCCAGCTTTGGAAACATACCAATTCTAAACTCCTAGAGGCAACCAGCCAAAGCTTTAATGTCATCCTGTAAAGACTGTAGGAGTATGAGCATAAACCATGGACTCAGTGAATAACCAGAACATATCACACAACAAACAAGTTATTATCAAACATATGTAATGCAACATTCAAACACATGAACAATTACAAGCTTGGACAATTCGGAATCCAAACAAGATGGAGATTTACGCCATATCATCGGGGTTAAAGGAAAACCAATCTATGAATCACCTACCCAAGAGAAACTAAGTATATAAGAAAGCCACAATCCTCACAGTAGTTATCTCTTTATGTTAATTTTGTTTATGCACTTATTTCCTGTTCAAGCCTTAGAAACTTCATTAAGTGTTAGACATTTCACAGCGATACCATGAACGGCGTCCTTCATTACCAGTTAGTTCTTATGAAACCGATAGAGCAAAAGTAATCTTATGTAGAACTAATAGCCTCTTGCCTAGAATAACCAAGTAATCTTATGTAGAACTAGTAGGTTATCACATAACTATAATGCAGTATATGCAATTTATGCAATGCATGTTTATTTTATTTATAATACCGATAATTTTTAGTTAGGTTAAAGATGCTCAGACTTCACACAAACAATCAACATGCTATACATTCAGCAAATTCATAAGCCTTCATTATCACTTTTATTCAATATTGTTTAGCAATCAAGTAATTCCAAACAATAAGCAATACCCATAACCCATATACACATGATTTCATTATCATTATTTTTGTATTATAATGCAGCTAAACTACAAACACAAACAATATAAAGTCTGAGTTATCACCTGCTCATATTGATCAATTGTAGTAATCGATCGAAAAGTCCTCAACAGTATCAAAATAGTGTCTAAGTGTCCTATGTCGGTATTTGATATAATTCCTATTGCTTATATCAATTTCCTAAGGTGTTGATCTATAGAAAAAGGATATTTATCATTTAGTTTCATTGAATTTCTCTTGATTTAAATATCATTCATTCTATGTCTAAGATAAGCTTAATTAAATTTTTCTATTAGTTTTCTATTCAAGTCTTACAAATTGAATTTTTCTATTAGTTTTCTATTTAAGTCTTACAAATTGAATTTTATTTAAGTCCTACATTTTTAATGTCCTTGTTAGTAGTAGTCTTTTATTTATTTTACTTTGCCTGTCAACCTTATTTGCTCTCTTTAGTTAGAATTCGTATTATTTTAGGGGTTCTCATTTCATTATCTAAATCTTTATCCATTTCCTTAGCCCATTCACAACTTTTAAAATTATTAATATGTGTAACTTCTATTAATTGTTCATATTATTTTTCTTGTAATGTAGAACTCCTAATCATGCTTTTAAAGCTTGTTTTATCAAGTTTTATGTTCATATAAGGTCTTAGGGGCATTATACATGAATTTAAACTAGTTTAGATGAAATTTAAACATTGTTTTGGCCACTTCATTCCTAGATCCGAATTTACTATACTTAAGTTTATAAAATTCCTAAGTTGATGCTCTCCTTAGCCATCAACATTTAAGCATCTCTAATACAACAAAAATTCATCTACTTGAATTCATCAATGGAATAATCACTTCTCCCAAACACATGACCTTTTTCCAATGCTACACATTTCAACCTAATGTCTACACATAATTGTAACAAAACTTTAATGCTAAGTTAGGGGTTACCTTGGCTTGATGTGGAAAAGGATTCCCAACTCATTTCTTTAGCAAGAACCAAACCTATATCAAAGGTTGGATAATAAGTTTTAACTATATTAGAAGTTAACTAATTCTAGCCAAGATTTCTTACCTTGTTAAGCTTGGATTTCAACTTGGTTTTATGCAAACCAAGGGCAATTTAGCTTGGTTTTTAGTGTTATTTGAAGAAGGGAATTGATGTTTTTGGATGTGTTTCATACTTGGATAGAATATAGGAAGTAAAACAGGGATTATTGTAAGCCCTTAGATTTTTCGGTAAATATAAGTAAACCCTAGAACCGAAAGTCAAACTGGAACCCTAAAGTTAACCTAGTTCTATGTTTAGTCTAGTGAATCTAGATCCGGTAATCCCATGTTCTTAAACCCTAAACAACGGAATTGAGATAATTGTGGATAACGGTTCGTAATAGTATAGGAAAGCTTAAAAATATCAAATTCGTTAATTTCTAGTGCCTTTCAGATCTGAACGAGAACAGTTTTCAAAAACCATGCCTTGGTAAACCGGATAGTGAAAATATTCCGTTCATACCATTAGACTCGTAAAAATATAAGGTTTTCAAAAATATGAGTTTTAGAATTTTTCAATAACTAAAAATATCAAATATAGGCCGTTTACGCGTATTTTCTTTACTGCCGATATTTTAATTGTCTAGTCTACTATTCATAGTACTTTTCTACTATTCATTACTACTTCACCATCTCTACTTTTTCTTACACTCTACTCTTACACATTATCATACATATACCTTACAATATACCTTCCCCATACAACTTTAATCACATCACACTTTATACATTATTTCTTTTTATTACAAAACAACAAATTTAATTTTCTCCTCATTTTCCCATGTTGCCATCCACACTCTCTCTCTCTTCACTCTCATTATTTTCTTTTTCATTTTTATTTAATTAAATTAAATTTTCACTCCAAAATTCTATAAATACACCATTCATCACTCATTCTTTCACACAACTCATTTTCATATCAAAACTCTACCAAAATCACTCAACAAACTCTGTCTCAAATTCTTTCCTAAGTTCTCTCTTCTCTCCATAATACCATTTCCACATATTACTACAACCCCTTCTTTTCCTCTTCAATAAACACATAACCTTAGGTAAAATTTCTTACATATATCCATCATGTTCATATAACTTAGGATGAGCTTAGTGTATGTTTCTTAGACTCATGAGAGTTAAAGAAGTAATAATATGTTCATGTTTTGTTTTTGTTCATGTTCATATTTTCCATTATGTTATTATTGTTATTATGTTGTTGTTGTTATTGGTATTATTATTTGCACTAATCTAACTTCTATATAGTATTACGTATATTATGTATATATATTCCTTTAGAGCCTATAAACTCACTTGTTATTTATTTATTTCTATACTTTGCAATTTATTTATTTATTTCATGCTATTATTAAGACTAGTCTTTTTAATCATAGACTTGTTATCATCAAGTCAAAACAATTTTCTTTTCTTTTCTTTTCTTTTGGAACTAGTCTATTCTTAGTCCCGGGATACCTTGATGAAGGTAAGCTTCCCAATACTTGACTTTACTATTATGCTCTTATTACTTTCTTTTTTTTTTTATCTTGTCATGTTATATTATATTTCTCATGACTACATATTCATGTTCGTGCATGGGCATATTGATATTGTCTCAACAAAAATATGAAGCAAATATTTTTTTATGAACTCTTTTCAAAAATAAATTTTGGTTACTTAAAGAAAGAATTTTCATTAAAAGCTAAGAGTTCTATCTTCACAAATCTTTTCCAGAAATTTAAGTAAACTCATAACAAGTCTTAGTAATAATGGTACATTAGAGTTTTAACAAAGGATGCATAAAGTAAATTTTCACACATACTCCTTTCAAAGATGATAAAATGGAAAAAGTTTTCTTTAAAAACTTTAGATTGTAAATTCTTGCATAGCAAAAATTTTCTTTAACATTATTTGTGAAAGTTCATCAAAACTCTAAAAGTACTAAGGAAAAACAAGTTTAGCAAGATCATCAAGAAAAATTTTTTTTAAAAAAAATAAATTTCCCGTAGGGAATTAAATTAGTGAACAACTTAGAAAATCAATATTACTTATTAAAGTAAAACTTACTTTAAGAAATTTTTCTCACTATTAAGAAAACATTTAGAAACTATACTTTTAAGTCCTAAAAATGAAGTTGTAGGAATAAAATTATTTTGGAAAATTTGAATTGTTTTCAAAGGATAGATAAAGTTAAAAAGAGGAAAATACTTACTTATAATAATCTAAGAACTTTTCCAACAAAGTTAAAATAAAAATTTTCAAAGCATTACTTTTCCACCTTTTAGAACACCATGTTTTACAAAAATCATTATTGGAAAAACTTCACTAAATTCATGCTTATGATATAAGTCAATATATAAATGTTCAAAGGATTTTCCAACTACATTAATATCTATATTTTGGTATAAAGATTTTTGGATGAAGAAAAGTTTGAAAACTTGAGTTTTGAAATCTGGAAATTTCATGATAAATCTATACATCACTATTCTAAGAGCCAAATAGTTTGTTTTGATAAAAAATAATCTTAGAAATGGATAGAACTTTTCAAGTAGGTAGAAAACGGTATATAATATGTGAAATTCCGAGTTAAAATAAGTAAGTTATGGCCATTTTAAATTGGAATTTCCATTCATGCGAATTTTGACGAACCCAAAAGATAGAGTTAGAAAATTTAAGTAGATCTTGGATGAAATACTTAGTTCGGGTAATTCTTTTGTTTAGGTGACGCAGACCAAGATCTTCTCTTCCTCGAGGATTACTTCGACTGATAAAAGATCGTTATAGACGAGTGAGTTTCCTTTACGTTTTATGTATTCGCGCATGTGCTTGTAGAATAGAGCACTAGATGTTAAGAAAAGATAGAAATTGATATGCATGTGGGTCGGCATGGGAGTTGTGTATGTAAATTGCTATGGGTGATCAATGAACGATAAGAATATCGAAGTCCGATTTGTTGATTGTTATAATTGTTTCCATATATTTTGCTATGAGTGCATATATTGATTGATCGCCTTAAATGAATTAATGTAGGATTAGAATCCCCATAAACCATATTGCTCATGCATGTCACTAAGAATATCATTTCACATTTTTTATAGTACTCCTCAGCGTAGGACCAGAAAGGTAAGTTGCCTAGCGACTTCTTGAGGATTTAGGAGGTTCAAGGAATAAGACCTCAAGTTGTAGCCGAGCCGGATCGATCGCTTTGGGTAAGGAAAACCCGGGGACTAGTAATACGATTCGTTGGAACCCTAAGACGCGTGCAAATTGGAGTGAATAGGCTACTGTTTTTGTTTGAAATTTTCTCTTATTGCAGCTGGAAATCTCAGTAAAATACATGGCCATTTGGAGTTGTTTCTTCACTTGTTTGAGCTAGACTTGGCATTAAAGGAGTGTCTAAGCTGGGATTTCATGATTGGTTGATGGGTCATTTTCATTTTGGATTTTGGAGCTCAAATGGTACAAATGCTGGACTTGAACTCCCCTTGTGCAACCGAGAAATCCATTGTGCAGCGTGATGCAATTCTACATTGGTTTCCCATTTTTTTATATTTGATTTGTTTATTGTTTGCTTCATACAATTAGCTAAAATATTGTAACAATTATCAACTTATATGAGTATATTTATAACAGTTAGGTAAGAGTTTTATCTAAATAAAATCATCTAAGTTTCTACAAAAAACTCTAGATTGTTTATATATTCAAATTTTTAGTTTAAAGTTTACACGATTAATTATTTTTAGTATTTTAACTTATGAGATTAAATTTTTCAAGTCCAATATGTCAAATTATAAATAAGTCTTAATGGATTCAAAATTCCTTAACAAGTATAATAGTGCGTTTTGAAATTTTTATTCGAGATCTGGACTTGTAATTATTGATCTATATTAGTATCTACTACGTATTTATAATCCTAGTAGTTGGTCTTTGGATTACTGTTTTATACCAATAAGTTCTATTAATAGACTATTATTTATCGAGTTTGAAATTAGGGCTACTTTTAATTATATCTTGAATTATTAATTCAAGATACAAAATCTCGTTTTTGGTATCTATTAAGGTCAAAGAAATTTTTATTCGAGTTTTTAAACTAGGAATGAGTTCATTACAACTCATAGTTCTATTCTAGGATTTTTATCAGGTTATAAGTTCACTATCTAATTCACTTTTTCTATTTTATTATCGTATACTAGTGTGAAAAAAAAAATCTTAGGATTTACGTCTATACATAACATAATGTATAAAAAGGGTTCTAGAGTAGGATATTATCTTGTTTGAGTTGGTATTAGTTGCTAAACCTTTTCCTCAAGCTTAATACGAACCTAAGTTGATAAGAACACTACTTAAACTTATGTCTATCTCATAAACTAACTTTAAAACAAGTTTTATTTATCTTGCTTGTTTGTTTCCTAAGCTTGTATTATCTTGTTGGAGTTGTTTTAATGGCTACATTTGCTAGTGTTTTGTGTATGTTTTCGTTGTTGTTTCGAGTTGGTTTGTTTGTTGTTTTTGGGCTGCTTCTATGTTCTTTAATGGCTTTGTTTTGTAGCAAATTATGAGTTGTTTCTATAGGTAAGAGGAAAGTAGCTTGCATGGATGAATTTTAGCCAAGGAGAAGAAAATCTCCACAGAAATCTAACATGTATTTGCATGAAGTTGGCTGCATTAATTGAGCTACTTTGTTGGACAAATTGGATTGATTCATCTATCATTTTTCTTGACTTTTCTTAACTCAAATTGACCCATTAGTTGTGTGATTTTGGTTGGCAAATTTTGAGGAAATTTTAGCCGCATATGTCTTCCAATTTGCACCGAATATGTATATATATTAATATAATATAATATTAATTAATTAATTAATTATCTTAGTTTTAGGATGGTTTATTAAGCTAAACGGGTATATTTATATCAGTTTTTTAGGAGTCCTATCTCCAAAAATTTATCTAAAGCTTCTACAAATTTTCTAGATTATCATTGAATTTAAACTCGAGTTTAAAGTTTACGCTATTAATTATTTTAGGCTTTTATCTTACGCGATTAAGGTTTTCTAAGTGCAATAATCTAATTTTCGTTTCAGTCTCTAAGAGTTTTAGAATTCTCTAACTAGAACAATGGTGTGATCTATATGTTTATTTGAAGTCTAGATTGTTAGTTATGGATCTATTTTGTGCTTATTATGTATTTATAACCGTAACAATTCATCCTTAAATTATCATTTTCTAACTATAAGCTTTATTATTTATTTACTTTCTAATGTACTTGAAATTGTATTTTAATTATTTCTATATTTCGAGTTTTCAATACCAACTATGAGATCTTGTCTTTGATATCTATTACTATCTAAAGGACTTAGTTTTAGGGTTTGAATGAACATATAGGTTCATAACTACTTGTGATTTTATTCTAAGGTCTTTATAAATTCCTACATTGATCTTCTATTTTTCTATATTCTTATCTCTATACATTTATACTAGTATGAAAATTCTCGGAATTTATAGGTTACCTAGCTTACCACACTACAGGATGAGTCCTAATGAGATTGAAGTTTTGCAGGAGAAAGTGCAAGAGTTGTTGCAAAAGGGATTTGTTAAAGATAGTATGAGTTCATATGTTGTACCTGCATCACTAACCCTAAAGACAGTTGACAGTATTTGTTTGTTTCTCAACAAAGAGGATGGTTCTTAGCTTGCCATGCTGGAGCAACAAATTTTTTTACTAGATATCAAGATTCAGTTTTATAGGTTCATATTTGATCATGGAGAATATTTGTGAATTAAGGTGTATCTTCATCACCCTAAGGTTGAAGAAACTCTATAATCATATTCAACTCTAAACTCGAGGATGAGTTTTTTTCAAGTGGAGGAGAATCATGTGGATGAGCTAAGAGTTATACCGTCAACCTAAAATTCTACACCACCGAATTTGTCAACATCGGTTAACACTATTTATGTGTATTTATTATTTGTCTTTATTATTAGTGTAACGTACAGATTAAATGAACATAAGTGAACTATAAGATGATATAAGATAAGAGGAAGTGTCACGCCTCAGAGGGTACCCTAAATGTGGCAGTCCGCCGCATATAATATTAAAGCTAATGAATGACAACCTTAGTCACACAGAAGCTTCAATATTATATGCAAGGCGTGCTTCCAAGATAGTAGGAGACTCATAAAGGTATTACGTTTAAATAGATAACAAAAGCAAGCATGCACTTAAATAGATAAACATAAGATCTTCATTTAATAACAAATTCGTACATCATCTTAGGGGCATTCCCCCGCCTTAAAGTCTTTGTTCAACTATACTAATAACAAAATAAACATAACTACCACATAAGCCTACTATAGAGATTTTCCTAGAAGTCTATGTTCAAAACTAAAAATACATAAACTTCTTTCAAAAACTCTTAGTAGCCTACACTCGTACCTGGCATATGGGGCTTCTTGGGGCCAACCATAGATAATCATACTGTAATAGAAAACTATAAAGGTATAAGCAAAACTAGCTTAGTGAGATAATTCCATCTATAAGACATTTTCATAATTCATACAAGTATTTAGTCAAAACATATGAAATGCACAAATCATATGAACAAGCAAAATACACATGATTAACCGGAAATCAAGTGTAGCATGGATTTAACACCCTCCATGACAAGGGTTAGGAGGTTATAGGCCCATACGACCATCAATATCTGTAGATTTACCGGCTCCTACTTGCCTTGTAGACTTTCCGGCTCCTACCAGCCACCACTACCATTTCCTCGTTTGCCCACACGAAGAATAGTAGTAAAACAAATGTGACTTATGTGGATGATATGCATGAATTGATTTCAATATAATTTTAACCATAAATGTTAGTTCAAGTTAAAGGTGAACAACACAATTTCCATCATATCAATGCAAGAATTACAATTCATTTATCAAACCAACTTCCGATATTCTTAACTTATATTCAATCATTCATGATACAAGTCACACAACAATTATCCATTTTATTTTTTTTTCTTAATTGCTAGTGCTACTAATTACAAGCACAAAACAAGGAAATGTAACTTAGTAAAAGGGATAACTCACTCCATAACGGTAGATTTAATCGAAATAGTCCTCCGGATAGACGACCTCGGGTCCTTCGTCACCTAAACAAGATGAAATACCCAAAATGAGTCTTTCATAAAACTTATATTCTTGAAGATTCTAAACTTTTATTAAAATCGCGGTAAAATCGTATAAGGGGAAATTCCAACTTTAAATGGCCATAACTTGCTCATTTTGACTTGGAATTTCGCGTATAATATATCATTTTCTACCTACTCGAAAAGATCTACACGTTTCTAAGCTTATTTTCATAAAAATAAGTCGTTTGGGTTCCAGAAAAGCAGCCACCAGATTCCCCACGAATTTGCAAAAACTTGAGTTCCTCTTTTTAAATAAAACTCAATTGAAGAGATGAATGTTCCAAGTATTTTTTTATAAACTTTTTGGAAGATATATACATATATGTATTGACTCATAACAAATGGATGAAGTAAATGAAGTTGTCTCATCTTATGAAAAAATAAAGTTTTTTAAAAGATTTTCAACTTGAGATTTTGTTGGAATATTCATTTTACTTTTAAAAAGATCTTGAGTTATTTGAGATGAATATTCCTTTTTCTAAATTTAATCTCTTGTAATTACTTTAAATTCTTAAGGAGTGGTTTTTATTTTTTATACTTAGATTCCAACAACTTTTAAAAGTAATAACAATTTCATAAAATGATGTTTTTGTTTCTTGTAATGATTACAAAAGAATTTCTAATACTTGATGAAAAATAAGTTTTTATAAAACCTTTTATTTATTTAAAAAAATCTTTTCTAAGCATGTTTATGAGTTTTTAAGAAGTTTATTTTCTACATCTATTTCTTTAGAAAGAATCTTTAGTTTAAGAAAACACTTCCTCATTTATTTTTGTTGAGACAAAAACATTATGTTCATGCATGAATATGAATCATAAAATTAAAGGAACATAATAACTTAAAAGAATAAGCAAATAACGAAATAAATCAAGTATTGGGACCTTAGCTTCATCAAGGTACCCCGGGACTAAGAAAAGACTAGTCCCGAAAAGGAAAGAAAATGTTTTGACTTGATGAGGACAAGTCTAAGACTAGAAAGACTAGTCTTAAGAACAACTTGAAATTAAATAAATTTCATGGAAGGTAAATAAATTGCAAGACAATGAGCTTATATGCTCTAAATATTATATATATCTATATAGATATTTAGATAGTAATGAACATAAAAGAACATAACGGAACATAAAGGAATTGATATTATGAACAAAAACAAAATATGAACCTATTGTTGCTTTCTTAACCTCCATGGTTTTAGAAAACACACATTAAGTTCATACTAAGTAGATGAACATAGGAACTTCTTGAAGAATTTTTACCTAAAAGAGATAAACTAGAGAGAGCTTCTTGGAAGAACTTTCTTGGAGAGATTTGGAGAGAAATTTGAGTATGGTAACTTTAGTAAATAAGTGGTGTGAAAGAAGTAAAGGTATGAGAGGGTATTTATAGGAAAATGTGGAATATAAATTGTGTTAATTAAATAAAGTAAAAATAAAACAAATTGGAAGAGATGAGAGAAGGGGTCGGCGCTACTCATGGGGAAATGGGGAAGGAAAATTTATTTTTTTGTATTTTTTATAATTAAAAGTAAGAAATGAAATATGTGAAATTGTATTGGAAATGAAAATGTGTAAGAAATAGGTGTATGGGTTGTAAGAGTAGGTTGTAAGAAAAAGTAGAGATAGATGAATAGTATAGAATAGTAGAAAATAGTGTATGTAAAAGTAAACATGACAATTAAATGCAGTAGTAAGAAAATACGCATATAAATACGAAATCTGATATTTTTAGCTACCAAAAAATTACGAAATTGATATTTTGGAAATCTTATATTTTTATGAGTCTAATAGTATATTCGGAATATTTTTCCTATTCCGAGCTCCCGGACACGCTTTTCAAGAGTCGTGTCCTATCGGGTTCAAAGGACACTTGAATTTCGCAAATCTGATATTTTTATATAACCTATAGCTATTATGAACTATTATAGCTAATAATCCCAACTTCGTTTTCTAGGGCTAGGGAAAACGGTAAGCTAGGGTTTTGTTGACTATGGAAATCCAGTTGACTTCCAATTAGGGTTTAAACTTTAAATTCGAATCCAAAATTTCGGGGATTTACAGGAAGGTCAAAAGATGAGTTAAATGAGTTTAATTTGTGTATGGATTTACATTTGTTGAAGGTGCACATGTCTGCAATTTTTTGTACATCTAACACCGGCTTTTAGAAGGAGTACGCCACCAGCATGGAGACCGGCATAGGATGTCCACAGTGACATATTTTCTTATGCTGGAGTCGAACTTCGAAGTGTGTGTATGCGTATTTGTCAATGTTGATTTTGTCACGGCCCAAAATAGGGCCTAGTAGTATCATCCTGTAATCATCATACCACGTGTGCACCCGTAATATGAGAACCGTCTTGTAAGTCAGATATTACAAGACTCTATCTTATAATTGTTACATTAGTGTAGTCATACCAATATATTATAAAATACTAAGGATTCCCATTTTCCTTAGTTTGCCAGAACCGCAGAGAATCGGTATCCCCTACCAAATAATGAAATTGAGATCAAACCTATAAAATACAAAATCTTATACAATTTATCTAGTTTATTCTTTGAGACCAATATAATCTATGAAACTATTTTCAGCAAGGTCTTTTGATGTAGCCCTCTCACTCATGCTTAACCCAATCCCAGCTAACGTTATACCTGCACAAAGACTGTTGGAGGGTGAGCAAAACCACGCGCTCAGTGAGATGACCTGACCAGACCACATATCAAACAATAGAAATCAAGTTTACTTAGCAAACATATGTAATGCCACAATCAAGCATATGAACAATTAACAAGCCTGGAGAATCCGGAGTCCAAAGCAGGATGGAGATTTACCCCTCTCATCAGGGTTGAAGGAACCAGTAGTACATAGTCTATCCAGAAGAAGCCAAGCATACATGGGAATCAACGATTTCTCGTATTAGGGTTATCACTTTTAATATGATATCTTAACAAACCATCCCATATACATACCTTTAGCAACTCCCTAAGCATTAGTCATCCAAACAATACCATAAGCGGCGTCCTTCATTTACCACTTAGTTCTTATGGTACCAATAGAATCAAAGGTAACCTTGCGTTGATCTAATAGCCTTTAGCCTAGGTCAACACAAGCATTATCAAAGTCCCGGATGGCCAATACGTAATAGACTACTACGCTTTTAAAGATGCAAATATGCATATATGCAATGCATGCCCATTTCATTTTATGGTACCAATAGTTTTAGTCAGGTTCAGGATGATAATACAATTACAGACAAACATCAACATGTTCCATACAATTATCATCATACAAGAAAATTGTTAATTATAATAAGATGTTTTGACAATCATACATACACCAAGCAGCATACGATTTACCCAACCCACATGCGATTCAGTTTGAGATGTTATTAAATGCAACTAACTACAAGCACAAACAATATGATAAGGTCAAAGTCCCTCACCTGTGGTCCTCGCTATATTGCTGTAATAATCTACTGGTAGTCCGAGAACCGATTTATATTCCTATGGAATGAAATAACAGATATTTATTATTTTACTAATCTATTCTTCTATTAGTTCCGAAGATAAGATATTTGAAATATCATATTCACCGGATTAGTTTTGGTATAACTTATACTATTATTTACACTAATTCTAATAATAGACATATTTTAGAAATTACGTACTCCTTCTTTTTATGGTCTTACTTATTATATTAATCTAAGCTGAGTTAATTGGAAACTAATCGCCTAATTCAATTACTAAATCTATTTTAATTAGTTACCAAAAATCATATATTTTATTTATATAATATACTAATCTTAGTATTAGTGATACTCATAAAAGTAATAGTAATACTAGTATCAAAGATAGTGGTGATTATATTAGTTTTAATATTACTACTAATAGTAAAAACAATTTTAATTACAAAAACAATTTAATAGTTTTAGTAACAAAATTAATAATACTAATATTGGTAATATCAATAGGTTTAATAATAATTTTAATATCACTACTAACAACATTAGTGATATTAGTAATAGATCAATAATATTCGTAATATAAGCAATAATATTGCTTAAGAAAATAAACTTTAATGATAAAATAAATATCAAAATATTATTCATTTATTTATTTATTTATTTTTATATATCATTTCATTAAAAACATAAGTAGTTTAAGTTATATTTCTATTATTTTTAGCTAAAACATAAATTACGGAATATTTATTATCATAATCATTTTATTTGGATTAATTAAATTAATTTATCAATTATCATTATTATTATTATTATTATATATGTAATCCTCGCCGGATTTCATCCAGGGGACGTCATTTACGTTCCCCCCCCCCCCCCCCCCCCCCCCCCCCAATAATTGGAATATTTAATTCAATTTTTTATTTTTATTTTTATTTTTATTTTTTTTTTAAATTATTAATTTTATAATAAAAATTCGTAATAAATAAAATATTAATTTTTAACACTTTTTACATTACTAAAACATATACCTATTTTCTATATCTTGTTTAGCTTATACTAATAAAACTAATATCAAAATTAATTAAAAAAATTAGTAATATTCCAGAATTAATAAATACGATAATATTAATTAATTTATCTAACCAAGATTAATAAAATTATATTTTCCTATATTTTTAATAATACTAAAGTATTTACATATAATATACTTAAATAACTATATATTACTAAAAAATTTCAAAAATTATAAAAAAAATTATTTTTACTTTGGAATAAAATAAATATATTTCTAATAATTAACCAACCTATCAGAATTTATAAAATTAATTTAATTAATATATATATATTTTTAAAAAAAATTCTGCACATATTGGTTACTATTCACTTGAACAGTATCAGGGCACTATTCATCATCTTCAACCTTGGTTTTGATCCGATTTTCCATTGTTTTACATGCCCAAATTCATTCTAATTCATTCCTAAGTATTTATACATGATATTTCTACACATATAACAACTCAAATCATCAAAACTCATTCTTAAATTACAATTTTCGGATTAAATGGTGCAAATTAAAGTTTATGAACTCTTACCTTCTTGGAGTTATTTGGACGTGATTTGAAGCTGGTTTTGGGTTGTATTATGATCCTAATATCATTAGGAGTTAGTTCCAATACTTATTTAAAAAAAAAAAACAAACTGAAGTACAATAACTTACCTTGACACCAATTTAAGCGTTTTTTCCCCGTTTTTGTTCAAATTTTTGAACGGAGTTGATATGAGGGTTTAAAATTCTTTTTCTGGGTTGGTTCGACTCCTAAGAAGCTAATGTTGTATTCTGGAAAGTTTGGGAAGGTTTGGAGTTCATTTGCTTGCCCATCCGAATTCGTTTGCATATGAATATATATATATATAATGTAGTGCAGTTCCGGCCGCGTTGCTTCTTCAATTTGAAGCAAATTGCTCTTGTTTGTTGTCCTTTTAGATTGGCTTAAGCTAGATATATATTGACTTTTTACATTATTGGAGGAAATTCGGCTCACCACAATTGAGAAGATCACAACCCTTCAATCCATGCAAAGCCGTCTCCAGCAAGCTAAGGTTATGTATATATATATTATATAATAGTTAAACATTAATTATTTTAGGTTCATGATATATAAATAAAATAAAGATAAGATAATGAATTTATAACCGTATAAGGAAGGAGTAAAATATAAATTTGTGAAAAAAATCAATTTTATGGGTTTAAGTGATACGTATATTAAATACTGATTTAGTAATATTTTTAGATGAGAAGTTTCATATTCGCGTTATTAAATATTCTAAACAATATAGTATACATAGAATTTCTATTAAAGATTTGTATATATGTGTTTGAATTTTCACTTTTTGTGGAGGATTTGTACGCGTCCAGAGAGAATTCCAAATATGAAAGCAATTTACGTAACGTAACGTAACAAAACCAAAACAAAGGAAAAAATGCAAGTTAGTTAGGATGTATAAAAATATAAAAATAAAAAGAAGATGATAAATTTATAATTAATAAATATGTAAGGAGTGAGAAAAATATAAATTTATGAAAAAAATTAATTTTACGGGTTTAAGTAATACGTATATTAAATACTGATTCGGTAATATTTTTAGATGAAAATTTCCATATTCTCCTTATTAAATATTATGAATACTATGGCATATATAGAATTTCTATTAAAGATATCTATATATGTGTTTGAATTTTCGCTTTTTCTTGGATCTTATCCGCGTCCAGAGGAGAAGTTGAAGTTTGAAAGTGAATTCATACGTAATACGAAAATAAACTAAAACAAAGGAAAAAAAAATGTAAGTTAGTTAGGATATATGAAAATATATAAATAAAAAGAAGATGATAAATTTATAACCAATAAATATGTAAGGAGTGGGGAAAATATAAATTGGTAAAAAAAATTAATTTTGTGGATCTAAATGACACGTATGATAAATACTAATTTGATAATATTTTTGGATAAAAAAAAATTTACATATTAACGATATTAAATATTTTGAATACGACCGTATACATAGGATCTTTAGTTTAATACTTTCATTTTTCAGTTTTTATACCTGCTATCATAAATTATATTTTATTTAAAAGTTTCGTTTCATGGTATTTTGATAAATTAATAATTATATTGTCCTTAATTCGACTTTATTATAAATCTTTAAGTTTTGAAATTACATATGAAATCATTTCTATTTATAAAGTTATTCTAGACTTTTTATTAGATTAGAAATTTAATTTTAATTTTATATTTGTTACTCAGTTCTTTTTACTAATTATAAATTACTGGTTTATATCAGACTTTTAGTTTTTATAGACTCAGAATTTTTTTAACTTGAATGTTTTAATATATATATATAATATATATATTTTACATTAAAACTTAAGTTTGTAAATATTAAATAGTTTTCTTTATTTTTTTTATTATGAACTTTTAAGGTCTTAGTGATAAAGATTATAATTTGTTAATACTTAAAAATTTAAATCGCGAAAAATTTGGAGTGATTTTTGCTATTCGTTTTAACCATTCTTTTAAAAATTTATATTATATTTTTAGTATTTATTAAAACTAGATTATGAGAAATTAGGAGGATTACAGATTTAGATCAGAAGTGTTATTATCTAACACCAGAGTTGAACCCCGTCAGCGTTGCCTTGGGTTTTGCCAGCGTATGACGTTCTAAACGACGCGAAGGACTTTTGTTGCACGATGAACGCCACCTCTTGGGTTTCTGCGTCGCCGGCGTAGATATCATATTTGTTGTCATAGGAGTAAAATTCTATAAATATGCGAGCGGTTTATGTTAATTGTGAATGAATAATCCGAGCAATATATGTCCCCTTTCCTCTTTTTTCTAGCGGTTTCACTCCTTTATAGGTATAGGTCGGAACGCCGGAACTAAAGACTTTCTCAATCAGACAGGATAGATAGATTGAGTGCGCCTTTCCTTCTAAACGACTAAGGCCTTGTCACGAGCTGGAATTCTTGATGATTATGTACAATATCGACATACTTTATCGTTTTATATGAATCGCACGATATGGTGGAAGCAGGCGTGTTATCCCCGAACCCACCGGTTCTCTACTAATGACTGGCATCTAATCTTCATGCTTGGAGTTTTGTGAGGCTTAGGATTGATTATGGTAAGTGTTCTAACCATCTACAACATATTTTCTACAGATCTAAGCATGATTCTTAGGGTTTTATTGATGTTCTTGAAGGATTTGTGGGAGAAAAACCCTAGCTTTGGTTAGAATCCAAATTTATGGATGCTAATCGGGTTTTGGTGATCCAAATCAATAAGCTTTGTCTTTTTGTTGATGGATTTTAATCAATGTATGATTAGACAATTCTTATACATTCTTTATGTTATGTTACCTCCCAAAGGGTACCCTAAACGCGATAGTCCGCCACACTCGATATTTAAACTCAAGTATGACAACCTTAGTCATTCCATGAGTTTAGACACTAGGTGTAAGGCTCACGTTCAATATATAAGGAACCATATTATGAATCGAAATAGCTTAAGAAGACATACATAGCGATAAAAATATAGATCCTAATAGTTATAACCAAGATTAATCTATTACAAAGATCTAAGGGGCATACCCCCGTCAAAATATTAATAGGTCTTAGGTCCACAAAAATCTCTTACAACAACATATATATATTTATATATAAGATTAAGAAGATTTAACTAGAAGTCTATGCCTAACATCTAGGTCCCGACTTCTTCAAAATGCTCCTTAAATTCCAAAAGCTGTACCTAAGGAAAGTGGCCTCTCGTAGATAGCCATAAATAATTATACTGCAATAGGAAACTATAGGGGTATAAGCTCATGAGCTTAGTGAGTTACTCTTTCAAATTAAATACTTCATCAAACAATAGGGCAAGCAATTTATATTAACAATCATATGAAATGCACAAGCACGTGAGCATATAATACATAAGACTTTCTGGGAGTTCTATGTTGAATGGATTTACGCCCTCCATTTAGAGTTAGGTGTTTCAGGCCTAGACGACCATAGATTTCAATTTTTGTTATTTATATAGTGGTTGATTCAGTTGTCCACCCACTCATTAATTTTGTAGTTAATTCAAGTGCCTACTTCACTTCCATTTTAATTCAGGCCATTCGATGCCAACATTCGAGTTTTTAGGCCCACTCGTTGCCTAGCTATTATGCCTTCTTCTCAAAAAGGTATAATAACAAATGTAATGTGACTCAACATATGTTATGCATGGACAATTTAGTTATAAGACCATGGCATATTATTTAAGTGAATTATAGGCGATCATGGATATTCCAGACACTTCAATTCTATACTAAATCATACATATATTTATAACAGTTCCCATTTCAATATTCTTATCATCAATTCAACCTAGCAGAAATCACAAGCACATTTCAATTTTATCTTATCCTAGTTTTAATGTCACTATCATCACAAGCACAATTATAAGCATGTAATTTAAAGATAGTGAACTCACTTTGCCATTGTGCGAAAATCCACTTAATCATAATAATCCTCGGGAAGGTTTAGTCCATCTCCTAAGTCTCCTAATCAAAAGTAACTCCAATGAGTATTTCTATGAAGTTTGAATGACCTTATAAATTCTATTCTAACAAGTTCGTTAAAGTTCGTCTAAGAGGAAATTCCAACTTAAAATGGTCATAACTTGGTCATTTTAACTCAGAATTTCGCATATTATATACCGATTTCTACCTATTCGACGAAAGTTATCTATTTCTAAAGTTATTTCCATTAAAAAAGGTCGTTTAGTCCATGAGCAGTAGGGTACAGAATGCTATACAAGATTCCTAACCGACAATCAATTTCTAATTTCTAATTTCTAATTTCAATCCAAGCATCATTCTCAAAGCTTTGATAGATACTTAGCTATCATTATATCTTGAAAGACTCTTTTATATACATAAATAACTCAATATCAAGCATAATTCATGGGTGTTGATTAATCTATTTCCTTATGTACTTAGACAATGCTTCATGGGATATGAAAGACATTATTTTCTTAGCTTTGTTTCTACCAAGTGTATTATATGTACATGCAATACCTACAAGTTATTATCATGAATGTCATGAGATGAGCTATCTATATGTATATCCTTAATGATATTTGATATCAAGAATTCTTTTAGAAAACTTTTGCTTTGCAAAACTTTTGAAGTTACTAGACTTAAGAAAACTAGATTTATTTCTTGCTAAATCACACTTGTTTTTATTAAAATACATCCTTAGTGACTTATATGCTTAACACTTTCATTATTTTAATAAAGTTCTTCATTTTGGAGTTGGAAAATATACATTTAAATAGTGGGTTTATCTAGTTACGAATTTTACAACATTTTTTTGGAGTTGGAAAATATACGTTTAAATGGCGGGTTTACCTAGTTACGAATTTTACAACATTTTAAGGAATGAAAATATTATTTAATCTATATTTTGAAACATTTCCCTGTTTTAGGATTATACCTTGATAAACTTCACTTATACTTGTCAAAATTGGGTCTCTATTACATATATTTCCCAGGACTTATATTTTCCTATTAAAATCCACATTTTGGCATTTGGAAATAGGTTTTCAAATAGAGGTCATTTCTAATTTCGAATTTTGATATTTATATTAGAGATTGTTTCTTGTGTGAAACTCATTTAATCTTTCTAAAATTAATTCCTAATCAAACCTACTCCTTAAGGCTTCCATTTCTTTAATAAAACTCTTGTTTTAGGGTTGAAAAATAGGTATTTACACATCAAGCTTTCCTTATTACAAAATTTGAAGTTTTTTGTTGGGGTTGAAACATAATGCTAACATAACTTTCGTAAACTTTTCTTGTTTTGAAAATATCTCGGTCACACCCCAAGGGATACCCTAGACGTAACAGTCCGTCACATGCCATATAAGACTCACAAATCACTACCCAAGTCCTTCGGGAGTCTTGTATAGATGTAAGGCGTCCCTTTACAACAATAGAATACTCAAACCGATGGAGTTAAAGAGTTCAATTTGGCATTCAATAGCATTAGAAAATAAATCAAAACACATATGTAATTAGTTATAAAATCTAAGGGGCATTCCCCCACAAAAGAATATTAATTAGAGATCTATTATAATCATCCAGAGTCTCTTAGTTTCCTATGAAGTCTAAACAAATTTGAATACAACTTCTAAAGGAAACGCCTAGCTCCTATACCTAAGCTGTAGCTTGTCTCGGTCTAAGCCATATGAATTTGTGCTGCAATAAATAAAACTGTAGGGACATAAGCTACACTAGTTTAGTGAGTGAGAACTTTCAGATCACAATTATAACACATCATACAAGCAAGTGATTAGCCAGACAAGTGACATGCATCAAACATATGGAATCAACAAACATATGATCAGCCGAAAATCATATGTGATGGACTTGTGCCCTTCATCCTGCGTTAGCAGATTAACAAATACTGCGGTACTAAGCCGTTTAAGATCACAATTAACCTACTAATAAATTCGTTTGTGGATCACGTTTAACTGAACTTTTAACCGTTTAGAATAATGGACAACCGAACAATGCTAATGCTCCATCCCCATTTATGAGATGAATGAGTCCATATTTATTTTCAATTCCGAATAGTTAATTATACCAATTCTTTAAGTGATCAGTCAATAATTGCAGACAGTCAATTCTAATTCATCTATACAAGCAATAGTTAATCACCCGGGTTCGATATTCTTATATTCAATTTCTCATATCAACAACAATCATATATAACTCCCATTCATCCCCATCATGCATGTCCATTTTATCTTTACCAAATATCTAGTGCAACTATCATTACGACCACATACAATAATTGAAATCGGAAGTGGTATTCACTCGGCTATGGATTACCGGTCTTTTAGTAATAATAATCCGATGGTAGAGAATCATCAGTTTCGGGGTCACCTAAAAAGGAAGAAATGCCCTAATAAGTATTTCATCACTTAACTAATCCAAACCATATATCAAAACTTAGTAAATTCGCAATTCTTATCATTTGCGGAAGTCTTGACTTAAAACGGCCATAACTTGGTCATTTTAACTGGGAATTTCGCAAATTATATATCGATTTCTATCTACTTCGAAAGATATATCTAATTATAATATTATTTTCAAGTTTTGAAAATTTTTGGGTCACGAAACAGTAGGATCAGTTCTGATCAGTAACGATTTTCCAATTCCGAAAATAGTTTTGTAAATGTTTGAAATGTTTCTATTTTATAAATCAATTATACATGCAATATTAATGATTTCCTATCATGAATGGCATGTTATGAGTTTAATGTATGCATAATCTTGATGATGTTTACTAAAATAAAATTTTAGAACTCTTTATTTTGCAAGACTTAAAGAATAACTACTTTTAAGAAAACTAGTTTCCTAACTTTGATAACTCACTTGTGTTTTGGGATTAATTCTTAGGAATTTCTTGTTATCTTTGTTAGAATTAAGTATTCATAATATTTATTACTTAAGACCTTCATTTCTACATAAAAATTCCCATTTCATTCTTTGTAAACATGTTTTCAAGTAAGATCTATTCCAAAATCCGAATTTTTATAAATTTAGTTTTTGAATGTTTTCTTTAAGAAAAACTTGTTTAATGTATTTAAATTTAAGGCCTTATAATACCTATCCCCTAAGGACTTCATTTCCTAATTAAAACTTTCATTTTAAGTTTGGAAAATAGGTGTTTTTATGGCAATAATCAAAAATTACGAATTTCCAAAATTGAATAGTAACTCAAAACTTCCTATATTGTTTCTACTCTTTGTTTTGCATATTCCTCTTATCAAATCTCATTCCAACTTATAAAAACTATCACTTAATGATATCTATTACCTATACCCTTCATTTTTCATATAAAACACAAGTTTTAGTGTCACGCCCCGAAGGATACCCTAAACGTGGCAGTCCGCCACATATAATATCAAGGCTTAAGAATGGCTACCTTAGTCATGCGAAAGCCTTAGTATTATATGTAAGGCGTCTAAACACGGTAATAGGAGACGCTTTTGGGAAGCTAGTTTAAGCAAGTAAAGTTAAACATACAAGAATTCAGAAATAAATTTATCATATCATAAATAACTAAAGGTCTAATACATAAATTCTTAGGGGCATACCCCCGCTAAAACCAAGGATCGATATAACTTCATAATAACCAAAATTAAAGATTTCAAAGGAAGTCTAGTCTAAGTCTTCGAGTAGATTTCCTCCAAAAGCTTCAACATAAAATGTATACGGATGCGGGATGGCCTCGGGCTCAAAAATAGGTGTTCCTGAGAATACAAATATCTATAGGGGTGTAAGCTTATGGGCTTAGTGAGTAAATCCCAAATTCATACTCAAATAAAATTTATCAATCAAGTTTATTATTCAAACATATGAAAATGCAACAACCACGTGAGCATACAAGACATATGACTTTCCGGAATCATATGTTGAATGAATTTGGCCCTTCATTCGGGGTTGGGTATTCAGGCCACTTACAGCCACCACTTTTAAAAAAACACTTTTATAGGTCTTACCGGCTCCTATACGCCATCAAGAAATTTTGTAGTTATTACAGCTCCTACTAGCCACCAAAAAGATTTTTGTAGTTATTACAGGCTCCTACTAGCCACGAAAAACTTGTAGTTATTACAGGCTCCTACTAGCCATCAATTCAAGTAGTTCTTACCGCTCCTACTCGCCACTTACATGATATACCGGTTATGTCTACCACCACTATATACACTTGTCCCACCAATTGTATAGTAGCGAATGCAATGTGACTCACATATGAAGTGCATGAATAATTCTTTAATTAAAGTCTAGTAATTACATTTAGCTTCTTTCAAGTGATCAACCAATTTCAAACAATTCAAGATAATAATGTACACACAACTTTATTACAAACAAATTAAGTTTCGATTTACTTAGTATCCCTTCAATATATTATCATACACTTCTCTTGAGTTTGCTTAGATTCTAGTGCAACTAATTTTACAAGCACAAGCAAGAGTATGAAAAATAACGGGGAAATAACTCACTCGGCCATGGTGACACCTCTCTTGAATTGGATGGGTCGATCGGAAATTCCACTTTATCGTAGTAATCCTCGGGATACAAACAATCCTCCTCGTGTTTATCTAATTCAAGAAGAATACCCAAATGAGTATTTCGTGAAATTCTATTCTTGAAAATTCTAATCTTTTCTTAAAATCGTAGTAAAATCATATAAAGGAAATTCCAACTTAAAATGGCCATAACTTGCTCATTTTTACTCGGAATTTTTGCGTATAATATACCGTTTTCTACCTACTCGAAACGATCTACGCATTCTAAGTTATTTCCATAAAACTAAGTCGTTTGGGTTCCGGAAAGGTAGCGATCAGATTTGCACGAATTTGTAAACACTTGCTTTCCTTTTGTAAACAAAGCTTATTTTTGAATAGATAACATTTCAATTATTTTGTAACTTTTTGAAAGGTATAAATATATTTGTAATGACTCATAACAAATGTAAGTAAATGAAGTTGTCTCAACTTAAAATAATGTTTTTAAAAAGTCTTTGATTTTGAGGTCCTATTTTACTTTTGAGAGATCTTTGATTATAATAAAGATTTTATTTCTAAATGAAATCTCTTGTAATTACTTAATTTCCTAAAGTGTGGCTTTGTTTTCTAAACTTGGATTTCAAAAGTAGCGAAATGATATTTTATTTCTTGTAATGTTTCAAAAGAATTTCTACTTCTTGATAAAAGATAAGTTTTCATAAAACCTTTGGTTTATGTAAGAAAATCATTCCTATGCATGTTCATGAGTTTTTAGAAATCCGTTTCCCATATTTATTTCTTTAGAAAGAATCTTTAATTCAAGAAAACATTTTCTCATTTGTTTTTGTTGAGACGAAAACATTATGTTCATGCATGAATATGAATCAAAATTATAGAAATACAAGGAACAAATAACTTGAAAGCTTTAAATAATAAAGTAAATCAAGTATTGGAACCTTAGCTTTATCAAGGTACCCGGGACTAAGAAAAGACTAGTCCCGAAAAAGAAAAGAATTGTTTTGACTTGATGGGACAAGTTTAAGACTAGAATGACTAGTCTTAAAATCAACTTGAATTTTAAATAAATTGCATTGAAATAAATGAATTGCATGAAAGGTAAATAAATTGCAAGGCTATGAGCTTACATGCTCTAAATAGTATATATAGTTTATAGATTATATTAGATAGTAATAAACATAAAGGAAATATAAGAAAACATAAAGGAACATAATAGAAACATAAATGATCATGGAGAATTTTGATTATGAACAAAAACAAAGCATGAACCTAATGTTGCTTTCTTAACCTTCATGGTTTGAAAACACACACTAAGCTCATACTAAGTAAATGAACATGAAGAAATCTTTGAGAATTTCTTACCTAAAGAAGCTAAACTTAAGAGGACTTTCTTGAAGAACTCTTGAGAGGATTTGGAGAGAAATTTTAGTATAGTAACTTTAGAGATGAAGAAGTGTGAAAGAAGTGAAGGTATGAAGGGTATTTATAGGAAAATGTGGGGGATTATTTGTGTTAATTAATTAAATGAAAACAAAATTGATGGAGGCATGCGGGGGAGTGGCCGGCGCTATTTTAGAGCATGGGGAAGACCAAAAATTGATTTTTCTTGTCTTTTGATTAATTAAAGTAAGAAATGAAAGATGTGAAATTGTATTGGAAATGAAAAAATGTAAGAAATAGGTGTATGGTTTGTAAGAGTAGGTTGTAAGAAAAAGTAGAGATAGATGAATAGTGTAGAATAGTAGAAAATAGTGTAATGTAAGTAGACATGACAATTTAATGCCGGTAGTAAGAAAATACGAGTATAAAAGCGATATCTGATATTTTAGCTATCGAAAAATTAGAAATTGATATTTTTGGAAATCTTATATTTTTACGAGTCTAACGGTTATTCGGAATATTTTTCCTATTCCGGGCTTCCGGGACACATTTTTCAAGAACTGTGTCCGTTCGGGTTCGACGGACATCCGAATTTCGCGAAACTGAAACTTTTATAAACCTATGGTTATTACGAACTATTCGAGTTAATTTTTCCAACTTCGTTTTCTATGACTTGAGAAAACGGCAATGCCGGAGTTAAACGGTTACGGTAAACTAGGGTTTTGTTTGACGTAAGGATCCGTTTGACTTCCGTTTAGGGTTTAGGTCTTTATTTATGGATCGAAAATTTTGGGGATTTACATTTAGAGTTGAGAAAAGGGTTTTTAAAGCATGGTTTTGAATTCATATGAGTTTTTCATGTGAACATTTCAACAAAAGTTTTTCTTTTTCAAGTTTCTTGTCTTATCTATTGAAAGATTTACTTACTACAACATTTATATAAACAAGACAAAGCCTTTATGAGCATTAATGCATTAAAACACAAAATATTCATGATATCATGAATGTCAAGTATAATATAAGTATCTAAATGCTAGATCTACTACTTATGATGCATGAAATGAAGTTTGAAAGCATGAATATAGATTTTATGCAAGATCTCAACTTTATTCTACTATTATATGCTAAACATGAAGATCATTTTGATGAAACACATTTTAAACACAAGATCCACTCTTGTGATGGCTTGATATTCATGTATTAGTATTTTCTTGTCCCTAGCAAGTGCTCATGGGGACTTAATGTGAAAAATACTCGTGAATAATCTTGTCATTACAAGATTTAATGGTAGGAAAGGGTTAGGATTCATCACCTAAGGCTTGAATCAAGTAGAAAATGAAGAAGAAATGAGCTTGTGTGTGTATGTGTAGGGTGTGTGGGAGCTCACGGCACAAAGGAGAAAATAGAGTGGATCTTTACTTTGAGTGAAAAATTGAAAAAGTAGAAATGAGGAGAGAGAGTATAAATGAGTATATATATGGAGTAAAATAGGGTTATTGGCTTAATAAATTAGATAAAAAAAATACAAATGAGGGCAAAAGAAGGGGGGTTACGTCGGTTTGAATGTGGGGAGAAGAGAGGGAGAGTTGAAATTGTTTTATTTTGTAATTTATGTAATAAAAGTTATTAAATGTAATAATTTGTTAAGAGACAAATTTTCATTAGAAAAGAAAATGTAATTGAGTGTTTGTAAGGATGTAAGACTAGGGTATGGCTTGTGAGTGCAGTAGGTTGTACTTTGAATAGTAATGAATAGTAAATAAAACAATTACTTTACTGGATAGTGAAGAAAATACGAGAAAAATGCTATATCTGTAATTTTTATAAACCGAAAAATTATAAAATTTATATTTTTGAAATCCTTACTAAATTTTGGTTCTAAAGAGTATTACGGAATATTTTTTCGAATTTCTAGTTTTAGGGCTCACTTTTCCGTAATGGATCTTGGAAAGGCCCGCAATGGAAAATTTTTCGAATTCAGAACTTTTTATGGTTTGAAATATACTTTAAAACAATATTCCACATTAAATTATTTTATAAAAGTTCTTTTAATTTGAAACCGAAGAAAAGCCGAATCCAGGGTTCCTAGGTTTCTCTCACGAGGCTTATACTAATCCGGTTTAGGGTTTTGGTTTCCGGTTTTCGAAGTTTACTTAGTTACTAAGAAAACCAGAGTTTACAATCTCTTAGTAGATCTAGGCTTTATTCATCAAAACCACTCCTTTATGTTACCTATTCCCTAAGCCCTTCATATTTAATGTAAAATACTCATTTTGAAGTTGGAAAATAGATTTTTTAAATAGGGTTCCTTTTAGATCCGAATTTCCAAAAACCATTTTTGTTGAAACTAAAATAGTTCTTGAACTTTATAATATTTTCCCACTATTACTATGCTACTACAAGTCCTTTATGCACATAAAACAAAAACCTAAGGCATTTATTATTCAAAACAACTAGATCTAGTTTATTATGCAAGTCATAAATGCAAATGCACTATGAACATTATACAGATAAGGTTAATGAATGAATATATGCACAAAACATCAATAATAACAACATAAAGCAATAATAAAGCAAAATAATAGC
The DNA here is from genome assembly GCA_024138025.1 of Combretum micranthum. Taxonomy (NCBI): domain Eukaryota; kingdom Viridiplantae; phylum Streptophyta; class Magnoliopsida; order Myrtales; family Combretaceae; genus Combretum; species Combretum micranthum. The sequence continues at coordinate 62,737 of JAMXBD010002144.1, read as the reverse complement.
AAAATAACTTAAATAACAAGATCCACAATATTGTGATGGCAAGTGTCACGCCTAGCGGGTATCCTAAACGTGACAGCCCGCCGTACGCAATATTAAAACTCAAGAATGACTACCTCAGTCACTCGAAAGCTTCCGTATCGGTACAAGGCGTACATTCACAACAAAGAGAGACCGGTGGAGTAATGCATTTTAAGACATTGGCAGCGGAACATGCAAAATAACACTCAATATATTTCATTGAAATAAAAGTCTTACAACTTCTAAGGGGCATTCCCCCGATAATTCATAATAACATGATTCTAAATATAACATAACTAAAGCTAGAAGATTTTAGAAGAAATCTACTCTATAACTTCAAAAATTGCCTCCAAAAGCTTCTCAAAAATAAGGATTCTACCCGGGAAATCAAGGTGGTCTCGGATGCAAAAGATAATCCTGTAATATCAAAAGTCTATAGGAGTATAAGCATAACTAGCTTAGTGAGATATTCCTTACGCAATAGTACTCATAACAACAATCAAACAAGTTTATTAATCAAGCATATGAATACAACAACCATATGATCAAACATTACATACGACTATCCGGTTTCGTATGTTTGATGATTTACCCCACCATCGGTGGTTAGGGAATGCTTTGAACTGGGTCCCGAACAACCTCCTCAAGTTTGCGCGCGTCTTGGGGTTCCAACGAACCGTACTACTAGTCCCCGGGCCTTCCATGCCCAAAGCGATTCGATCCGGCTCGGCCACACCTTGAGGCCGTATTCCCCGTACGTCCTAACCCTCAAGATGTAGCTAGGCAGCTTACCTTTCCGGTCCCACGCTGAGGAGTAGTAGCAAAACTTCGATATGATATTCTAAGTGATATGCATGAGCAATTTATTATATGGGGATTTCAATATGGCATTAAATCATTTAAGGCGATCAAACAATATTTGCACACATAACAATACATACATGGAAACATTTATATCAATCACAAATCGGGTTCCGATATACTTATTGTTCATTGATCGCACACAATGAATCACCTACATAATTCCCCTAATATCCCACATGCATATCAATTTTATCTTTTCCTACATCTAGTGCTCTATTCTACAAGCACATGCGCGAATACATAAGCGTAAAGGAAACTCACTCGTCCATAGCGCTCTAGGAGTCGAAGTAAGCCTCGGGGAAGACGAGATCATGATCCTCGACACCTAAACAAAAGAAATACCCAACATGAGTATTTCATCCAAGATCTATTCAAGTTCTATACTTCTATCTTAAAGAATTCATAAAATCGTATGGAATGGAAATCCCAATTTAAAATGGCCATAACTTGCTCATTTTAACTCGGAATTTCGCATATTATATACCGATTTCTACCTACTCGAAAAGATCTATCTATTTCTAAGTTTATTTTCATCAAAAGAAGTCATTTAGGTCTCGGAATAGAAGCGTACAGATTTGATACGAATTTTTCCAACTTCAAAACTAGAGTTTTCAAACTTTACTTTACCCAAGGGCTTTTGTACAAAAATATAGTATGATTGAAAAATCCCTTGAATTTATGTATGTATATGTATAAACTCAAACTATATGCATGACTTTGGTGTTGTCTCAACAATGGTTTTGTAAGACACATGTCTTGGAAGTGAGATAAGCTTAAGACTTGAAAAGAAGTTAGTTTTACTTTGAAAATTTCCTAAATTATTATAAATGAGTATTTCTTCCTTTTAACTCCATTTCTTAGGTATTAATCTTTCAAAAGTAATTTTAATCTTTCAAGATTTTCATAAATTTATTTCTAGTGGTTTGGAAACATATAGTTTTTCTAAATATTTCATAGTTATATCATCTTATAAGTAAATTTTAGAAAAACTTATCTTAGACTTTAGTGTTGGTGGAAAACTTTGACAATTGAATTTAAGAAATCCTTTGTTTAGGTCTAAAGAAACTTTCTTATTGCTTTGAAAAGAGATTTTATAATAACTTTACTTTATGTATTTCTTGGTGAAAACCACATATTATTACTAAAACTTGAGCTAGCTTATCTAACTTTAGAAGAATATTTGCTTAAGATAAATTTCAAACCTTTAAGGAAAATAACTTCTTATGTGACAAAATTTATTTTTAAAAAGAGTTCTTATTCTTATTTAAGAAAGCTCATTTCTATTATGATTGAGACAATAACAACATTTCATGCATGAATGAGAATATGTAACCATGAAAAATATAAAAACAACATAATTAAAATAAATAAGAGCATAAAAGTAAAGTCAAGTATGGGAACCTTAGCTTCATCAAGGAATCCCGGGACTAAGAATGGACTAGTCCTCAAAAGAAAAGAAAAACAAGGAAATAAAATTGTTTTGACTTGATATGGACAAGTCTAAGACTAGAAAGACTAGTCTTAATATTGCATAAAACAAGTAAATAAATAAATTGCAAGACTTGAAAATAAATAAATAACAAGTGAGCTTATATGCTCTAAATAAATATATATACATAATATACATAATACTTATATAAGTTAGGTTAGAAACAAATAATAATAACAATAACAACATCATACAAAAAAAAAAAAAGGAATAGAACATGAACAAAAACAAAACATGAATAAATTGTTGCTTCTTTAACTCAATGAGTCTAAGAAACATACATTAAACTCATGTTAAGTTATATGAACATGATGAGTAATTAAGAGAAGTTTTACCTAAAGTTTATGTGTTGGTTGAAGAAGAAAAGAATGGGTTCTTGTATTATGTGAGACTTGGTTTTCTAAAGAAAAGAAGAGACTTGAGAGAGGTTTTGAGAGAGGAATTTTGTGGAGTGATTTTGGGAGAGTTTTAGTATGAATTTTTGTTGTGTGAAAGAATGGAAGAGGAAGGGGGTATTTATAGATTTTTGGAGTGGAAATTAGATGTAATAAAATAAATTAGAAAAGAAAACAAAATGGGATGAAAGAGGGACAAGGGGGCGCAGGTTTTGAGTGTAGAGGGGGGAGGAAATAATTATTTTTGTTTGTTTTGTATTAAAAGAAGTAATGTGTAAAGTATGATGTGATTAAAGTTGTATGGGAAAGGTAAATTGTAAGGTATAGGTATGGTAGAGTGTAAGAATAGAGTGTAAGAAAAAGTAGAGATAGGTGAATAGTAATGAATAGTAGAAAAGTACTATGAATAGTAGACTAGACAATTAAAATACCGGTAGTAAAGAAAATACACGTAAAAAGCCTATATCTGTTATTTTTAGTTACCGAAAAATTCTAAAACTGATATTTTTGAAAATCTTATATTTTTACGAATCTATTGGTGTTGTCAGAATATTTTTGCTATCCGGTGCTCCAGGGCACGTGTCACGCCCCGAGGGGTACCCTAAACGTGGCAGTCTGCCGTACACAATACTAAAGCCTAGGAATGACTACCTTAGTCATGCAAAGGCTTTCATATTATGTACAAGGCGTACATCACAACCAAGGGGACGCATCGGAGTAGCGCAATTTATATTGATAATAAATAAGTAACAAGGCAAAAAGAATACTTAATATAAAACGTAAGCATATCACAATTCAATTCTTAAGGCATATTCTTCTATTATCTTCAAATAAATATACGTCCCTAATCATATAGGTTATCACATATAAAGAACCTTACAAACTTTCTTCATCGTATGATTCCATATCCTTAATCATCCGTCCCTGACTTCCTTAAAATCATGATCCTCAATTTAGGCCACTAGCATACCTGTTTCAACAAATCTATAGGGGTATAAGCTACAACTAGCCTAGTGAGTAAATCCCAAAATTCATACTCAAAGAAAATTATCAACCAAGTTTATTATTCAAACATATGGGATGCAACAACCACGTGAGCATACAAGACATATGACTTTCCGGGAATCATATGTTGAATGAATTACGCCCTTCATTGGGGTTGGGTATTCAGGCCAATTACAGCCACAACTTTTAAAAACAATTTTATAGATCTTACCGGCTCCTATACGCTATCAAAACTTGTAGTTATTACAGGCTCCTACTAGCCATCAAAAACTCGTAGTTATTACAGGCTCCTACTAGCCATCAATTTAAGTAGTTCTTACTGGCTCCTACTCGCCACTTACATGATATACCGGTTATGTCTACCACCACTATTATACACTTGTCCCACCAATTGTATAGTAGTGAATGCAATGTGACTCAACATATGAAGTGCATGAATAGTTCTTTAATTAAAGTCTAGTAGTTACATTTAGCTTCTTTCAAGTGATCAGCCAATTTCAAACACTTCAAGATATTAATGCACATACAACTTTATTAAAAACAAATCGAGTCTCGATATACTTAGTATTCTTTCAACATATTATCATACACTTCCTTTTGATTTTGCCTAAATTCTAGTGCAATAATTTTACAAGCACAATCAAGAGTATGAGAAAATTAACGGGAAGTAACTCACGATGCCATGTCGTCTATTCCTCTAAGCGGATGAGTCGTTCACACACTCCACTTAATCGTAACAATTCTCGGGTAAAGGAATCCTTCCTCGGGATCACCTAACCAAAGAAAATACCCACAATGAGTTTTTCTTGAAGATTTTCTTGAATTTTGACAAAACAATGTCAAAGAACGTTAAAGTTCGCATGAGGGAAAGTTCCAACTTAAAATGGCCATAACTTGGTCATTTCAACTCGGAATCGTGCGTATAATATACCGTTTTCTACCTATTCGAAAAGATCTATCTATTTCTAAGCTTATCCTTGTCATAAAAGTCATTTGGGTTCCGAAAACATCAAGTACAGATTTAAAACGAATTTTCTAAACTTTTGCAAAAATCCATTTTCTAACTCATCTCCATTTTAAAGAAAATCCTTTTGAAATAATATAATTATATATTTGATAAATACTTTTGAATATATAGGTATGCTCACTTTATATGCAATAATCCCAATGGTAGTGTCTCAATAATTTATAAAACAATTCATTTAGATTTTAACTTTAAAATTTTCTTTTCAAGTATTAAAGAAATTTTATATTTTTACTAGGTTGTTATAAATGAATATATTCTTATTTTATTTTCTTCATTTCCTTTTCCAAAACAAGTAAAATTTCCTTTTAACCTTAGTTTTTCATAAATTTCGCTTCTAGTGATAAAAGATCGATTTTTATCAAAAAGTATATTTGTTCAAAACCTTTTTATAATTTTGTATTTAGGATGGTTTTAGAAAATGAATCTTGTCTTCTTATATTCATTTCTAAAATATAAGCTTTTGCTTTCCAAAACTTGTTCTTTCATTTCTTTTGAAAAGAATCATCTTTATAAAATCCATTATTATAAATCTTACCTCATTTATATTCCTTTGAAAATTAGTTCCTTCTTTTAGAAATTTGAAATTCATTATTTTTCCTAAGTGGGTTCACAACTTGATGAGTTGATTTTTTTGTCCTAACTTTGAAAACTAGTTTGTCCCTTAGTTTAGAAAAGAATTTAAATCTTAAACTTTCGATATTAACGATTTATTTTTCTAAAAACTTAGATTACCATAAAATACAAGGAAAATATTTATTTATGTTTTCTTTGGTAAAACTATCTTCGTTATTTAAGAAAACTTGTATTATTCTATTTCTAGTTTGTTGATAATAACCTCATGTTTGTGGTAAATCATATAATTGGAAACTTAGCTTTGAGTTCATTTAGTAAAACAAAATTCTATTTTTAGATTAGTTGAGACATTAACATTACGCAAATGCAAGTATCATGAGCATATAAAATAATAAGATCATAAGAAAATACTAAAAATAATTAATGAACAAGAAAGTAAAATATCAAGCATTGGGAACCTTAGCTTCATCAAGGAATCCCGATCAAGTATTGGAGCCTTAGCTTTGTCAAGGCATCCCGGGACTAAGAATGGACTAGTCCCGAAAGATTTAAAGAAAATGAACAAAAGATTATTTTGACTTGATATGGACAAGTCTAAGACTAGAAAGACTAGTCTTAATAATTGCATGAAATAAATAAATTGCATATCTTGAAAATAAATAAATAACAAATGAGCTTATATGCTCTAAATAAATATATATATACATAGTATACATAATATAATAATAACAATAATAACAACATAATAAAGTAGGAAGCTTTATGTGCAAGAACAAAACATGAACATGTTGTTGCTTTTACTACTCATATGAGTTTCAAAACAACACCATAGTCATGTTAAGTTACATGACATGGATGAGTAATAGATGGAAGAAATATTACCTAAAGTATGTAAGAGATATGGAGATGGTAAATGAAATGGGTATTATGTGAGTAGTGATATGTGGTAGATGGTTTATGTATGAGACATGAGTTTTGTGAGGAATTGATTTGAGAGAGTTTTGGTAGAGAGAATTCTTTGATGAGAGAATTTGTGGAGAGATTTTGAGAGAGTTTTGGTAGTGTAAAGAATTGTGTGAAAGAATGGAAGAGGAATGGGGTATTTATAGAATTTTTGGAGTGATTTTTGGATGTAATAAAATAATTGAAAAAGAAAATAAAAGAGAGGGAAATGGGGAGGAGTGGCGCCGGTTTTGGGCATTTAGAGGGGGGGGAAATTGTTTTATTTTATTTGTTTTGTGTAATAAAGAAGTAATGTGTAAAGTTGATGTGATTAAAGGTGTATTGGAAATGAAAAAAGTAAGGAAATAGATATATAGGTGTAAGAAATAGGTGTAAGAAAAAGTAGAGATAGGTGAATAGTACTGAATAGTAGAAAAGTACTATGAATAGTAGACTAGACAGTTAAAGTACCGGTAGTAATAAAAATACGCGTAATAATGCGATATCTATAATTTTTAGCTACCGAAAAATTCTAAAACTGATATTTTTGGAATCCTTATATTTTTACGAGTCTATTGGTATAAACGGAATATTTTTAATATTCCGAGCTCCGGACACGCTTTTCGAGAACCGATCCCGTTTGGGTCCGAAGGTCACTCGAATTTCGCGAATTTGATATTTTTATGTTACCCTATATTATTACGAACTATTTGAAGCTATTAACTTAATTTCGTTTTCTAAGGTTTGAAAACACGGGATTGCCGGATCTTAAACGCTATGGTTCGTTATAGGCTTGTTGACTTTTTAGGGTTCCGTTTTGATTTCTGGTATTTACTGAATTATTCGTAAGATTGTATAATTTTTGAGTTTTGATCGTTTTAGAATTTTAGCTCGAAATTTATATTTTATTTTATTTGTGATTATTTAATAGCTTTTAGTTCTCGGAATCGTTTAACCAAGTCTAGGTTTATGAGTTAACTCAGTTTGACTTTTGTTGAAAAATTTGGATTTTGCAATTCTAGAAATTTTACTGAAGGATTTAGGATTTTATCATCTCGTTGTTGAGCGTTATTTGGATCTATCGTTTCGATTCGCGTTTTAGGAATTGGGTAGATTATTTAATCGATGTACGGACGTTGATTATATTGATAATTGGACTTTATATTTTGTTTCAGGGGTTCTTGTTTTCTCAAGTTTGAGAAAACTCGTTTTGTTCTTATTTGGAATTAAGTTTTAACTTGGTTCAATTTTTAGGGTTTCGTTTCCAGTGTTTTGACTTGGTCTAGAATCGCGTGTTAATCTCGAGTCGATTTTTCGGGTTCCAAATTTTTATATTAAACTTCTAGAATTACTTTTAAGGATTATGAAAATTTTTGGGGGTTTACAGCACGGTTTTCGAAAACTGATCTCGATCGGATCCGAAGGGCTCTAGAAAAATTCGAATCTGATATTTTTAGGCTTTCCTATATTATTACGAACCATATTCCACAATTATTTCAATTTCGTTTTCTAGGGTTTAAGAACATGGGAGTGCCGGATCTAGATTCACTAGACTACTCACATGACTAGGTTAACTTTAGGGTTTCGTTTTAACTTCCGATTCTTAGGGTTTGCTAATATTATCGAAAAAAATAGGGGCTTACAGCAAGAATCTCATGCTTAAGTGTAAATCCCCAAAATTTTTGACCCAAATTTAAAAACCTAAACCCTAAACGGAAGTCAAACGGATTCTTAGGTCAAACAAAACCCTAGTTTACCGTAACCGTTTAACTCCGGCATTGCCGTTTTCTCAAGTCATAGAAAACGAAGTTGGAAAAATTAGCTCGAATAGTTCGTAATAACCATAGGTTTTATAAAAGTTTCAGTTTCGCGAAATTCGGATGTCCTTCGAACCCGAACGAACACAGTTCTTGAAAAATGAGTCCGGAATCCCGAAATAGGAAAAATATTCCGAATACACCGTTAGAGTCGTAAAAATATAAGATTTCCAAAAATATCAATTTCGTAATTTTTCGGTAGATAAAAATATCATATATCGCTTTTATACTCGTATTTTCTTACTACCGGTATTAAATTGTCATGTCTACTTTTACATTACACTATTTTCTACTATTCTACACTATTCATCTATCTCTACTTTTTCTTACAACCTACTCTTACAAACCATACACCTATTTCTTACATTTTTCATTTCCAATACAACTTCACATCTTTCATTTCTTACTTTAATTAATCAAAAAACAAAAAAATTAATTTTTCTCTTCCCCATGCCCTCAAAATAGCGCCGGCCTCCCTCTCTCTATGCTCAATTGTTTTATTTTTCAATTATTTAATTAACACAAATTATCTCCCACATTTTCCTATAAATACCCCCTCATACCTTCACTTCTTTCACACCACTTCTATACTAAAGTTACTCTCTCAAAATCTCTCTCAAATTCTTTCAAGAGTTCTCTCAAGAAGTCTTCTTAAGTTTAGTTTCCTTTAGGTAAGAAATTCTCAAGAATTCTTCATGTTCATCTACTTAGTATGAGCTTAGTGTATGTTTTCTAAAACCATGAAGGTTAAGAAAGCAACATTAGATTCATACTTTGTTTTTGTTCATAATATCAATCTCTTTATGTTCCTTATATTTCCTTTATGTTCTTTATATTTCCTTTATGTTACTACTATCTAATATATTCATATAACTATATATATTATTTAGAGCATATAAGCTCATTGTCTTACAATTTATTTATCTTTCATGCAATTTATTTACTTCATTTCAAGTTATTTAAATTCAAGTTGATTTTAAGACTAGTCATTCTAGTCTTAAACTTGTCCTCATCAAGTCAAAACAATTTCTTTTCTTTTCGGGACTAGTCTTTTCTTAGTCCCGGGGTACCTTGATGAAGCTAAGGTCCCAATACTTGATTATTTACTTAAAGCTTTCAAGTTATTATTTTACTTCCATAGCTTATGATTCTATTCATGCATGAACATAATGTTTTTGTCTCAACAAAAATCAATGAGAAAGTGTTTTCTTGAAATTAAAGATTCTTTCTAAAAGAAATAAATATGGAAAAAAATGGATTTCTTAAAGAACCATGAACATATATGGGAATGATTTTTCTTACAAAAGTTTTATGAAAACTTATCTTTATTAAGAAGTAGAAGAAATTCTTTTGAAACATTAAAAATGTCATTTTGCTACTTTTGAAATCCAAGTTTAGAAATAAAACCACACTTTAGAAATTAAAGTAATTACAAGAAATTTCATATTCATCTTAATAACTAAAAGATCTTTCAAAAGTAAAATAGAATCTCAAGTTCAAAACTTTGAAAAACCTTACTTTTTACAAGTTGAGACAATCCATTTACTTCATACATATGCTATGAGTCATTACAAATACAATATATATATATACCTTTCAAAAGTTTGCAAAATAATTGAAATTTATCTTTTCAAATGAGCTTTGTTTACAAAGAAGAAAACAAGTGTTTACAAATTCGTGGCAAATCTGATCGCTACCTTTTCGGAACCCAAACGACTTAGTTTTATGGAAATAAGCTTAGAAATGCATAGATCGTTTTGAGTAGGTAGAAAACGGTATATTATACGCGAAATTCCGAGTTAAAATGAGCAAGTTATGGCCATTTTAAGTTGGAATTTCCCTTTATACGATTTTTCTACGATTTTTAAGAAAAGATTAGAATCTTCAAGGATAGAATTTTTGAAATACTCATTTTGGGTATTCTTCTTGATTAGATAATCACGAGGAGAATTGTCCATATCCCGAGGATTACTACGATTAAGTGGAATTTCCGAACGACCCATCCAATTCAAGAACGGTGTCATCATGGCCGAGTGAGTTACTTCCCGTTAATTTTCTCATACTCTTGATTGTGTTTGTAAAGTTAGTTGCACTAGAATCTAAGTCAAAAATCAAAATGAAGTGTATGAAAATATGTTGAAGGGATACTAAGTATATCGAAACTCAATTTGTTTGTAATAAAGTTGTATGTGCATTAATATCTTGAATTGTTTGAAATTGGTTGATCACTTGAAAAAGCTAAATGTAATTACTAGACTTTAATTAAAGAAATTATTCATGCACTTCATATGTTGAGTCACATTGCATTCACTATACAATTGGTGGGACAAGTGTATAATAGTGGTGGTAGACATAACCGGTATATCATGTGAGTGGCGAGTAGGAGCCGGTAAGAACTACTTAAATTGATGGCTAGTAGGAGCCTATAATAACTACAAGTTTTTGGTGGCTAGTAGGAGCCTGTAATAACTACAAATTTTTGATGGCGTATAGGAGCCGGTAAGATCTATAAAAGTGTTTTTAAAAGTTGTGGCTGTAATTGGCCTGAATCCCCAACCCGAATGAAGGGCGTAAATTCATTCAACATATGATTCCCGGAAAGTCATATGTCTTGTATGCTCACGTGGTTGTTGCATTTCATATGTTTGAATAAAATTGGATTGATAATTTACTTCGAGTATGAATTTTGGGATCTACTCACTAAGCCTATAAGCTTACACCCCTATAGATATTTGTATTCTCAGGAACACCTAATTTTGTGCCCGGGGTCTTCCAGTATCCGTATACGTTTTATGATTGAAGCTTTTGGAGGAAATCTACTCGAAGACTTAGATTAGAATTCCTTTGAAATCTTTAATTTTGGATGATATGAAGTTTATCTCGATCCTTGGATTTATCGGGGGTATGCCCCTAAGAGATTATGTAACAGACCTTTGGTTATTTATGATATGATATACTTTATTTCTGAATTCTTGTATGTTTAACTTTACTTGCTTAAACTATGCTTCCCAAAAGCGTCTCCTATTACCGTGTTAGACGCCTTACATATAATACTAAGGCTTTCGCATGACTAAGGTAGCCATTCTTAAGCCTTGATATTATATGTGGCGGACTGCCACGTTTAGGGTACCCTTCGGGGCGTGACAGTTTAAGTTGGTATCAGAGCAACAAGTTTATAGAAATAAAGGTAATAGGAATAAATCTAGAATAGAAAAAGATAGATATGTTTACAAAAGGACTTAGATAAGATTAGACAAGCTTAGAAATTCTCAAAAAGGAGAATTAATGACCTCCCTTATCCTTTATAGTTACTCTTGGAGAAGTTAGAGTTAAGGCCTAATGTTTGAATTTAAGAAATGATGAAACCCTGGTGGATTACCGATTAAGAGTAAAAAGCCTATGTAAGGAGTTTGCCCTATTAAGACTAACTTAGAAGTCTCGTACGATATAGAATGTTTTACGTACCATTACAACCACACCCTATGCTCCAAAAAGCTACGTTCATTTTCCAAAATAAATAGATGTTTAGTTTTCCGATTTTCGAGCTTAGAATTTCATAGGACGATTATATATCTAAGCCACGATGAGCCAGTAGATCATGGACGGGATAAGGATATTTCCAACCAATGTAAAGCCAGTCAAGATTTCAAATGACCTGAGGAGAATATCCCGAATCGAAAACGATCTCGTGTAAGAAACCTGATCGAGAAAGAAGTGACGGAAGTATCCGATGAGGAGCATGCAGCACAGACGAAGTTTGATCAACGGGAGCAAAGCGCATCTAGAAGTCAACCTTCCCGCAAAGGAAAATGATGGACCAAAGCAACTTGAAGCTGTTCGTAACTAAGATGGATAAGAACGATTTCTAAACCCAACCAATGCAACTTCCTCACCAAGAAGGAATGATCAAAGAAAGAAGGAAGGATCCACACGAGCAACCCCATGTGTCCAACAAGAATGTTGTAACCAGATCGACTTAGGATATGGGATCGATTAGTAGTTTAATTTATGTTTTCAAAAGAAAAATGTTTAATATATGTTGTATTTTGAATTTCTTTGATTTCTTTATAAAAATTCCATTCCTTTCTATGATTTTTAATTATTTTGGTTTAACAAATTTCATCTCTTGATTTAGTTGATTAAATTTCTCTTGTGATATTTCCCTTTTATGATTATTTCTTAAAATTTCCGCAATTTCCGTAACTTAGTATGTAAAAGACTTAATAATCTAGTATTTACGTAAACAATTAAAACAGCCGACCTAGAAGAGGACGACCAAGGATGAGGCAGGCATCAAATAACCCGCCTGAAGAAGTTAACCAACCAGAAGTGCCCCCTGTGGCTCCTGCCCCAGACCAGCAAGGCAATCTCCAAGCCACTCTGGGTCAATTAACAACTTCTTAATGTGTTAGTTCAGCAACAACAAAGGAATATGCCACCTCCGGCACCAGCACAAGCACCACCCCAGCAAGCACCCCAAGCATCTGTACATGGACCAGCAGCACCTGATGCTCAATCACATACAGCACCCTTGCCGCCTCCGCCACCACCTCGACCATACAGAACTTCACTCCCAGATTTTATCAAAAGTAACCGTTACTTTGACGGAGCTTTTGGGAAACCAGATGAAGCAGAAGATTGGCTCGCGCAGATAGAACGATCTTTTGCCGCTTATGAAGTTCCTTATCATCTTCGAATAAGCTATGGTACGTATATGTTGAGGTTCAACGCCCGCATCTGGTGGGAGTCCAAGAGTAGGGAATTGCCGCCGCCTATCACCTGGGATATGTTTCGGAATGAGTTTCTGGAAAATTATTTCCCTGGAAGTTTAAGAGTAAGGTATAGTGCGGATTTCTTGCACATATCCCAGAGAGGAAAGTCCATAGAACAATATGAGACGGAATTTAGCCGACTCCTGCAGTATGCTCCGGATTCTTATAAGTATAGTGAGGAGCTGAAACGACAAGTGTTCCTGAATGGGTTAGACGAGGACTTAAGGATGCGATTAGAAGAGTTTGACATTCGCACCTTCAGAGAATTGGTCGAAAGAGCAAGAATTGTTGAAGGGGCCAAGAAAAGGAAAGCTGGGACTTCTGAGAAGAAAGTACATGTGTTTGGAAGGAAATTTCAACCAGGAACAAGCTCCAATTTCCCTTCCAAGAGGTTTAAACCAATTAGTCACTTTAAGGGAAATTTTAGTGGACAAAAGGATAATTCCAAGGCAGCAGCAATTGTTGGAAATGCAAAGGAGCGCATTACCCGAAGAGATGCCCCCTTCTCCAGAACAAGTGCTATTTCTGTGGTGACCCGAGCCATAAGATTCCGGATTGCCCAAAGAAAGCTTCTACGACTTGTTTCGTATGCAAGCAACTGGGACATTTTGCTAACGAGTGTCCCCAAAGGAATCTCACAGCAAACCGACCTGTTGGATCCTCCGGAGGACTTGCCCCGACAAGGAGTGGGAATGGAAGCGGAAGTCGCTCGGCATCATCTATGCATGGGCTGAGAATTTATAACCTTGAAGGGCAATGGGTCTGCGAGGAGGATGCCGAAGAAGGATTAGAGTTGGCTGCCCTGGACCATGGAGAGGAGTACGACTATAACTTGGTTACAGGTTAGCCTCAACCTTTAAGAATATATGTCTGTTTTAATATCTGTTGAGTATAAAGCTATGTTGTATGTTGAAGCTAATAGATGTTTAGGAAACCTTTTTAAAGACAATAAGACTAGTAACACGCGCGTCTTGAACGCAGGAACCATACAATTAGGGGACCTAACCGCTTATACCCTCTTCGATACCGGCGCAACACATTCCTTTATTGCCACTAGTGTAGCCTTGAAGACCGGTTTACCCATCACCACAATCACAACAAGTTTTCGTATAAAAACCCCCACCGGTAGTGTGGTGACTACCAAAGAAGTAATAAGGAATTGCCCCATGAAGATACAAGGCCATGAAGCAACTACCGATCTTATAGTAATAGAAATTAGCAAGTACGAAGTGATTCTCGGAATGAGTTGGTTGTCCATGGTGGAAGCAAAGGTAGATTGTAGAAATAAAAGGTGGAATTCATGAGACAAGATGGAAAGAAAGCTACGTTTTTGGGAGAATCCGCAAAAAGTTTGGAGTTAAGTTCGTTTGAGCTAATTGAAGAAGTTGAAGAAGGAGTGAAAGTTATGTGGGAAGTACGGAGGAGGATAAGGAAAGACCCAACATTGACGACATCCCCATCGTTAATGAATTCTCTGATGTTTTTCCAGAAGAATTGCCTGGGTTACCCCCAAAACGAGAAATCGATTTTGAGATCGATTTGATGCCAAAACAGAACCTATATCCAAGGCACCATACCGAATGGCACCTGTTGAGCTCAAGGAACTTAAGAAGCAATTACAAGAATTGCTTGACCAAGGATTTATTAGACCAAGTGTCTCGCCTTGGGGAGCTCCGGTATTATTCGTAAAGAAGAAAGATGGATCGATGAGGTTGTGTATTGACTATCGAGAACTCAATAAGGTCACCATCAAGAATAGGTATCCATTGCCAAGGATTGACGACCTCTTTGACCAACTACAAGGAGCAAGTGTATTCTCACGCATTGATTTGAGATCTGGATACCACCAGCTGAGGATAAAACCAGAAGATGTGTCAAAGACCGCTTTTAGAACTCGGTATGGACACTATGAGTTCATGGTCATGCCATTTGGATTGACAAATGCACCAGCTGCTTTCATGGACTTGATGAATCGGGTGTACAAACCGCTCTTGGATAAATGCGTGATTGTCTTCATTGATGATATTTTGGTTTATTCTAAAACTCGGGAGCAACACAAAGAACATCTGAGAATGGCATCACAAACCTTAAGGGAGCACAAGTTATATGCCAAATTATCCAAGTGTGACTTTTGGTTGGATCAAATATCTTTTCTAGGACATGTTATCTCAGGGAAAGGAATATCGTAGATCCTGAAAAGATTAAGGCCGTAATGGAATGGAAACAACCAAGGACGGTGACTGAGATTAGAAGTTTTCTTGGATTAGCTGGCTATTACAGGAAGTTTGTGCAAGATTTCTCAAAAATAGCTAAGCCGCTAACTCAGTTGACCCAGAAGAATGAAAGATTCATTTGGAATGAGAAAGAGAACAAAGTTTCCAAGATTAAAGCAACGATTGGTATCTGCTCCAATTTTAACCTTACCCGATCCAGAAAAGCCATATACCGTCCATAGTGATGCGTCAAGAAATGGCTTAGGATGTGTGCTATGCAAGAAGGGAAGGTAATTGCTTATGCTTCACGGCAGTTGAGGCCGCATGAACAAAATTACCCGACGCATGATCTTGAGTTGGCCGCAGTTGTCTTCGCTCTCAAGCTTTGGAGGCACTATCTATATGGACAGAGATGCGAGATTTATACGGACCATAAGAGCCTCAAGTATTTATTCACACAAAAGGAATTGAATATGAGGCAAAGGAGATGGTTGGAGTTGATCAAAGACTATGATCTTGGAATAAATTATTGCCCTGGAAGAGTGAATGCGGTAGCAGACGCTTTGAGTCGAAAGAACCATGGAGAAGTTGCAGCCATGCTCACAACTCAAAAAGAACTTATAAAGGAATTCGAGAGATTGAGCATCGAATTTGTGGGGCAAAGTGCGGAAATGGAAATTTCCCATTTGGTAATGGAGCCAACCCTGATCGATAGAATCAAAGAATCTCAACGATATGATGAAGTCATACAAAAGTTGAAAAGTGAGATACAAGGAGGAAGGTATGACGATTTTGAGATAGATGAGGAGATGTAGTAAGAATGAAGGGAAGATTATGTGTACCAAATGATGAGGAGATGAAAAAGGAAATAATGGATGAGGCGCATAACTCGGGATATACCATGCACCCCGGTGGTACCAAGATGTACCAAGACCTTAAAAGTCGCTTTTGGTGGAATGGAATGAAAAGGATGTAGCTGAATTCGTAATGAAATGTCCCATATGTCAACAAGTAAAGATTGAACACCAAAGGCCAGGAGGACTTTTGAAACCATTGGCCATACCAGAATGGAAATGGGACCAAATTACCATGGATTTCGTATGTGGATTGCCCCGAACATCAGCCGGATATGATGCCATATGGGTAATTGTGGATCGACTTACCAAGTCAGCACACTTCATCCCATCAACATGACCTACTCAATGGAAAAGTTGGCCCGGCTATATGTAAGGGAGATTGTGAGACTGCATGGAGTTCCAGCAGGGATTGTATCGGATCGAGATCCTCGATTCGTGTCAAAATTTGGACAAGCCTTCAGAAATGTATGGGGACCAAGTTACAGTTCAGTCACAGCTTATCATCCACAAACTGATGGACAATCAGAGCGAACTATCCAGACTTTGGAAGACATGTTAAGAGCTTGTGTTATGGAATTCAAGGAAGCTGGGAAGTACACCTACCTTTGGTAGAGTTTGCTTACAACAACAGCTATCATTCAACAATCAAGATGCCACCATACGAAGCTTTATATGGAAGAAGGTGTAGATCGCCTCTATTTTGGGATGATGTGGAAAATTAACAATTGGACCAGATCTCATCCAAGACGCCTCAGATAAAGTCAGGATTATTCACAAAGGATGAAAGAGGCCCAAGATAGACAGAAAAGTTGGGCGGATCAAAAACGAGGATCCTTGAGTTTAACGTTGGAGATCATGTGTATCTGAAAGTGAATCCGATAAAGAGTATCCATCGTGTACGAGCTCGAGGAAGCTAAGCCCAAGGTATATCGGACCTTTCGAAATCCTCGAACGGGTAGGAGATTTGGCTTATCGCTTGGCATTACCACCAAACCTGTCGGGAGTACATAATGTCTTCCATGTCTCAGTGCTAAGAAAGCATATCCCCGACCCTGATCGGATTGTGGAGCTTGAACCAGTCAGGCTGAAAGAAAACTTGACTTATGAGGAGCACCCAGTTCAAATTCTGGATCAAAAGGTTCAAAAGCTGAGAAACAAGGAAATCCGATATGTCAAGGTGTTATGGAGGAATCATTCGCGAGAAGAGGCTACTTGGGAAGCCGAGGATGAGATCCGAAAGAAATATCCAAATCTCTTTGAAGAATCAGGTACGAATTTCAAGTTTTGAGGACAAAACTTTCTTTAAGGGGGGTAGGTTGTAAATCCCCGAAATTTTCGATCCAAATTAAAGACCTAAACCCTAAACGGAAGTCAAACGGATTCTTAGGTCAAACAAAACCCTAGTTTACCGTAACCGTTTAACTCCGGCATTGCCGTTTTCTCAAGTCATAGAAAACGAAGTTGGAAAAATTAGCTCGAATAGTTCGTAATAACCATAGGTTTTATAAAAGTTTCAGTTTCGCGAAATTCGGATGTCCTTCGAACCCGAACGGACACAGTTCTTGAAAAATGTGTCCGGAAGCCCGGAATAGGAAAAATATTCCGAATACACCGTTAGACTCGTAAAAATATAAGATTTCCAAAAATATCAATTTCGTAATTTTTCGTAGCTAAAAATATCAGATATCGCTTTTATACTCGTATTTTCTTACTACCGGTATTAAATTGTCATGTCTACTTTTACATTACACTATTTTCTACTATTCTACACTATTCATCTATCTCTACTTTTTCTTACAACCTACTCTTACAAACCATACACCTATTTCTTACATTTTCATTTCCAATACAATTTCACATCTTTCATTTCTTACTTTAATTAATCAAAAACAAAAAAATTAATTTTTCTCTTCCCCATGCCCTCAAAATAGCGCCGGCCTCCCTCTCTCTATGCTCAATTGTTTTATTTTCAATTATTTAATTAACACAAATTATCTCCCACATTTTCCTATAAATACCCCCTCATACCTTCACTTCTTTCACACACTTCTATACTAAAGTTACTCTCAAAATCTCTCTCAAATTCTTTCAAGAGTTCTCTCAAGAAGTCTTCTTAAGTTTAGTTTCCTTTAGGTAAGAAATTCTCAAGAATTCTTCATGTTCATCTACTTAGTATGAGCTTAGTGTATGTTTTCTAAAACCATGAAGGTTAAGAAAGCAACATTAGATTCATACTTTGTTTTTGTTCATAATATCAAATTCTTTATGTTCCTTATATTTCCTTTATGTTCTTTATATTTCCTTTATGTTACTACTATCTAATATATCTATATAACTATATATATTATTTAGAGCATATAAGCTCATTGTCTTACAATTTATTTATCTTTCATGCAATTTATTTACTTCATTTCAAGTTATTTAATTCAAGTTGATTTTAAGACTAGTCATTCTAGTCTTAGACTTGTCCTCATCAAGTCAAAACAATTTCTTTTCTTTTCGGGACTAGTCTTTTCTTAGTCCCGGGGTACCTTGATGAAGCTAAGGTCCCAATACTTGATTATTTACTTAAAGCTTTCAAGTTATTATTTTACATTTCTATAGCTTATGATTCATATTCATGCATGAACATAATGTTTTTGTCTCAACAAAAATCAATGAGAAAGTGTTTTCTTGAAATTAAAGATTCTTTCTAAAAGAAATAAATATGGAAAAAATGGATTTTTAAAAACCATGAACATATATGGGAATGATTTTTCTTACAAAAGGTTTTATGAAAACTTATCTTTATAAGAAGAAGAAATTCTTTTGAAACATTAAAATGTCATTTTGCTACTTTTGAAATCCAAGTTTAGAAAATAAAACCACACTTTAGGAAATTAAAGTAATTACAAGAAGATTTCATATTCATCTTAATAACTAAAAGATCTTTCAAAAGTAAAATAGAATCTCAAGTTCAAAACTTTAAAACCTTACTTTTTAAGTTGAGACAACCATTTACTTCATACATTATGTTATGAGTCATTACAAATAATATATATATACCTTTCAAAAGTTTACAAAATAATTGAAATATTTATCTTTTCAAAGGAGTTTTGTTTACAAAGAAGAAAACAAGTGTTTACAAAATTCGTGGCAAATCTGATCGCTACCTTTTCGGAACCCAAACGACTTAGTTTTATGGAAATAAGCTTAGAAATGCATAGATCGTTTCGAGTAGGTAGAAAACGGTATATTATAAGCGAAATTCCGAGTTAAAATGAGCAAGTTATGGCCATTTTAAGTTGGAATTTCCCTTTATACGATTTTTCTACTATTTTTAAGAAAAGATTAGAATCTTCAAGGATAGAATTTTTTTTTTTTTTGAAATACTCATTTTAGGTATTCTTCTTGATTAGATAATCACAGGAGAATTGTCCATATCCCGAGGATTACTACGATTAAGTGGAATTTCCGAACGACCCATCCAATTCAAGAACGGTGTCATCATGGCTGAGTGAGTTATTTCCCGTTAATTTTCTCATACTCTTGATTGTGTTTGTAAAGTTAGTTGCACTAGAATCTAAGTCAAAAATCAAAATGAAGTGTATGAAAATATGTTGAAGGGATACTAAGTATATCGAACTCAATTTGTTTGTAATAAAGTTGTATGTGCATTAATATCTTGAATTGTTTGAAATTGTTGATCACTTGAAAGAAGCTAAATGTAATTACTAGACTTTAATTAAAGATTATGCACACTTCATATGTTGAGTCACGTTGCATTCACTACTATACAACTGGTGGGACAAGTGTATAATAGTGGTGATAGACATAACCGGTATATCATGTGAGTGGCGAATAGGAGCCGGTAAGAACTACTTAAATTGATGGCTAGTAGGAGCCTGTAATAACTACAAGTTTTTGGGTGGCTAGTAGGAGCCTGTATTAACTACAAATTTTTGATGGCGTATAGGAGCCGGTAAGATCTATAAAAGTGTTTTTAAAAGTTGTGGCTGTAATTGGCCTGAATCCCCAACCCCGAATGAAGGGCGTAAATTCATTCAACATATGATTCCCGGAAAGTCATATGTCTTGTATGCTCACGTGGTTGTTGTATTTCATATGTTTGAATAATAAAATTGGATTGATAATTTACCTCGAGTATGAATTTTGGGATCTACTCACTAAGCCTATAAGCTTACACCCCTATAGATATTTGTATTCTCAGGAACACCTAATTTTGTGCCCGGGGTCTTCCAGTATCCGTATACGTTATATGATTGAAGCTTTTGGAGGAAATCTACTCGAAGACTTAGATTAGAATTCCTTTGAAATCTTTAATTTTGGATGATATGAAGTTTATCTCGATCCTTGGATTTATCGGGGGTATGCCCCTAAGAGATTATGTAACAGACCTTTGATTATTTATGATATGATATACTTTATTTCTGAATTCTTGTATGTTTAACTTTACTTGCTTAAACTATGCTTCCCAAAAGCATCTCCTATTACCGTGTTAGACGCCTTACATATAATACTAAGGCTTTCGCATGACTAAAGTAGCCATTCTTAAGCCTTGATATTATATGTGGCGGACTGCCACGTTTAGGGTACCCTTCGGGGCGTGACATTAAGTGTTTCCACATCCCTTGCATAAAGCTCATAGGGATTTTTAGTGGAATCACACATGTAGGATCTTACCATTACATGTTCTATTATGGTAAGGTGTATATCTATTACCTATTAATGATTTGGAACAAAAAAAGTTGAAGAAGAAAAATATGTGTGTGTGTGTGTGACGGCATAGAGAGCAAGAGAGGGAGAGAAAAAAAAATCCAAGGGTTTGTTTTAGAGAGAAAAGAGAGAAAAATGAAAAGTGAAAGATGAAAGACAAAAGGAGTATTTATAGAAAAGTAGATTAGGGTTTGTGTAGAATAAAAGAAAGAAAAATAAAACAAATTGAGAAAGAGAGCATGGGGAGGGGGGGCGCCGATTCTATAAGAGAAAGGGAGAGATGTGTGATATATTTTGTGTAATAAAATTCAAAATTCAAAAGTAACTTAAGTAATAAAAGTATTGGAAAAGTAAATGTAAGGAAAATGATGTAATATTGTAATAATAGGTTGTAAGGATGTAAGAATAGGGTATGGGTGGTTGTACTTGTGAATAGTGTGATTAGAAATCAAAAAATAGATTAGATAATTAAATTACCAGTAGTAATGAAAATACGATAAAAGGCTATAACTGTAACTTTTGTAAACCGAAAAATTATATAATTGATATATTTAGAAATCTTATAAAATTATGAGTCTAACAGTACTAATAACATATTTTTAATATCTCGAGCCCCGGGACATGCTTTTCAAAGTTTGTATCCGATGGGGTTCTAAATAGGTTGAAAATTCACTAATATGATGTTTTTAAGCATCCTGATATTATTACAAACCAATCTACACTCTCCACTCATATTTTGACTTCTTCACTTAAGAACACGGGGTTGCCGGATCTAAACTGCTATGGTTTCCTCAAGATTTGTTAACTTAGGATTTCCGGTTGACTTTTTGGCTTAAGGTTTAAGCTTGATATTACCCTAAAAATTAGGGGTTTACATGTTATGTAATAAAGGATTTGTGGAGAAATATTCAATAATTTGTGGAGTTTATCATTATTCTAGAGGATTTGTGGAGTAGAGTAGACAGTGTAGATATCAAAGATTTCCTTGTTAGGTTAGAGTTTTTGGAGAATTCATGTCTGATAGGATATATTGATAACGTGTTTATTTTTGTTGATGGATGTATATATGTTGTAACAGGATATTTGGAGTTTGTGGAATTGTTGTTGTTATTGATATAGGAGTTTGTGGATTTGAGTTGTATTCTTGAAATTGAGAAAGGAACAACCAATCTCTGCTTGTTGTTTTTGCTTGTAAGTTTAGTATTTCTTGATTGGTTATAGGAACAAAATTTCATAATAAACCTAATACTATTCAGCTTAATAATTGTCTGCTTGGTTGTGCTTGGCTTTGACCAATAAAGACCTAGCAGACAATGATACTGGTGAGGCACCCTGATGATCTTAGTGTGAGGTTGTCCCTAGTGGACTCGTGCTTTGATATGATTCCAGTAGAATTAGGGGGAAACGGGGATGTTTGGGGAGTACCCACTCATCCATATATGTATATAATTACCTTATTTTCAAAGAGGAGTCTGAGTTACTTCGAGTTCGGGACTAGAGTATACATAGTTCTAAACTGTGTTGATTTGCTGACTATAAAAAGATAACAAACTGATTGCTTACATTAGACTAAGTGCATTTGATATATATACCTGTTGCGTGTGCATTTGCATTTGCTTTTAAGAATTGGAGTTATCGTTCTAGGCTTCGCAGGTCCAAGTGATGAAGACATTATATATGATTTTTCGGGTTATGATCTAATCTTTGATCAGGGGGGATGGCGCTAGTGGACCTGACTACCCAGCTGAGAATTAGATCTGCAGTTTACAGGTTCATGGAAGAAGAGAAGTGTTTAGATCTTGAAGACTTGGAAATTATCTGTTTATGTTTTTATGTTTTATGTTTTATGTAAACTTTGGGAATAGATTGTTGTAGGAAGTTCTAGGTTGTAAAGAAGGTTTTTATCTAAATTGTGGTTTAGTTTAGTTGGCTTGGTATTGCCAACTAGTATGGTTGTTTTAAATCAGATATTTATTCAGAAGCTATGTTCCGGATTATATAGGTTGTGTTGAGTACCCTATGAGATATCTTATGTGTGTTTACAGGTGATATTGGATAATCTGTGGATATTAAAGCCTTAGCGTGTCCTTTTCAAGAGAGGACACGTGGCGTGTTGTAATGCCTTATTTTAGAATATTACAATTAGTCAATATTGTATTTATTATTTTGACTCTTTAGGATTTTTCCTTTTTAGGATTTTTTTTTATGTAATAGTATAAATAAGTCTTTTAGACTTGTGATAAGAACTCATATCATATTTTTAAACATAAACCTAATTTTGAGAGCATTCTCTCTGGTTATTACATTAAGTGCAACTCTTGTGTATTTGAGATGCACTCGTTGAGTGTTCTCATGTATATCCATGCTAACTCGCCATGTCACTTAAACAAGAGAAATACCCTAAATGAGTATTCAATAGAATTTCTACTTAAATTTTCTAACTCTATCTTCTAATTCTCGGTAAATCGTATTTGTGGAAATTTCAACTTAAAATGGCGATAACTTGCCCATTTTAACTTGAAATTTCACATATAAGATGTCATTTTCTACTTACTTGAAAAGATATATCTATTTCTAAGGTTATTTTTTACATTAAAAGCCATTTGGGTTGAAAAACGAGTTGATACAGTTTTGACACGAAAATTCCAGCCTTCAAATTGTGATTTTCTAATTTCTATTTCATCCAAAAATTTCATAGCAAACACATAGATATTTATATAGTTGTAAAATCCTTTTAGAATATATATACATATATATATATACTCATATTATATGCATGATTTTAGTAATGTGTGTCCCAACAATGATTTTTCACAAAACAATTTATTATTGAAGCTAGAAAAATGAAGTTTACAAATTTTTTTTCTCCAAGTTGTTAGAAGGAAACTTATTATTTCAAGTTATTCCAAAAAAGTTTCTTCTTATTATAACCATGTTTTTCTAACTTTATAGAATAAGTTTACAATTGAAACACTTGATTCCTTGGTTATTGATAGATTTTTAGTTTCTAAGGGGGTTTTCAAACTGGTGAGTGGCTATTTCGCTTGGCTTAAAAAACTTGTTTTATTCTTGGTGTCTATCAAGTGTTGGTATAACCATCTAAATAAGTTTTTAAGAAAAATTTGCATAGCAAAGAATTATCAACATTAAACTTAACAATAATTTATTCTAGTATTTTGAAAGGTGTATAATTGCACATCATCATAAGTCTTAGAGAAACTTTTCATAATAACGATTTATGAAAATTTATAATGAACCTATTTAATTTTGAAAATGATGTTGTTGAATCATGATCCTAAACTTTAATGGAAACTTTCTCCTAAGTGTTAAAAATTATTTTTAATTGAGAGTTTAGTCCCATTTTTATAAAAGAAAAGAATTGACGTAGCGAGTTAGTGTGGATATAAATGAAAACACTCAACGTGTGAATCTCAAATACACAAGAATTGTACTTAATGCAATAACTAGAGAGAATGCTTTCAAAATTAGGTTTCCATTTGAAAATATGATATGAGTTCTTGTCATAAGTCTAAAAAACCTATTTATACTATTACATAAAAAAAATCCTAAAAAGGTAAAATAACAAATACAATATTGATTAATAATAAAGACAAATAATAAATGCACATAAATAGTGTTGACTAGTGTTGACAAATCCAGTGGTTAAGCCGACGATGTAACTCCTAGCTCACCCGCCTCATTAAAAAAATTTTATTAAGACAACATCATGAAGATCATGCATGAATATGGTATTATAACCATGTTAAGAGATAAGAACAACTCATATAGAGAAAATAAAAAGATACAAAGAATCAAATAAGCATATATATATATATATATATATATAAGACCAAAAATATATAAGTCTTAGTTTGTATCAAGGTTTCCTGGAACTTAGAATGGACAAGTTCCATAAAGAGAAAAGAAAAGCATAAGAGAGCTTAAAAAAAGAAAATTGTGAAAGTCTTAGATCTTGTTTCAAGTTTTCCCAAGACTTAAACATGGGCAAGTCCCCAAATGAAAAGAAAAGAAAGAAAAAAATTGACTTGATGAGGACAAGTCTAAGACTAGAATGACCAGTCTTAATAATTATGAGTAATATAAGAAAAGAGAACGATAACAAGAGCATAATAAGATATTAGGTTAATAAACTTTAGGCTCTAAAGATTATATACACATACACACAGATACATATACTTTACATACTATATATGGGCAGTAGATTAGAAGTATAAACAAAATATGAGCATGACAACAACATAAATAAACGTGGTGTTTGAATATAACATAAACAAGTTGTTGTTTTCATGATTTCTACCTTAACATAATACTCATGGGGTTTTAGAAATCATAACATATGAAGTGTTCATGTTATGTTTCACGAAGGATAGGAGAGGGTTTAGTGTTTTACCTAAGCTTGGAGAGGAGTTCGTGGTGGGTGAATGAAAGAAGAAAATTTGTGACAAGGGTAGAGAGTGGAGAGGGTTTGTGAAGAAAATTTTGTAGAGTTTTTGTTATATGTAGGAGAAGTGTGTAAAGAATGAAAGAATGAAGGGGTATTTATAGAGTTTTGGAGAGAAACTTAGTGCGAATTAAATTAAATCAAATTAAAATGAAATCAAAATAAATGTAGAGGAGAGGGAGAGGTGCTAGCCATGGGGAGAAAGGAGAGAGAAAATTGATTAAATTTGTATTTTTGTAATGAAAAGTAAGTAATGTGTAAGATATAATATATAGATATATATAAAGTTTTATGGGGAAAGAAAATGTAAGAGATAGGTGTTGTAAGAGTGTAGAGTAGGTAGTAAGAAAAAGTAAAGATAGAAGAATAGTAATGAATAGTAGAGTAGTATACTGAATAGTAAACAAAACTAATAAATTACCAGTAATAAAGAAATTACACATAAAAAAAATGTGATATGTAATATTTTTAGCTACAAAAAAATTTCAAAATTGACATTTTATGAATCCTTATGAAATTACGAATCTGTATTGATTTCCTAAATATTTCTATGATCCTAAGCACTAGGACACGTTTTTCGAGAACTAATCATATTCATGTTTGAAACGATCAAATTTTAAATGAATTTGACCTTTATAGGCTATCTTATATTATTTCGAACTATAGTCCATTATTAACTCATTTCTATTATTCTCAAGTTTCGGGCGCGAGATATCTGGAGTAAAAACTGCTAGTATGCCTTGATCATTATTGACTTTGGAAGTTTCAATTTGACTAGGGTTAGGGTATACTCTAATTTTACCCTAAAATTGAGGGGTTTACAGGTTCTGTTCTGAAGCTGTATGTCACGCCTCAAAGGGTACCCTAAATATCACAGTCCACCATACATAATATGAAAGCTTAAGAATAACTACCTTAATTACGCAAAAACTTCGACATCATGCGCAAGGCGTACTTACACGACAATAGAAGACATTAGTGGAGTTATGCAATTTAAGAAGATGGCAATAAATAGCATTAAAAAATATCTAAACATGAATTGCATAAAATAAAGGATTAAGGTCTTACAACTCATAGGGGCATACCCCCGTCACATCTTAATGAATTAAAAACCATTGAGTCTTCCCCAAAATAAAAGTTCTATTCCAAATAATCTATACTTCATAAGGATATTTCTATATAAGCCAAAATCTTCTCGCAAACTTCTCCCAAAATCTCCCCATACTCCTTAGTCATTACCTGGGTAAAGACTCCCCTTAGGTAAAGCCACGAGTATTCATGTTACAACAAAAATCTATGGGAGTATAAGTACATCTTGCTTAGTGGGTAAATTCCCATAATAACATACCCATAAATGCAACCAATCACGTTATTAGTCAAGCATGCAAGATGCATCATCCGCATGAACAACAAATACATATGATCATTCGAAAATCATATGTAGAATAGATTTTACACCCTCCATATCAGGGGTTAAGGATACTTAAAGGCCTATACGACCACCAAATCTTGTATATTTTGATGCCCCTACAAACCACAATTTTTAGTAGATTTTCCTACTCCTACCAGCTACCACTACTTATCTCCACTCCCACATGAGAGAATAGTAGCGACAATGATGAAACTCAACTTTATGCCATGCATGAGCAAATTATTAATTAATTTCACATCAAGTTATTATCCATTTTAGGGATGACCATCAAAATTCGCACAAACATTTTAACAAAAACATTAATTAACAATTTAATTGTTGATATACTTATCTTCCATTGTCAAGCATCATGAAACATAACATAACCCATGTAAACCCACATGCAATTTCCACTTTTATCTTTTCCTATCTTCTAGTGCTTCTATTCTACAAGCACATATAAAAATACGAGAAAGCAAGGAAGTAAATTCACTAAGCTATTTATAGTTCTTCTAGTCAAAATAGTCTTCGAGAAACAGGGCTTCGTATTCCACGTTACCTAGACAAAAGAAATACTCAGGATTAGTATTTTATATTTGTCTTACTCAATTGTCTATCTCTACCAATTCTATCCAAGGTAAAATTTCCAATTACTAAGTTTGGACCTTAATACGGCCATAACTTTCTCATTTTAACTCCAATTTTCATAGATGAGTAGTTGTTTTCTACCTACTTGAAATACTCTATTCATTTCTATGGTTATTACAAATATTTAGGGTCATTTAGGTCTTAGAATCGAAGGCCATAACTTTCTCATTTTAACTCCAATTTTCATAGATAACTAGTCGTTTTCTACCTACTTCGAATACTCTATTCATTTCTACAGTTATTACAAATATTTAAGTCATTTAGGTCTTAGAATCGAATGGCTCATATTTCTCCCACATTTACATTTAAGTTCATTTTGACACTTTTTGCATCTTTTACCCTATGTAGACTTTCTAAGAGAACTATATAAATTATCCATATACTTAATCGTATTAGGAACTTAATAGTAGTTCATAATACATGCATGATCCTAGTGATGTTGCTCAAAAATAGGATTTTTCACCAAATGGCCTTTATGAAAAATTAGAAGACTTAAGTTTAAGAAAATCAAATTTGAAAACTTGTAGTGAAATTTAATTTCTTGGTACTTATAATTAGATGATCCAAACTTAAAATAAAATGTCATACTTTATTTTATTTATTGAAAAACCAATTTGTCAAAACATTGATTGTTCATGTATTTTTTAGAAAAGAATTTCAAGTTATAAAATTTCAAAAGATTGCACCTGGGCCTCAACATTTTTTAGAAAATTAGGAGATTGATTTTATTTCCAAATTCTTTTCTTATATGCAAGGATCTCCTAGGTATTGAAAATAAGTTTTAGAAAAAATTTTACATAACAAAGAATTGTCAACATTTAAAGTTTAAGAATTTATTTTAACATAATGAAAACATCACTAGGAGAACTTTTGTACATGAACATAAACTAAACTCATAAATTTTGTAATAATATACTCAAAGTGAAAACTTAATAGAAATAATAATAGGAACATAAAAATAGTAGAAAATAAACATGGTAGTCTTAGCTCATAATCAAGGCTTCTTGAGACTTGAATTATTCTAGTCACCATATAAAAATAAATAAAATGAAGCAAGATGAAATGAAAACAAGTGAGAGTCTTAGATTTTTGTCTAGATTCTCCGAGACTTGAAATATTTCAATCTCATTCAAACTCGATTATGAACCAATCCAGGACTAGAAGTTAATTAGTCATGTTGTGACTTGAAATGGACAAGTCATGTAAATAAATTAGTTGAAATAAAGAACATAAATAAACAAGCTAGATTAGTGAGAAATATGCTTCAAAGATTATAAATACATATATAGATACATACTTACATATACATAAAGGTTACAAACATGAAACAATGCATATATCAACATGAATATAATATTGTTCAAAGTATGTTGTCTTTTTATTTTTCCATTCCCTAGCATGATGCATCATTGGGATACTTTATGGAAATCATTTAATAATACATACATTAACATAACATAATATAGAAGTGGTGTTTAAGGAGATTACCTAAAAAAGAAAATGAAGTGTGTATGAGGAAATGAGAGGGGGAGAGATGGCATGATAGAGAGGGAGAGAGGAGAGAAAAATTGAGAGAGTTTAGAGAGAATGTGGTATTATGTAAAGTGTGGGAAAATGAAAGATGGAAGGGATATTTATAGGGAAATGAGTGGTTTAATGTGTAAAAGAAAAATGAAAAAGACATTAAAATATGAGTGTGAGAGAGAGAGAGAGAGGGGTGTCAGCCATGGAGGGGGGAGGGGCAGGGGGGGAGAGAGAGAGAGAGAAGATGAAGAAGAAGAGAAGAAAGAAAATTAGAGAAAATAAGTAAAGAAATGATATAAAGTATGATAGATAAGATGGATGTAAGAATAGGTTAAGGTGTGTAAGAATGTAAGAAAAAGTTTATTGATATGAATGATAGTAAATAGTAAATTAATAGTAGAAAAGACTAATTATTTACTAATAGAAAGTAAAATACGCGTATAAGTGGTTATAACTGACATTTTTATAAACTGATAAAATTTTATCTTATATTATAATGATGAATTTATATCATTCAATTGTTAACTATTTGTTGGAATATTTTACATTAATTTGTGTATTTGTGATCGGATATGGAAACCGTTATCAAGAAAGTTCCAGAAAGGTTAGGGTTTCAGAAACTCATATCATTTTAGGGTATAAACCTTATATTCTTCTTATTCTTAGGGTTTCCATCAAACATCTAATATTCTAGGGTCTTAGAATTTGTGTGATTAAGTCTAAGGTTTCTAAGGTCTAGAGTTGACTCAGTTTGACTTTAGGATTTCGATTCCAACCCTATGGTTTGAATATAAGGTTATCGTAAATTCTAGGGGCTTACACCATGCCTAGCATCATCTGGTACTTCCCCAACCTAAAGACATGATACTGGATACCTTTCTCCTATTACCTTTTTTATATCCTAGACAAGAGAAAGTGAAAAACTATGGCATTAGTACCCTTCAATAGATAATTTAATAGAATCAACTCTCTTCTAAGGATGTGACGTGGGTTGATGCTATCATGCTTTATTCACAATTTCCCTCCTTTTGTCTTGAGGGCTAGGCTCTTTCATTAGATGGCAGTACTCTACAGGGCATAGAGAGATCAAGAATTGAAGGAAATGGAAATGGGTGTTGGTGTAAATAAATAATCATGATGAGAAATAAGGATATTCCTACAAATATGAAGCAATAAGAGTAGAAAATAAATAACTAAATCATCAATTAAATAAAAGGAAAATTATATCTTATTTAGGACTCCTAATAAAAATGTTTACTTTAATAAGGTTTAACAAAAATTAATTACTAAAATACAACAGCAAAATCACGTGTATAAAACAAGATATAGGGAGATGATATATGTGCACATATATCATGGATTGTTCATGCAATATACAAATGTGTATCGCATTTATAAGTCCCAATCTATGTAGGGCTATATTGCACTTGGAAATTATGATATACATTTCTCATTTCTCTAACGTGATAAAACGACGGTACTAAAACTTCAAAACACAATTCACACCCATGATTTATACGTAACTATTTATATCCTATCTTATAGGTGCACTTTTACAATGATATTTTGGTAATTGATTTAATCCAATTTGCATATTGGTAAACCTTTTTTTTTTCCCAATAATGTGTCCACAAACTTTTTTTTCCCCAGTCATATTAGACATGTGTTAGGCTTAATAATGAAAAGAGAGAGAGAAGATCATGGGGTGAAAAGACAAAAGGTTGGAGAGACAAAGGGTATCAATACTTTTTCTTATTCATTACCACATAAGGGTATTCCTACAAATATGAAGCAATAAGAGTAGAAAATAAATAAATAAATCATCAATTAAATAAAAGGGAAATTATATCTTATTTAGGACTCCTAATAAAAATGTTTACTTTAATAAGGTTTAACAAAAATTAATTACCAAAATACAACAGCAAAATCACGTATATAAAACAGGATATAATGAGATGATATATGCGCACATATATCATGGGTTGTTCATGCAATATACAAATGTATATCGCATTTATAAGTCCCAATCTATGTAGGGCTATATTGCACTTGGAAATTATGATATATATTTCTCATCTCTCTGACATGATAAAACGATGGTACTAAAACTTCAAAACACAATTCACACCCATGATTTATATGTAACCACTTATATCCTATCTTATAGGTGCAATTTTACAATGATATTTTGGTAATTGATTTCATCCAATTTGCATATTGGTAACCTTTTTTTTTTTTTTCCCAATAATGTGTCTACAAACTTTTTCTTTTCCCCCAGTCATATTAGACATGTGTTAGGCTCAAGAAAAAGAGAGAGAAGATCATGGGGTGAAAAGACAAAAGGTTGGAGAGAAAGGGTATCAATACTTTTTCTTATTCATTACCACAGAGTGACAACGAGCAAATTTGCTTTGGAGATCCGCTCACTTGCTAGCCATTCCACTTTATCACCAAATCCTCAACTCCGACTAAAATGGTTCTCCCTTTAGGGAGATCCAATTGGTAACAAATGCCTAAATCCTGCTATGGCTATGCCGTGTTTGAGAAAGATTCTAAAAACCATGAAAAAAATAGTAGACGAGCAGAAAAATGGCATTTACTAATTAGAGGGAGATTCCAAGAACCAGAAGTAGCTTAGGAGGTTTAAAAGAGTAATTAAAGCTCAAGAATTGAAAACGTGAGACTTATGAAAGCTTGTTGTCATGCCATATTAGATAAATTAGTTGCTTAATCATTGATCCCAATCCATCGAGTAATAACTTCTGTAGAATTGATAAATCATCTCGCGGATTTCATATTTCATCTTATATTCTTAATAACTGGCTAAATGGGGTTAAAATAAACAAGTTACATGCTTCTACAGGTAATATCTCTTGCAAATTATTATTATTATTATGATGACGATCATCATCATCATCAAATAACATGGACAGCATCATCTTCGAGCCCCATCAATGAATAAATCTTCCTATTAGAAAACACCACACAAAACCACATTGCATTTAGTTAAAAAGGTCCACAACCCCCATTTTCATTTTGATTCTTCATGCCAATACCTATGACTATTGAAGTAGGATATACATAATGATGCCTGCCTTTATAGAAATTCCATAATCAATTGCAAAGATAAAGAAAGTGTTAAATGAAGACACTAACGAGAATGGTGCATAGTTCAAATATACATCTAAACAAGAGCTACTAATATTTTAAAAAGCAAAACACAATGTACACAATTTGTTGGAACAGCGTCTCCACAAATAATTACTCCCTCCTCTTGTCCCCTTTCCTCCATAGAAAATAGACACCACTTCAAAACATAATTTCCATCTCAGTACCAGAGCGTTTGTTACTCCATTTCCTTGTATGTGGAAAAAGTATGCCAGAAAGTTTGTTCAGACAGATGGACGAGGATACTGCTCTACATGATACCTGCCACAGCTCCATAGAGAAATGGCAAACTCTGCTCACGTCAGGTCTGTGGTCTTTTTCGTTACTTTATGCAACATAGCGGTGAATAATATTTTCTAGAAGTACATTCCATAGGGAATCCATGATGTATTATCATGGATTCCCTATGGAATGTACTTAAAAGAAAATATTAGGGAGATGAAAGAGGGAGTCAAGAGAGTGAGAGCTTGGAGAGAAAAGTGATGCATCCAAAATGAGGGGGGAGATGATGTACATATAGGCTCTAGCTCAAATGAATTCAATGTATTTACATTAGTTTAGGTGGATGGTTGGTGCATGAACTTGGCACTGGGACATGATTTTGGTTTCAAGGATAGGTGCATGTATCTTTAGGTGGCGCATGTATTTTAATTAATGACTCTCTCTCTCACATCTCCCTCTCCTCCACTCCTCAAGCACGCAAGCGGCACAGACACCCACACCAAAACCCCACTCATTCTCTCTCCAGCCCACACTAATCACATTCATCATAGAAAGAAGGAAGAGATGCTGCAACACCAGCCACCACTGCAGCTTAGAAGAGAAAGATGGACCATGAAAACAGCTTCCACATCCATGATTTCCTCTGCATTGGGCATGGTCAGCAGCTCCTAGGACAATTTAGGACTCAATGAAAGTCGTGTGTAAATTTCACATGCTACTGGAGATCTTGCATGGTTTTAGCTAATCAGGGGTAAGACCAAGTGTTCATGGAACTTGCGACATTTCCGTGTTAAAACAGGGAGGTGGGGTGCAACTCAAATACCCATATATTGATATTAATTTTAAGCACAGAAATTACAAATATGTCAAGCAATGGATATGAAATTAAACATCCATACTCAGCTTCCATCACTTACCCCAGTTCAAAAAACCCTTGAAGGAATGTTGCCGAACTTTTGAAGTAATAAAGAAAAGAAGAACAGGAATCTTCTTCATTAGGATCAACATGGAAAACAGAAGGTGTTGGGCTAAGTGTACCCATCAAACTTCTTCAAGAAACATGACCTAGTGCAATTAAAAGAGAAGAATATTAACAGGAAAGAAAATACTTTCAGCACAACTTTTATTTTACATAAGTAAGATAGCAAAATGAACCTTTGCTGAAAAGGTACTGACCTACATACCAGTGTGTTGCATTGATGGCCAAAACATCTGCAGAGGAAAAACAAATGAACCATGACTGGAGATAAAATATTGCTTTATTAGGCTGGCTAGAATGAACCTTATGCTATTGTTTGAGACTCTCCTTGTTCATGCATATCAATTTCTGTAAGAGGCATAAACACAGAAACACAGAACTACTTGCATGGGCTAAAGCCATAAGAGATGCAAACCGAATAGAAGCCAGGATGGCATTGAATACAGATCCTGGTGCCTTTGAGGAATTGGTAACAACTTCATCAGCAAAAGGATTCTTCTCAACCAGCACCTAAAGTTCCTATGTCGATTCTTCATGCAGCTCCAACAAGAAAAAAAAAAAAAACCTCTCTTACTACAGTTCTGTCTAAGAGCAACTCTCTTTCTTTCCAGTCATGCCAGAAACTCAAATGGAAGCAACACAAAGAAATCTGTGAAATTCAATTGACCAATTAGGCTGCGTGCTTAAAGGTGACCATGCTCAACAGATTCCAATCCTTAGCAGACAAGAGGACCTGGCAGCTGGACGTAACAGTACATTCGATCATCTCAACAAACATTCAATGATAAGACGTATCAAGAAAACATAATTTCAACCTACCTGGGCATTTATATTAGTATGAAATCACCCACTAGACAATCCCTTTAACAGTCAATTATTTTAGGGACGTTCTCTACCATCATAGGAAGTACTTAAAATTTTTGAAAGTGGAACATCAGCATCAATATCACATTATACCATAAGCATCAAGAAAAGAATGAACTTATTAGCTAATCCATCTTAAACTGACCAACTGCTTTTACGAAAAAGCTGTAAAAATGCAAATAAAAAACATTGCTGTTGGGTGGTCTTCCAAATAGAAGAGACATCAACAATAATCCAGTGCTCATCTAAGCAAGAATATTGTAAACTCCGAAATTTTTCATACAAATAGAAATAGAGAAAAATAGAAAATGGAATGTTAATATAGGAGTCAATCAAGACCTTAGAATAAAACCACAAATAATAATGAGCTTATATATAATTTCATATCCTAGAACAAAGTTCTAAAAATAATAACAAATAATAAAAATAGATTTTCATAAATAGCATCAGAAACTCAAAGTATAGAAATTATTTAAATAAGATTTCAAGAGTATTAGAAAGGCAATAATCAATAAAGTTTATAGTTAGAAAACGATAATTTATGAATGAATTGTTAAGGTTATAAATATACAATAAGAACAAAAACAGATCCATAACTAATAATTCAGACTTCAAATAAATATTCGGATCATACCATTATTCTAGTTAGTAAAATCTAAAGCTATTAAAGACTGAAATGAAAATTGGCCTATTAAGTTTAGACAACCCCTAATTAGGTGAGATAAAACCCTAAAAAGTAAGTAATCGTGTAAACTTTAAACCTAAAGTTGAACTCAATAATAACCTAAAAAATTTGTGAAAGTTTTATATAAATTTTGAAGACAGAACTCCTACATAACTGTCGTATCTATACCCATTTAACTTAATAAACTACCTAAAACTAAGATAAGTAACTAACTAAATATTATTATATTGTAAATACTCAGATTCTGGTGCAAATTGAGATGAATTTATAGCTAAGATCTTCTAGATTTCTGCCAGCCGAATTTGCAAGATAAAAAGGGATCAAATTGTGCAAGAAAAGTCAACAATTCCAACACACACACCAATTGGGATCATCCAAGTAGGCAGCTCAATTAATGCATCAAAGACAAGCCAATTTCGGTGGAGACTTCCTTTTTGGTTGAAATATTGCTGCCTCCTCTTGCCTATATATATATATATACATACTCTTCTCAATTAACACACAAACAGAGCTTTTAAAAACTTAAAAACAGCAACTCAAATTCGCTCCTCAATCAACCCCATCAACCACCAACCACCAACCACCAATATAGTTAAAAAATCCAAACATAACAATCTAGCTTCATTATAGCACAAAACAAGCTTGGGAAAGGAACAAGAAAGGTAAGAGTAAAATTCATTTTGGGATTAGATATAACTTGAACATTGTCTTAAACAATGTTTTGTTAATTCTAGGATTAAAACCAGCTCAGGAATAGAGTTTAAAACATCCATATCAGTCCCAATAAGGTGAACTTTGATAAACCCTAGTTACACCCTT
Organism: Combretum micranthum; assembly: GCA_024138025.1. NCBI lineage: Eukaryota > Viridiplantae > Streptophyta > Magnoliopsida > Myrtales > Combretaceae > Combretum > Combretum micranthum. The sequence goes on along the minus strand of JAMXBD010002144.1, from coordinate 27,267 downwards.
TATATTCATAAAACAAGGATTATATACATGTTGATATGTTGTAAGATGATATTTGTATATATATATCATGTAAAAACACTTAGGAATAATTTAAAAACAAGTTGGACGTGAAAAATCATGAAAAAAATGGATCAAAATTGTGTGGAAGATATAATCCACAGAAGAGACGAGTAGTACATGGAGTGGTGAACTCCCCGTGTTTTTCTTGGCTTTCTTTTCTTTATGAGGCCGTGTTTCCAGAAATACACGGCTAGTATACTGCCGTGTATCAAGCCGTGTTCTTCTCGGATTATATTTAAAAAAAATAATAATAGTAAAATCTGTTTTATTTATTCCTATTATTAAAATTATTATTATTATTAGGAGCATTATTAATATTATTATCATTATTGCTAACATCAATATACTTTACAAAGAAGAATAAATTATGATAATTGTTTAAAACTCAACTTATATTGGTAAACATATAAGAATAGAAATTTAAAATAAGCTAAAATATCAAACAATGTGATTTCTAAAATAGTTAGGTAATAATATAAAGACAAATCAAGAAAAACACGACGAAACTAAATGATAGAAAATCAATATTAGTTACTGTAATAGGTTAACTAAAGAATAATATAAAAGTCATGATAATATTATGATAAGATATCAATCTACTAAATATAAATTCTACAACTACCTAATAAAAAAACATAAATATCAAACAAGATCAAGAAAAGTAAAAAGAAAATAAATATTAAATAATAACTGTTATCATTGAACCATTAAAGGACTAATATAATAACAGAAAGAAAACCAAATATCAATAAAGAACACTTAGACACTCATAGAGTTTAATTATATAATTTATGTTTTATTGATGAATATATTTATTCATCTCAATAGGTGACCTTGATATTTGTGAGGATTTCCCCGTTGATTATTACGATCAGCTAGTATGAGTAGATAAGTAACTTAGACTTATTACATTATGTGTGCTTGTAGCTTAGCTGACCTTAAATGAAAAATAATAACATGAATTTGTTGTATAGGTTTACAAGAATCATTTGCTGTATGAATTATTGATTGCTAAGCCACTTTAATAATAGTAATAATAGAATTCTGTATGAACGTGTTGCTTGTATAGCATGCGGCTTGTCTTTGTAATGATTGATCAACTTAAACCTGATTAAAAACTATTGATTCCATAAATGAAATGAACATGCATTACATGATTTGCATAAGCAGCATTTGAGTAAATGACAACCTACTACATTGTGTTTCGAATCTCTGATAATGTTTGATTTTTCTAGGCAAAGAGGCTATTAGTTCTACGTAATATTACCTTTGTTCTGTCGGTACCATAGGAACTAAATGGTAAATGAAGGACGTCGCTCATAGTATCGCTTTGAAATGACTAACACTTAGTAAAATTTCTAAAACTAAAAATAGGAAATGAGTGTTAAAGATATGATAAATTTAAAGTGAGTATTATCGTTTTCCTGTATGCTTAGTCTCTCCTAGGTAAGTGGGCTATAGTATTGTGTTCTTTCAACCCCGATGAGAGGGCGTAAATCTTCATTTTGCTTTGGATTCCGGATTATCCAAGCTTGTATTTGTGCATATGTTTGATTGATACATTTCATATAACTGTTAATAAACTTGTTTGATATGTGGTAAGTTCTGGTTATTCATTGAGCCCGTGGTTTCACTCACACTCCTAAAGACATTTCAAGTTTACATTACGACCATGGCTAGTTATATCCAAGAATATGGCCCCAGTAAGAGCTTAGGAGCTGGATACTCATGGGTCAAATCAGGATAAGTTGTTTTCTATTATTTCTAGTATAAATTAGTTAGTATATAGTTTATCAGTTATGTATTTGGAGATTTATGGAAAGATTATATAGTCTGTAATATCTATGATACCCTTTATTTGTGATGACAGTTATTTATTAATTTATGTCTTACATGTATTTGTCATTTCTTATCCAAGCAACTAAAAAACCCTGTTGTTTGAAAATATGTCACTCTCCGAAGGTTAACTAGTAATAGTATTCAAGTGTGACTTGTTTACTACCACTAGAGTATCCTCGGGGCGTGACAAATACTATATGTATGGAAAATACCAAGCTGTTTCTGTCTTGAAGATGAAGCTTATACCCATGGTATTCAATGGTAAAGAAGGGAGGAAAGTTCAAAGAAAGTAAAAGAGGGAGTGGAAGGAGGCAATGATCTAGTAGAAAACAAGTTATTTTATTTATATGAACATGTGAGATGTGCTAAGATGCTGTGAATGCATGGACCAGGTTTTTGAGTAAGCAACCTTTTTTCTTTTTTTTTAAATCAAAAAGATTGAGTAAAAATTTTGGATTTAAGTCCACATAATATTAAAGGTTTTTGTGTAATTCACTCTTCAAGCAATAAGTCTTCAATGCATTGACTTCTACATAATCATAACAAATCTGTGTAATTCCACAATTTATACAATGGAAGACAATTTTCCTTCTTTCTTCAATTGTCAATAAGCCACATGAAGAAAAAAATTAAGTAAAATGCAAGAAATCATAAACCATACTTGCAGTGGAAAATAAGATCTGATTTGGATCTTAGCCATATAACCTCTGCTGCGAAATCCTCTTAGAGATAAAGTGAGCTTCTGTTTCCCTGCCCTCAGCCAGTAAAGCAGCTCTCAATTCCTCCAAGCATCCTAACTTTTGATAATCTTCTTTCTCCACCACCTTGTAAAACAAACCAAAGGCTTCTGAGACCCTTTTCTTTTTACAGAGACCTGCTATAACCATACTGCATATCTTGACGTCAATCTTGTGATCTACCTCCAAATTGATTAGTAGCATCTCGTGCACTTCCAATAGCTTTTCTTTTTGATAAAGGAATTTTATTATTTCTTCAATTGCAACCATATAGCCATTCTGATATAGCAATCGAACCATCTCAAATGCTTTTTTCCTCTCATCATGAACAAAGAGCAGCCTTATTGTTTCTGTTGAAAGATTGATATTTTGTCTAATGTATTTCTCTAACATCAACATCACTAAGCTGGCTGATTCAAGGGCAAAATCTTTCTTTAGTAGTTCAGCTAATATTGAATGATACATTGATGATCTAGGATGGTGGGAGCTCTTTAGCATCTTCTGTAGACATTTGTGCGCAAGAAGTGGATTACCCTCATGCAACAGACCATCTATCAAGAATTGATAGGTCCCATAATCTGGCACAAAAGCCCTTCTTAACATCAACACCAGGAGGTCATATCCAGCTTCAAAAGCACCTTCCCTGCAGTGACCCATGATTAGTGTCTTGAATGAAATAGGATCTTGTACTCCTCTTTTCATCAACTGCCTGAAAACTTTTTCAGCTTTCTTAGTTTTCCCGCATTTACATAAATACTCAAATATAGGATTATATGCGGCAACAAGAGGAGTACAACCAGCATTACGCAATAGGATCTTTGTTTCTGCTAGTTCATCAAAAAGTTCCTCAGCCTTTCCAAATTTTCCACTCTGACAAAAACTTCGGATCAAAACACTATATGTAGCTGAATCAGGTGAGACACATAACTTTGACATGTTTTCAAAGACCTTCATTGCTTCGTGTAGATTTCCTAAATCACAATGTGCTTGCATCAATGTGTTGAATGTGCATATATCAGGCACAAATTCCCAGCCCATTTTTCCCTCAAATATATCTTTTATCTTATTGAGCTTTTGCGCTTCACACAGCCCTTTTATTAGAATGTTGTAAGTAATTTTAGTTGGTGCCAGTCCCTCACTAATCATCTCCTCAAATATAAGCATCGCCTCATCTGTCTCTCTTTTCATACAGTACCCTCTTATTAAAGTTGTGTAAGTGACAACATTAGGATTCAAACCTGAGCTTTTTCTCTTCATACCCTTGAACACATTATATGCTATTTTGACCTTCCCAGCTCTACACAATCCATCAACAAGACAGTTATATGTGATCACATCTGGCTCACAATTAAACAGCGACATTTTCTTAAAAAGGTGAAACCCCTCGTCAACCATGGAGTTCATACAGAATCCCTGAATCAAAATATTGTATGTGTATGTGTCAGGTGTGACCCCATATGTAGTCAGCATTTCATCATATAAACTCTTCACCATATTAGTCCGACCCCTTTTCAGCAAAATTGAAAAGATATTATTGAATGTAATAATAGAAGGTGATACTCCCATGGATTTCATTGTTTCAAAAAGCTTAATTGATTCCTGAAATAATCCAGCTCGGCCATAGCTTCTAATCAAGCTGTTGAAATATTTATCTTCGAGTTTAAATTTTTCATTCGATTTTCTCTGGATAGAGAACAAAAAATTACGAGCTGCATTGAAATTCCGTGAACGGCCCAAGATTTCCAGCATAAGAAAGTATGAGTGCTTGTCATGGTGAAACCCCATTTTCTCCTGTGCCCAATTGAAGAAATGAAGTGCTTTTGATGGGCTTCTTACTAGGCTCAAAATTTGAAAAATACGAGTCTTGGACAGTGACGGGGAGAGCAAAGCAAGAGATGATTCTAGTTCAATTGACCACGGTCTTTTATCAATAAGCCGTGTCATAGCTTGAGCTTTGTCAGCTTTAATGGTGGACGTTGAGCCTTTGAAGTTGGCAATTTTGGCCTCAGCTTCTTGGAAGCAGTAGCACCTGGGGTTCCATTAAAAAAAAGAAAAAAAAAACCAAAATGATGAGGTAAAGGGAAGATGTATAATATGCTTGGCAGAATAGAAGAGATGAACGAAATTATACCTAAAAAACACAGAGAATGGAGATTTTTTCAGCATCCCATATCGAATTAAAGCCATCAAATTAAGATCACTTCAAACCTTCACATTTCTACAGCCCTCCAGTTTGCTTCTGATTGCGCAAGCAAGATTGTTTTCTGCTGCGATACCAAGGGATCCATGCCACGATAAGCACTAATTTGCAATAATAACCTTAAAAAAAGAGCGTTCTTACAGGCAAGAGTCCTCAATTTAACGGTAGAATAATAACCTGTAAAAATAAATGCGTAAATGAAAAACAAACGCTAAAGTTACCAATAGCATCAGCCTAACATGGACAAGACATTTTCCTTCATTTTGTTCCTAAAAAGCTGGTAAACGCCAGATTAAAGAATGTGCATGTCATGAATTCAAAACCAATTTTATTGTTCACCCTAAAGTAACAGCCTAACTGATAATAACAGCAACTACATGGGACAAAAGGGGGGAAAAACGACATAGCACGCGTTTGATGAAGAGATTACATGTGATGAGGTGTACTTAAAACATAATGATAAAGAGAGAATATGCACAAACAGGTGGTGTTCGAAACATGCCAAACACGTTCTCTCACACTTGCGGTGTGGATGAGGTCTTTGAAGTGGCGCTCACTTCCATCAGTGCTTCCTAGTTGAAGAAGGGAGGGAGGGAAGGAAGGAAAGAGAAAGACTCCGCCAGTCCGGTTGCCGAAGGAGAAAGCTCTTTGGTTTGAGTCAGACTTCGCAAGATTTACGCCCACGACCCATTAAAGATAAACAGATGGCCTTGCCAAAACCATTGTGCCATGGCTTTCACTACACAAACGAGCCCAGACCGTGCTTAACCGGCCGAGCCGCAGATGCCTTATAGCCAGTAGGTATCACATGATATTACCGTCTAACGCACTAACTTAAACATTACCGAATTTGAATGCAATGCAGCCTTTAATTGAGTGGAAATATAGGTTTAAATTTTAGTCATTTAGATCAACAAATCTTATTTCTAGTATGACCGATTGCACATCAAGGCAAAGTTGAGTCGAGTATTTTATTAAATTTGAAATTTAATTGACATAGATAAATATGTTATAGTTTGACTTCAACTTCAACTTTTTTACTAATCGAGTTTAAGTCAAACCGAGTTAAGTTTCAAGAAAATCAAATTCGAATAACTCATGAATAGCTTAAAATACAAGATAAAGTTAAATTATGAACGGTACGTATAAAATGAATAAATGTTAATGTCACACTTGGCAAATAAACTTTTCCTCAAATGTATAATTAACTTTCTAAATTTTAAAGTAATCAATTTAATACCTAGTTAAAATTTTTGTATTTATTAATGCTGATAGTTGTCTTTCATCAAAGGTCCCTCACGCCTAATCTGACCTCATAGCCACATGGTAAACTATTACTTTAGGGTGAACAACAAAATTGGGTTTGAATAATTATGATGACACTACCAACCTTGTAGACCATGTCACACACTTCATATCCTGCATGGTCTTGTGGGGATTCAACAATGCCATCATGTGCAATGTGTTTCCTAGAACTTTTTGCAAAGTGATAAGCATACAGTTCAACCAAATCACGCTTAACACCATCCACAGCTTCAAGGAGTTCATCGAGATGCTCAAGACTTACTTTATATCAAGTAAACCATTCAAAGAGAACATTTCTTCCCTCTATGAGGTGAAGCAAGGAAAAACACAAACCCTTTTAAGATTACATTGTTTACTTCACAAGAGTAGTCCCCAAGATCCCTAATGTCAATGAGGCTTCCGCCCTAAAGGCTGCCACCTAAGGTGTAGACCCGCTTAGCCACTTCTTCAAGTCGTCAGTGAGAAATCTGCCTTCTAGCTTTGAGTAATTTAGCGAAAAAGCCAAAAAGCACATCATCAAAGTTGATGTCATTAGAACTCGCTAAGAAGCAAAAAAGGCCCAAATAAGAAAACCCCTACAAAGCCCACGTCTCTACCAAAAGAGACTATCCCCCAATAAGAAGATTATATTGGGAACTCAAAGCCCTTATGAGGAAAAGTTTTTCCTTAACTTACTTGGAGTCTGAAACCCACCACATACCCCCACCCCCCCCCCCGCGGCCCTTCTCCCCCTACCTCGCCCAAACCAAGTAAGCCACTAGGGGAAATATTTCCATGACATATCATAAGAACATCCAATCTCCCCTACTCAAGATGCGTCCCCAAATGGGAGATACTGCAAATATCACTAGAATTATGATTACACCACCAATGAATGTTACCAACTTAAAAGCACCCTACAAACTACAGCCAAGTAGATATACTAAAACGAATACACACCTAACAGATGGGGACATTAAGAGTCGACCAACCCAACAACAGCTTGAGAACATTAGTCGCTACAGAACAAGTGAAGCGTACAATGACGTAAACTCCTAGAATAGGGGCCTCCACAAAGTACTCAACACAATTGCCAGAGGGTCCCATAAGAGAGGACCAACGAATAAAATCACATATAACAATAGGAAAGAGGAGTACTAATTTTCTATGCCAAGAAATAAAAGATGGAAACTTCTCTTAAAAATATTTGGAAGGCATCAAGATCTCACGTCAGGACGTCCTCATCATCTTAGCTAGAATCGCTTGACTTTAACATCAAAAAGTCATGATTGACACCAGCAGTAGTGCCAATGTCATCATCAACAATGTTTACGAAAAATGGCCCCTAAACTAAGAAAACACTTGAAATTATATGACCATAATCTCTACAGCTTCAACAACTACCCACCCATTGAAAGCCAAAGGCATCATTACCCGGTCCTTAGGGCTTAGAGATGAAACCACATCGTTACACATAACGTCAAGTTTGTGGTGATTGACTACGAGTCACCTTATAATGTGATACCCAACTAATCCAACCAATCCCTGTTCCATACGGTTGCTTCCCTAGTACACATAAAGATGAAGTTTCTATTGTCCATAAGGTTCAACATTGCAAAGGCGATCAGGTCTTTTCTTGTGATCTATACTTCAATGCCTTAGCATAAGAGGAAGTGTACCAAATTAAGGTGACATTATAAGAACAAAAGAAGTAAGGACCAAAGTGGTAGAAGAAACCAAAGAATTCCAACTAGGCGATGACCCCAAGTGAACAATAAAAATTAGGATCAATATGTCTCCTAACCTAGAGAAAGCCTTCGTCGAGTTACTTTGGTGCAACTTTGATGTGTTCGCTTAGTCACCCATTAACATGGCAAGGATCTCTTATAAGGTCATAGCCTACCACCTTAACATTGACCCAGCAGCCAATCCTGTAAAACAAAAGAGAAGACACTCCATTGCCGAAAGGCAAGCCACCATTGAGGAGGAGTTCTAGAAGCTCTTCAAGGCTAGTTTCAATAAGCTAAGAAGATACCTAACATAGCTGGCCAATATAGTCCTAGTCAAGAAAGTGAATGACAAAAGGAAAATGTGTGTTAACCATATCAAACTCAGTAAAGCTTGGCCAAAAGATTGCTTCCCACTTGCAAGAATAGATCAATTAGTGAATTCAACATCAAGAGATGCACTCCTAAGCTTCATATGCCTTCTCCAAGTGCAACTAGATTAAGATGAAACCCAAGGATGAAATATGCACATAATTCCTTACTTCCTTTGGCATCTATTATTACAAAGTGATGCCTTTTGGATTAAAAAATGTTAGGATGACCTATCAATACATAGAAACTAAAGTATTCAAGCATTAAATTAATAGAAACATGGAAGTATATGTCGGTGACATGGTAGTCAAGAGTATGGAACCGATCGAGCACTCAAAAGATCTAAAGGAGACCTCCGACCAACTAAGGCATTACAAGATGAAGTTAAATCCCCAAAAGTGTGCCTTTGGAGCCATGTTAGGAAAATTCCTCAGATACTTGGTCACCCGGTGAAGAATCAAACCTAACTCTGAAAAGATTCGTGTTATCCTAGAATTGAAGTCACTAGGAAAAATCAAAGACGTCTAATGATTGAACGGTCGAGTCATTGCCTTAGACAAATTCATGTCCTATAGTGAAGGCAAATGCTCGAGTTTCTTTAAGCTGCTAAAAAACCTGACCAACTACTAGTAGACTAAACAATGCAAACAAGCATTCACCATGCTAAAAGAGATAATGACCAATCCAACCATATTCTCAAAACCCCTCTTAAGAGAAGAGCTATAATTATGCCTCATCGTTAGTGACCAAGTTCTCTCATTTGCATTGGTCTTCTCGAAGAAAGATATCACAAACCTATATATCGCAGGAGCTATGCCCTACAAGGATCAAAGCTTCAGTATATCTAATAAGTCTTCTAGACTTTATTCCATTTATAGGAATACATGCATTGTTTGATCCATTATTAGATAAATTCCTATAAATTTGTACTATTATTATGTAAATGTTGTTTTCTAGCTCCTAAGATCAAGAAAAGAAGAAACAAAGTGATTTGAACCAAAATTACAGCAAAACAACAATATTGAAGACAGAAACAAATCGCGCCTATGGTCTCTTGAACACAGCTTCTACCGCTGCGAACCTTTGAGCCGTAGTCTTACCCACGAAAAGTGACCCTACCTTGCTATCACGTGGATAAGGATATATGCAAAATTCATTAAAAAGAATCTGCCATATCAACAAATAAAATTTCATGGTTTTTATGCTCTAATACCTATAAATAAACATGCACAAACATTGTAACAATATTGTACCATATGTAATAAATTTCTAATGTAGAATAGAGTAAGGTAAGAATTTCTAATGATAGAAACTTTTCTTTTATAAGAAATTCAAGTTTTCTAGATAAATTCTTATTCACCCGACATTTGTTCTTGCAAGATTTTTGTATTTAATAAGTAATATTCATCTTTATTTCATATTGTTCTCCTATATCTATATTTAATGTTCATATACATTGGGAAATAATCATTTTCACTTAGAGTTTGTGAATCTAAGACCTGATTCATGTGATTTCAATGCGTTTTAATTGAAAATTGACTAAGTACTTGTAATTACTATCTTGAACCTTAACTCATGAGTTTATCTTAGTGCACCATAGATTCATGTTTGATTTCATCTAAATAAATTGAGAAAAATTGTTCTTTTGAATAGATCTAAGTTGCTAATGAAGTTGTCCGTAATCACTTATAGATAGGAATAGTGAAACTTTCTGTCACTTGATATTAATTTCATTAAAATAAGTTTTAATCAAAGGATTCTTAATCTTTATGCAGATCTAGGTTGCTTATAGCTTGTAAAGAGATTCCGATGGTCTAATCTAGATTTAGAGTTTTTAACCTTGAGAGAGGCTTTAACTTACCTAAGTAAATCCGATCATATAAGTATACCTAGCAAACAACTCGTTGGATTTGTTAAAGAAATTTCATGATAAGGAATTGTTGAGGCAAATCCTAAGCTCTTCTTGGCATTAACTGACTTGACATGAACCCTAAGTATAGGAACCTAAGAGCCAACAATCAATAATGGAAAAAGAACCCTAGGATCGTCTTGAAACAAGCGAAAAGAAACTTAACCCTAATCAAACTTATCAATCAGAACCAAAGCTATCAGGAACTGAACTTGACCCCAACCAAACTTGTTGATTAGAACCAAAGTTATCAGATTCGGTCCTTTCACAAGAACCAAGAGAAAGTTCTCACAATGGAAGAAACTCTCAAGAAATATGTTCATCCATATATTCATCTATATTTTAATAACTCCCATAAAATAGGTTTATATAGGCTTATTTACTTAGCCTCAAAAGAAAGCAACAAAACAAGGAAAAACATAAAAATTCGAAATAAACGACCCTAATCCTATGAAGGTTGGTTGCTCACAAATCAAGGCCGCGCGGCGTATATGAGAAGGCCCATAGCATACATTTGAAGGTTAGCAGTGTAGAACTCCTGAGATGCTTTAACCTTTCGTTTCCCAGACTATTTTATCTCCACTTCTGTGTAAAATATTAATTGGTTTAGGAGATGTGTTAAAATCTTACTAGACAGCTTCATTCTCTTGAGTGTCCATGATCAATCCATGTAAGGCTTCCTTCATTCACTTGACTTGTGCTTTTGTCATTGGACCTCCAATTCCTTGAAATGGATTGTTGGACTTAGACTTGGTTGGCTCTAGGTTTGATGCCATATGATCTCCATAATTCCCTCCTTCTTCGGATATCTTTTCTTGGAATCTTCTGGATTATATCTATATGTTGGTTTATTTGGAATGAAAGCACTAGGAATGAAATCAATTTAATGCTTTATTCCATATTGAATTTTCTAGGGAAAAATCTTTAGACTCCTACAATAATGAAACATCCACCTTAGGTGGAGAAGGATTAAGCTCATAAGTGGAAAAATAAACATCCTTGTACATAAGTACAAGTGAGTGCTATTTTGCCATCATGACACTCTTAATCTCACTTTTTTAGCAATATTACTCACTCCCATACCCTTCTCTGAGCCTTTCCCCTCATTCTCACAAGTATTTTTTTGTTACTCTTTTTCACACCCTCACTCCCTTTTTCACTCATTATTTTCTTAAGCACTCTTTTCTTTTTCTCTTTCTCGGAATTCTCTCGTTATCATCATTTGATCCTCATAAGCTTCCTATGGTTGAGGGGCGTTAAAATCACAAGCCTTTTATTTAGAATAAAAGAATAGTGATTTTTGTATCCATCATGCTTGACTCTCCTATCAAACTGCCATGGTCGCCCCAAATGAATGTGGCTAGTTTGCATTGGTACCACATCACATAATACTTCATCATGGTAATTTCTAATGGAAAAAGCAATTAGAACCTGCTTCGTCACCTTAACTTCTCTACACTCATTTGACCATTGCAATTTGTAAGGTGTTTGATGCTTGAAAGTTTTTAAATTCAACTTGTCCACCAATAAGGTACTAGCAACATTTGTATAACTCCTCCTGCCGAGTATCAAGCCGCATACCTTATTATTCACATGACATCTAGTATGCAAGATATGTTCATGCGAGGCCTCATCACCATCATCCCTCAACAAATTTGGATTCGCTTGTATTTTACTCATTTTTTTAATCAAACCCTAGACGTAAAACCACAAATTTCACAAGAAGATAAGAAAATCAATCTAATCAAACAAATCAAATCAAATTTTTTTAATTAAGAACAAATTGATTCACAAAAAAAGGAAAGTTTTTTTTTTTATAGAAGGATAGGTAGGAGAAAAAGACAATGGAAAGATCAAATAAAAAAGGAAAAAAAAAGAATAAGATTACCTTATTCAAGGAGCCAAAGCTGTAATACCAAATGATGCAAACCCTAAGTATAGGAACCTAGGACCTAACAATCAACAATGGAAAAAGAACCCTAGAATCATCTTGAAACAAGAGAAAAGAAACTTAGCCCTTATTAAACCTGTCGATTAGAACCAAAGTTATTAGAAATTGAACTCGGCCTTAACCAAACCTGTTAATTGGAACCAAAGTTATGAGATTCAGTTCTTTCACAAGAACCAAGAGAAATTTCTCACAATGGAAGAAATTCTCAAGTAATATGTTCATTCATCTATTCATCTATATTTTAGAAACTCCCATACTATAGGTTTATATAGGCTTATTTGCTTAGCCTCAAAAGAAAGCAACAAAAAAAGGAAAAAATTTAAAATAAACAACCCTAATCCTATGAGGGCCGGCAGCTCACAAACCAAGGTCGGTGGTTTACATGTTCAAGGCTGGCGGCATATATGAGAAGGCCGACGGCATATATGAGAGGGCCAGCAGTGTACATTTGAATGCTGGCAATATAGAACTCCTTATATGCTTTAATTTTTCGTGTCCCAAACTACTTTATCTCCACTTCTATGTAAAATATTAATTGGTTTAGGAGATGTGTTAGGGTCTTGTTGGATAGCTTCTTTCTCTTGAATTTCCATGATTAATCCATGTAAAGCTTCCTTTGTTCGCTTGACTCGTGCTTTTGTCATTGGACCTCCAATTCCTTAAAATAGATTATTGGACTTAGACTTAGACTTGGTTAGCTCTAGGTTTGATGCCATCTGATCTCCATTAAGACTTATCTTACTATTTGCCCTAAAAGCATGTATATATTTAGAATTAACCTCAGTTTAGTGTTTTTTGTTCATAATGTTTTGTTAAGTTTTTCTTTGGCTGGATAATAGATTAAAAGTGAGTACGATAAGGAAGCTACTAACGATCCTCAAGGAATACAACTTAATACTTTCTATGCTACTTCGATAGGTGTGCTTGCCTAAGTTGGTAGTTGCAACAGAAGTTGAATAGAACTTATTAGCAATCTTTATAAATTTTTGAAAACGAATTCAATATTCACATTTGAGCTTTCAAGTGAACACAAAACCAACCAAGTCATTTATGGCGGCATTATCGAGGATCGACGTTGGATTCATATCTATGAAGCTTAATGAAGCAATACTCGAAAGCTTTACATCTATTAGTCTAGTTTTTAACCCCATGAATAGTATGAATATTTTTAGTTTTTGTTGCTATTTTTGTTTTTGCATATATTTGTAAATATTGCTTTTGTATATAATTCCACCTTTTTCTGTAAGTATTTTGTTTTTGTTTTTGTTTTTCTTTGAATATTTTTCTTCTGTTTATAGCACCAACCCATTGTTTTTGCTTTTTTGTACATATGAAAATTTATGTATATAGTAGTTGTTGTAAATAACTTTGTATCTATTTGTAAATATGCTTAGGTAGCTTTTCGTGTTCTTTTGTATAGTTATGTCATGTTCTGTGTATAATGTGTTTGTTTAGCTTTAGCTGTGTTTTTATCTTTGTTCAACTTTTCTTTTTGTTAATAATGTTTTTCTATATATTATGTTGTTGTTGTTGTTTATCATCTCTATTGTTGTTACATAGTTTTTGTTGTAGTTTAAAATAATGTCAGTTGTTTATAGTATGTTCTGTTACAATATAGGTCTGTTGTAGACCAATTCTTTGTTATAATAAAATAGTAAGATTATGACTAAGAGTCACTCACACACTTTGTTTCCCTTTACTCTAGAATCTCAACGTGTAGGAAGAATATCTAGGCATGTAGCTAGAGAGGAGTATCGTATTTATCTTGAAGGAATGGCCAATAGAGTGGACTCTGAGAATGGAGGAGGTGAAGTTCAAGAGGAGAATGAAGTTTTGAATGGAGAAAATAACTTGGGTAGGATAAACCATCCCCCTAAGACAGTGCCTGATTTTTTCAGACCAAACTTAGATGGGGCAAACACGAGCATAGCTAGACTTAGGGTGGCTATAAACAATTTCAAAATTATACCCAATGTCATCAAAATGGTTCAACAATATGTGTAGTTTAATGGACTACATGATGAAGATCCCAATACCTACCTCCAACAGTTTCTTGAAATTTGTGACACCTTCAAGATCAACAGAGCCTCAAATGATGCTATTCATCTTAGGTTGTTTCATTTTTCTTTTAAGAAGAAATGCAAAGAAGTGGCTCAATAGTCTGTCTAAATAATCGATAACTACCTGGCAATAGATGGCAAAAAATTTTATGAGCAAATACTTCTTACCCTCTAGGATGGCAAACATGAGAGCAGATATAGCTTCAATTTGCCAGTTGGAATCTGAAAACCTGTATGAAGCTTTTGAGAGGTAGAAGAAGTTGCTAAGGAGGTGACCATACCATGAACTACCAAAATGGATCAAAGTGTAAACGCTCTACAATGGACTGAATTATAGCACTAGACAGTTGAAAAGTGTAGCAAGAGGAGGGAGCCTAAACAATAAGTCCCCTAAAGAGTGTTGAGTCTTTTTTAGGATATAGCCAACAGTCATTATCAATGGTCATCTGGTAGGGCTAGGAAAGAGAAACCTGGGAGTGTTTTTGAGCTTGACATAGTCACATCTTTGACATCTAAGGTGGAAGCCCTAATGATGTGTTGGATCGTTAAGCTTTAAATTTATAATCTTATTAATCTTAGACCCACATAAGGCAGTGCACCTATTATGTAATATAGAATTAACTTAGATATCATCCTAGTGATCTATGTGCAGCTACCAGTAATAACCCATTAATTATTATCTAGCCGAATCAAATGTAAGATATATGCTAAACTTCCTAATAATTCTAACTAAAAGCAAGTCCAAAAGCCTTAGATGAAAGATATGCATAAATTTCTCAAGATAAATCAATTCACAAACAATGCCCTTAGCTTTGATCAACCCTAGCCCCCTTCATCTTTAAAGGTGTATTCAATTGAATGAAACTTGATCTTGAACTATCGAATTTCTCAATTAGATTAATTACTCTCTTCAAGTTAATTAATCCCTAACCCTAATTGCAAAAGTGGGAATTTCTTCCTTCACAATTATCAAATTAGAATAGCATGAAGATTATGAACCCTAATTGATAGAAAGTTGGAAAAACCCTATTTCTAGATAGATTACACAACTTCTTTGCCCATGAGAGATCAAACCCATTAAGTAAAATCTTCTTTCAAATTAACAAGAATCAAGTTTGTAATAACTTAGGCTTAAAATCATCACAAACAACAATATAAATCATGGAGCAAACTCAAAATCAAACTTCATTCAACTAATAAACAAGTCGATACATGAAGGCTAGGGTTTCTCAAAACCAAGGGCATACACAACTACTCTTTCATGAAGAGATTAACAATAACAATAAGTACAATGGGAGAAAAAGGAAAGATCATGATGATAAAACCCTTGGTCGAAGTGATGTTTGTGAATCTCCAAGTTGCAGCACGGATTTCTTCTTCAAAAAGCTCTCCAAAATGTGTTCTAGAATTCTTAGATGGAAATACAAGTGAATGAGTGATAAAATTACAAAATAGGGCGCAGGTATATATATTTTAGCCTGTACACGATCCATGTACGTTGGAGTAGTGTACTCATTAACTTAGCACATTTTTCCTTTTTTGTCAAATGTACACGACCTATTGTACACAACTGGTATATCAAGGGTTGTGTACCTTGGAACCTTGAATTTTTCTTCAAATTCTCTCCTCCAAAAGTATACTAGTGGTGTAAAATCACTAGTGTATGGGCAACAACTCCAAAATGAGCTCTAAAGCTCTCTAAAATTTTGGCTTCTTTCATTAATAATCCTTTGAAAAGCCCAATTGTTCCATAGTTATCCCTGAAACGCAAAATTAGTTCAATAACAATCCTTTTCTTCAATAAATCAATTAAAAAGCATATGAAATATGCTCAATAATGCACCAACAATAAGGGTCTTAGGATACTTATCACCTGACTAGGAAGATTGATGGTTTGACATGGGGGTTGGACAAATTCAGATGGTTGATGGAAGTTTCGGAAAAAGTTCTAAGTATATGCTAACTAAGAATGTAGAGTGCGTTGAAAATTACAATGCACCCAAAAATGATCATTTTAGTAACACTTACAACCCTAGCTGGGGGAATCATCCAAATTCTAGGTGGAGCAATAATAATTTTCAAAATCTAAATTTTACTCCACCCAATTTTTAGAAACTATGGGGTCAAGGATCGAATGTGTTTCAAGGAAAAAGTTCTTTGGAAGAGCTAATTCCTCAATTTATCAAGGCCTTTAAGGTAAGGTATCACGCCCCAAAAGGTATTTGAATATGGTAGTCCACCGCACATAATATGAAATGATCCAAACACCACCTATAATTAATTAAAGTCAAAATAAAATAGGCATAAAATAATTGGAAAAAATTAAACAAGAGGATAAACAAAATTAATTAGTGGGTTGGGGTAAAATAGAATTTAGAGATGGATAACTAATGGAGATTAGGTCAAAAATCTGTACAAAGAAAAGCCTAATGCAAATGGACGGCTATGATTGTGCCATGTGGTACTCTAGGGAGAGACCTAGAAACCTTAAACCTTGCCCTATATAAACCCTTTTATTTTTCTGCTATTGCCTTTTTAGGAAGCCCACAATAACCCTAAGGTGAGAAACCTAAACCTTAGCCTTTATTTGAATGTTAATTAAGCAAGATTAAAGGAAGGTTAGCACTAATTAGCTGAGATTACCCATTTTGTGATAGGAAATGTGGATGAAGAAGATGAAATAGGAAAAAGAGGAGTACAAGGAACATAAGAAAATCAGTAACAGGGTAAGAGTGTTGATTTCAAGTGTCAAAATGCAATATTTAAGGTATTTTAGATGTAGATTCTGACACAGGAATGTTGGTAGGAAGCGAATGAAGCAAGGAAATCAAGTTTACAAGTGTTTTAAGCTTAGAGAATCACCCTACAGTTGCCACAAACGTAAGACTTAAAAAATTGACTTTTACTGTCATAACTATGTGTTAATAGAAGAATAGAAGAGTCCTAGCAAGGTAGAAGGTGAAGTATTATGCATGTGTAAGTGGAAATTCTGCTAGATACATATTTTGAGATGGGAACGGTGAATAAAGTATCTAATTTATGGAAAAGAGATGAAACAAACATGGAGTCTGATGCTTTGATGTTAAAACCACTAGGAAAAAAAAGTATGCTTGTAAGTTTGGAAATCTATAAGGAAATCATAATGAACTAGATATTTGATGTCAAACGTAGATGAGTTAGGATTTAATCTTAGATTTATCATGTCTTAACATGTGAAAGGTGAATATAGTTGAGTTTAGGCATAACACAAACATCTAGTACCTTTAGATCACCATAAATTGGTTCCAAAACTTGTTTTGATGAAAATATGAAGTTTAAACGCAAATACACGAAACACAGAAGAGCATGATGGAACCACAACATCGTGTTTCCTACCATGTTTCTGTCTAGCCCCTAAAAATGAAGGAAAAGTGAAATCAAGAATAGCACGATAGGAACACGACGTCATGTTCCCTACCATACTTCTCTTTATCCAAAAACGCAAGGGAAAACATAATCCTAGAAAAGCATGATGGAAATACAAGGACGTGTTTCCTATCGTGCTTCCCGTTGTATCCTATGGAAATAAGTAATGCGGAGAAACATGACACAGTGCTTCCCCCATGCTTCTTTCTATTGTCTGAAATGGGTTGAGGTGCGAAGAAACACGGTAGCATACATCTAAACATGTATCCACCATGCTTCTCTTTGAATTCTTTTTCCTCCTTCGTTCCTTGTCCCAAATTAAATAAACCTTGCTTCATTATCCTCTTTAGTCTTAATTGACCTTTCTAGTGTAATATGAAGGAAAATGACTAAGTTAATACAACTTAGATATAATAAATAAAGTAAAGGAGATGGAAATAGTTAATCATGAACTAATTTTAATCTAAATGATGAATAATTATTGGACCTTGACTTAGAAACAGGTAATAAGCTTGGGTTGACCAACAAGTACATAGTAATTGCATGTACTTGTTAGGATGGTTTTAATAATCGGACTAAGGATTTAAACTCGACTTAATTGAGTGTTGATTGTTGCTTGGCCGCAGATTAGGCTACGAGTCTGATCACAACTTCGGGATGATGTAGTAGTTTAGATGCTTAAGCCCCTACGGATGAGTAGTTAAGCTCGGTAGGTAGTCGATAAGGAAATTTTGAGATCGGACGACAGGTACAAAGTTGTAACAAGTTATGCAGCATTATGGGACCCCATATAAAGAGTTATAATAGACTACGCTCATTGGTGGTAGCATGTGAGGAGGTTACCTAGACGAGACTATTGTCGATCTTTTCTTTTCCAATAAATTATGGGATTTATCGAACCCCCCCTCTTCGATGCGTGATTCACTAAGGGAACCCTATCCCTTTTGTGTGGTGGGAGTCATGAGTACTCTTGTGCTTACTTGTATTTCTAGAAAGCTGGGAATACTTGGTTGTTGGCTTAAATTTAATCAAACTTAAACCGTGTTTGTTGGATTAGTCTAAATGTGCATGACATGCGAGTATGTGTTTGATTACTGTTGTACTAGGCTTTGACGCTCACTTTTTATCATTTTAGGTATTAATGAGGACTCACATGTAGATCTCCACTAAGATTCTATAGGTTTTGAGGCTGACAAATACGAAGAGTGATTCTAACAATTTGGGACATAAATGGAACTTTAGAAGACTACTTAAATGTTTGTTCTTTATGTTTAAGGATGATTGTAAACTCTTAACTTTATTACTACTTTTAGGCTGAGTGCCAACTTGTAATCGGGTTGAACCTAGCTCCTTTTTTTTTTATTATTATCTTAAAATGTTTCAGACCTTAAAATTTCAGTTACATTCTTTCTTAAAAGACTTTTATGCATATTGATATAATGGTTTCTAAATTATTTATAAATTGTCTTTCGACTCAATATGGTTTTACTAAAAAGCATAATCACGATTTCAAAAAAAAAATGTGATTAGAAAGTCACCTAGATATCGGAAGCCTTGCCTATGTTGCTTGGAAACGATGTGTGCGACAAAACAACTCACCCCTAAGCCAGGTCGTTTCATAATATTAAAACTTAAGAATGACTATCTTAGTCATACGAAAGCTTCAGTATTATGTGCAAGGCATACTTCATGATAATAGGAGGAGTTATACATTTTAAGAAGATAGTATACAGAAAGCATGCAAGGAATTACTAAACATAACTTCATAACATAAGGCTCTAAGTCTTACAACTCATAGGGGCATATCCCCGTCAAATCTTAAGGAATATTACAAGCCATTAAGTCTTTTCGAAAATAAAAGTCTATCTTAAAAACTAATTACAAATAAGGAGATTACTATGAAAGTCTACGCCAAAATCTTCACTTAAACTTCTTCTTAAAAGTCCCCATACTCCTTGGTCATTACCTACGTAAAGGCCTCCCTTGAAATAGCCACAAGTACTCTTGTTGCAACAAAATTATATAAGGGAATAAGCACATCTAGCTTAGTAAGATAAGTCCTCATGTGACGTACTCACAATAAATAACAATCATATGAGATATACCATCCATATGATAAATAAATACATATGATTATCTGAAAACCATATGCATAATGGATTTACGCACTCCATATTAATAGTTAGGGAATGCTTTAAATATAAAAGGGGTCCTTCCAAACATCTAACTCTAATAGGTTCCAAAGAACTGCCACTACTAGTCCCCAAGCTCCATGCCCAAAGTGATCGATCTAGCATGACTTCTCCATGAGGTCGTATTCCTTGAATGACTTAGTTCCTCGTGTTGGAGCTAGTTACCTTTGTCACGCCCCAGAGGGGTATCCTAAACGTAACAGTCCATCACATGCCATATAAGACTCTTGAATTACGATCCGAGTCTTTCGGGAGTCTTGTATAGATATAAGGCGTCCCTTTACGACAATAGAATACTCTATTCAATGGAGTTAAGAAGTTTAATGCGGTATTCGATAGCATTAGAAAATAAATCAAAATGCATACATAATAGTTACAAGGTCTAAGGGGCATTCCCCCGCAAAAGAATATTAAAGGTTCATTACGGTCATCTAGAGTCTTTTGGTTTGTTGTGGAAGTCTAAACAAACTGAATACAACTTCTATAGGAAACTCCTAGCTCCTATACCTGAGCTGTAGCCTGCCTTGGCCTAAGCCAAATAAACTCGTGCTGCAACAATATAAAAACTTTAGGGGCATAAGCTACACTAGCTTAGTGAGTGAAAACTTCCATATCGCAATTAAAACATAACAATCAAGCAAGTGATTAATCAGTCAAATGGTATGCATCAAACATGTGAATTCAACAAACATATGACCAGCCGGAAATCATATGTGGATGGACTTGAGCCCTCCATCCCGGGTTAACAGATTAACGAATCCTGCGGTACGATGCCATTTAGGCTTACGGTCAACCAACTCATATATTCGTTTTATGGATCATGATTAACCAACTCATATTCGTTTTATGGATCACGATTAACCAACTTATATTCGTTTTATGGATCACGAAAAAGCAACAAATGTTAACGCTCCATCCCCATCGTGTTATGAATGAGTTCAAATTTATCTTCAATATCAAATAATCAATTATACCAGTTCTTTTAGGTGATCAAGCAATATCTGCAGACAATCAGTCCTAACTCATCTATACAAGCAATGATTAATCACCCGGCTTCGATATTCTTTAAGTTCAACTTCAGATAACAACAGCAGACATTATAATTCCCATTCAACCCCATCATGCATATTCATTTTTATCTTGGCTAAGTAACTAGTGCAGCTATTGTCACGCCCCAAAGGGTACCTTAAACGTGGCAGTCCGCCACATACGGTATTAAAACTTAAGAATGACTTCCCGAAGTCATGCAAAAGTTTTCAATACCACATTGTCGAGCCTGGATTTTTTCCACTATCTTATCTGGTTCATTTCTCTTAACCCGATTCACATTAAACCCGAACCCATTTAACATGAATCCTCGACTAGGGGTTTAAAGAAATTTTAATTTTTGAAAACTTTTTAGAGTCGCCACCCGATATAAATCGGGAAAAAATAAAAGCTAGGATCAATGGGTCGGTTGATCCTAACTTAGCTACTAGTCTGCGAAAATTTGATTTGAAAAATCAACTTTTAAAAACCAGATATCATGGATTCAGGGGCTAACCTATTAAAACCAAATCGGTTACCACTTTTGGAATTTTAAACTTATGATCTATCCTTTTCATGCTCAAAAATTCAAATTATATTTTACATAACAAATATTTGCAAGTCAAATTATTCATTTTATTTTTTTTATTTTTTTTATTCACTTTTACTTTTTATTATTTTTTTTAGAACATGAATAACAACAAACATATTTCTTTTTTTTAAAAAAAAAACTTATATTTACAAAAAAAACAAACTTTTTTTTATTTTTTATGTCGCCCCACAGGTGCCTACGTACTCGCTAATCGAGATCAGACAAAACGTAGTTCTTTTAAAAAAAAATTTAATTTGTTGATCAATTTTAATTTTTTGAACTATTCTCAATTTAAGTTCATTAAATTTTCAAGTTTTTATAAAAAATCATTTTTTTGATGCTCCTATGATCTAATCAATTGATTTTTTTTATTTTATGAAAATATAATTTTTCTAAGTCCGAAAATCATTTTTTATTATTTTATTTTTTTCTAAAAAATTTTGTTTTTGGAAAATCCAATTTTGTCATTTTTATCTATTTTTATTATTTTTTATTATTTTTTATTATTTTTTTATTATTTTTTTTGAAAAAATCATCACATAATTTCACAACATATCCAGAATAATTTAAAATATATTAAAAATATTTTTCATGCATTAAATATGCATTTCTAAGGTAATTTGTGTATAAATACACATTAAAAATATTCAAAAAATATCAAAAATATTAAAAAAATAAATTTATATAAAAAATAAATATTTTGATTTTTCTGGATTTTTCTGGATTTTTCTGTATTTTTCTGAATTTTTCTGAATTTTTTTATGAATTTTTATAAATTTTTTACTATTTTTTGCTATTTTTTATTATTTTCTGAAATTAATTATATATAATAAACTATTAATAAAATAAAGCGGATTAACCTGGACCGTCGGATGAAGCGGACGAGATCTGGAGCGTCGATCTCTGACCGATCTGGATCGTCTGATCTTGTTGACTCGATCTGGACCGTCTGATCGCTTGATTGAATCTGGGCCGTCTGATCGCTTGATGAAATCTGGGCCGTCTGATCGCTTGATTGAATCTGGGCCGTCTGATCTGCTTGATCGAATCTGAGCCGCTGATCTGCTTGATTGAATATGGGCCGTCTGATCTGCTTGATTGAATCTGGACCGTCTGATCAGAGTTGACCGTTGACCGATGACCGACGACCGTTGACCGATGACCGACCGGGTTGGATTCGGATCTTCGGGTCGGATTTCAGAGCTCCAGGGTGAAGAAGACGACGACGCGACTTTTCGGGGCAGATTCCGGCAGCTCCGGTGGTCCTCGGTGGCTGGAAGCTTGTCGGCCCGACTCCAATGGTGGTGGCGCGTCCTCTGGAGGTGGTGGTTCACGCCCAGAACCACCGTGGACAGCAGTTCGAAGTGGTGGTCGCCGGCGGTTCAAATCCGAAAAAATAAAAAAATTTGCAGAGATGATTTTGAACAAATTGATCAAATTAAAGCACACTCGATCACTTTAAACTTGTTCCTAAAGCTCCTTAAACACTCCAATTGAATCAAAAACAATTCGAAATTCTCAAATTTCGAATTTTCTCTTTAAGAACCCTAATTTTCGAAATTTTTGAATTCACTCATTCTGATTGTGTTTTGTTGAAATTGACTTGTGCTTTTTGCTCCTAGGACCTCCTATTTATAGGTTGCAAGCTCAATTTTCAGTTTCGAACAGTTTCAAAAATGAATTGATTTTTGCCCTTTGATTTTTCCACGAATTTAATTAGAAAATCCATGATTAATTGTTTGAAACTGATGAATTGATGATTGTTTTCATATTCCATGCCAGATTCATCCACTCAATTTTGTAACTCCTCAATTGAATGCAATTGAATGCTTCATACATTGAATTTTGTAACTTTTGGGTTGTTTTTTGCACTAATCTTTCATATTTTGTAACCACTTTGCAATCCCATCATCAATTTTGACAATCAATGATGTTTTGTCAGTTAAAAACTGATGCAAAGTAAAGCAAAAGTCACATTTGAGGAAAATGAAAAGACAAAAATGATAAAAAGGCAAAAATTTGCCTTTGCTAGGGTTTGAACCTGTGTCCTTGAGCTTGAGTGTGTGTTTGGGTCCATATGTTTAACCAACAGGCCATTTGGCCTGTGCCTTGATCACTTAGCCAATTTCATCAATATTTAAGGCTTTTGAAAAATGAATTTAATTAAATTTTAAGCCTTAATTAATTTGGCAAAAATTGGGTGTCTACAGCTGCCCCTCTTTATGGTAAAGTTTGAACAAAACTTTTGCCACAAAGACAAAAAGATAACCAATTTTTGCTTAGCTTCTCCTTCCAAAATCTTGTGCTAAACTTATCGTCGAGTTTAGACTTAGAAATTTGCTTGGTCAACTGTCAGACCTAGACTTTAATTTGGTTATTTGCCAGACCAATGGGCTTTGGTTTGGTCATTTGCCGGACCAATGGGCTTTGGTTTGGTCATTTGCCGGACCAATGGGCTTTGGTCATTTGCCGGACCAATGGGCTTTGGTTGGTCATTTGCCGGACCAATGGTCATTTGCCGGACCAATGGGCTTTGGTTTGGTCATTTGCCGGACCAATGGGCTTTGGTCATTTGCCGGACCAATGGGCTTTGGTCATTTGCCGGACCAATGGGCTTTGGTTTGGTCATTTGCCGGACCAATGGGCTTTGGTTTGGTCATTTGCCGGACCAATGGGCTTTGGTTTGGTCATTTGCCGGACCAATGGGCTTTGGTCATTTGCCGGACCAATGGGCTTTGGTTTGGTCATTTGCCGGACCAATGGGCTTTGGTTTGGTCATTTGCCGGACCAATGGGCTTTGGTCATTTGCCGGACCAATGGGCTTTGGTTTTAGTCACCATCTAGAATGGATGGATTTCTGACTTCTGTCTTGTTCACTATCTTGGATAGATTTCTGAATTTTGTCTTCATCACCATCTTGAGTGAATGAATTTCTGGATCTTGTCTTGATCACTATCTTGATGAATGAATTTCTGAATTCTGTCTTGATCACCATCTTTAGTAGATGGGTTTCTGGATCTTGTCACCATCTCGAAAGGATGAATTTGGGTTACCATCTCTAAAGGATGGATTTTGGGTCACCATCTCGATGGATTTTGAGTTTGGGTAGTACTAGACTATTGTCTAGACTGAGGGGTATTTGTGATTTTTCAATCCACTGGGGTTTCTTTCTCTTTTCTTTTTTCTTTTTCTTCCTTTTCTTTTTTTTTTTTCTTTTTCTCTTTTTTTTTCTTCTTCTTTTTTTTTTCAATCCAACATGCTTCAATTTTCTATCAAAATTAGTTATTCTTGCCATAATATTTTTTTTAAAATAAGAACAATCAATAGACCAAACTGTATAAACGCATTCATTCAGTATTATAAGATGCTCAAATTTCTTTTTCTGATGATTCAAATGGTGTTTGATTGGAAATTTGTTCAGAAGAATTTTGTGGGTTAGGCTTTGATTCAACTTCAAAGAATTTCAGGCTTTGATTCGACTTCAGAGAATTTCAGGAATATCAACTTTGCTTATAATTAATTAAAATAAAATCAATTGATCACTTGAAATGACAAGTTTTATTGATCAAGGATAATACATTTACAGCATCTGAGTTCACAGGATCCTTTAAATTGGGTCCATCCATTTGGGAAAGGATTAATGCTCCTCCCGATAAGACCTTCTTCACTATATATGGTCCTTCATAATTTGGTGTGAACTTTCCTCTGGAATCTTGCACATTTGGCAGCATTTTTCTCAAAACCAAATCACCTTCTTGGAAATTTCTTGGCTTAACCTTCTTGTTAAATGCTCTAGCCATCCTTTGTTGATATAATTGCCCATGACACATGGCGGTTAATCTTTTTTCATCTAAAAGATTTAACTGTTCAACCCTTTGTCTAACCCATTCAGCTTCTTCGAGCTCTGTTTCAGCCAATACTCGGAGCGAAGGAATCTCAACTTCTACTGGTAAAACAGCTTCAGTTCCATATACCAGGGAATAGGGCGTTGCCCCAGTTGACACTCTTACAGAGGTTCGATATGCCATTAATGCTAATGGGAGCATTTCATGCCAATCCTTGTATGCAATTGTCATCTTCTCAATGATTCTCTTGATGTTTTTGTTGGCGGCTTCTACTGCTCCATTCATCTGTGGGCGATATGGAGTGGAATTCCGTGTTTAATCTTGAATTGCTGACATAAATCAGTCATTGCATTGTTGTTCAAATTTGTACCATTATCAGTAATGATACTTTCTGGAGTTCCATATCGAGCAATGATATCTCTTTTGATGAATCGAACCACAACGGCTTTTGTCACACTGGCGTATGAAGCAGCTTCAACCCACTTGGTGAAGTAATCGATTGCAACTAGTATGAATCGATGACCATTTGAAGCTTTTGGCGATATTGGCCCGATTACGTCTATTCCCCACATTGAGAACGGCCATGGTGTTGACATTGACTGTAATTCCTTCGGAGGAGCATTTATCTTGTTTGCGTAAATTTGACATAGATGACAAGATCTCACATGTTTGATACAGTCTGATTCCATGGTTAACCAGAAATATCCTAGCCTCATAATCTTTTTAGCTAGCATATATCCGTTCATATGAGGTCCACATACTCCCTCATGAACTTCTTCCATTAATTTTTGAGCTTCATTTTCATCTACACATCTCAGTAGGGTGTATCAAATGACCTTCTGTATAAGGTATCTCCACTTAACAAGAAATGACTTGCCAGACGTCTCAATGATTTTGATCCTTTTTTGTAGCACACTCAGGATAACTACCTGTTTGCAAGAAAATTTGATATCTTGAAACCATGGTTCATTTGATTCAATCATAGCACAGAATGCGGGTTCACTTCTTATTCGGACTTGCAAAGGTTGTATTCTTACTCCTTCAGTGAATTGGATCAAAGAGGCCAGAGTAGCCAATGCATCAGCAAACTGATTCTGAGTTCTCGGCACATAAGTGAAGGAAATTTCTTTGAACCTTCCTGCTAACTCAGCCAAGTGATTATGATAAGGAATCAACTTGGGATCCTTAGTTTTGAACTCGCCTCGAGTTTGGAAAATGATAAGTGATGAATCTCCAAACACTTCGAGCTCCTCGATATTCATTTGAATTGCCATTTCTAATCCCATGATGCATGCCTCGTATTCCGCTACATTATTTGTGTAAGGAAACATTAATCTGGCTGATGCCGGGAACTGTTCTTCTTTTGGTGAGATAAGGACTGCCCCTATTCCACATCCGTATACGTTGGCTGCTCCATCGAAATACAACTTCCAATTGTTGTTTTCGGCTTCTGTTTCTGTTATTCTGATGCCTTCATCTGGAAACTGATCTTGTTCCTTAATTCTTCGTCATCAACCGGGCTTTCTGCGAGTTGATCAGCTAAAACTTGTCCTTTGACTGAACTTTGATTCACATTGATATCAAATTCAGAAAGTAGCATCTGCCATTTCGAGATTCGACCTACTAAAGCCGGTTTGCGTGCCAAGTATCGCAATGGATCATGCTTCGTAATCAACTCGATCGAGTAGAAGAGCGTATACTGCCTAAGCCTGTGCATAACCCATACTAATGCACAGCAGGTTTTTCTATCTCTGAATACTTTTGTTCTCCATTGAGAATTTCTTGCTAAGTAGTAAACAGCTCTTTCTTTTCCTTCCTCATCTTTTTGCCCAGCACACAACCCATAGATTCAGGAAGAATTGTCAAGTACAAGAACAATGGTTTCCCGGTTTTGGAGTAACCAGTACTGGTGGATTCGTCAGATACTGCTTTATCCGATTAAAGGCTTTTTCACATTCGTCATTCATTCAATTAGGGCATTCTTCTTCAGCAGTTTAAACAGCGGTTGGCACTTATCAGTCAGCTGTGATATGAATCGAGCAATGTAATTCAACTTCCCATGAGGCCT
>JAMXBD010002143.1:0-234388 GCA_024138025.1 Combretum micranthum | reverse complement strand
TTTCCGGTTGGTCATATGTATGTTGAACTCACGTGTTTGATGCATACACTTGCTTGATTAATAACTTGATTGAATTGTTGTGGCATAAATGTTATTGTGGGAGATTACACTCACTAAGCTAGTTAGCTTACGTCCCTACAGTCCATTCCTTTTGCAGCTTACCCATTTGTGGCTTAGGTGACGTGACCCGGCTGAACAGGTACCGAAGCTAGGAGTTTTCCCTAGAAGTTGTAATTTCTGTATTAGACTTCCATAGAAAACTTCTAAGACTTAGATGATTGTAATAGACCGTTAAATATTCTTTTGCGGGGGAATGCCCCTTAGAATTTGTAATATTTATTTATGTTTCATGAATTATATCCTACTGCTAATGCATGCCAAATTAAGCTTTTATCTCCATTCGTACTGTACTCTATTGTTGTAAAGGTACGCCTTACATCTATATGAGACTCTCGAAAGACTAAGCTGGTAATTCGGGAATCTTATATGGTATGTGGCGGACTGTTACGTTTAGGGTACCCTATGGGCGTGACAGTGCTGGGTCAGCAATGCACGGAATGAGGATCTACAACCTTGAAGGGCAATGGGTATGCGAGGAGATGGGAAATGAAGACTGCGGATTGACCGCCCTCGAAGAGGATAATGGCCCGGACTTCGGCCTTGTGATAGGTAGGTCTCCTAACTCTTGTCTTTTTTTTTTTCTGCTGCTTTGATTTGTTAAAATTCAAGTATAAGAAAAGAAAAATAAGTTTAGCTAAGTTAAAGAAGTTAGGAAGATGAGTTAGGATAGTGTGAAGGTAGTGATTAGTAAGTGTTGGACGCAGGACACATACGGATAGCTAAGATGACTGCCTATGCTCTTTTTGACACGGGAGCTACACATTCGTTCATCACCACCAGATTGGCTAGACAAGTTGGTTTACCAATAGCCACTATTGCCTCTAGCTTTCGTGTTAGAACCCCAACTGGGAGTATGGTGATGACAAATGAGATGCTAAAGGATTGTCCAATGGAGATTCATGGGCATGGTACGAAGTGTGATTTGATAGTATTGGAAATGAGTAAATATGAAGTGATTTTGGGTATGAGTTGGTTAGCCATTGCTAAAGTCGTTGTGGATTGTCGAAGGAAGAAAGTAAATTTCAAGAATGTTGATGAAATGGATGTTGAGTTCACAGTGAGACGGTAGTTTCAAGAGGAGCAGATCTATGTCATTTGAGTTGCTTATGGATGGAGAGGATGAGATGGAAAGTGAAGGTTGTCTTAATGCATAGAAAAAGAAGAAGGATTTACCTAAGATTGAGGATATAACAGTTGTTATAGAATTTCTCGATGTCTTTCCAGATGAACTACCAGGTTTGCCACCTAAGAGGGAAATTGATTTCGAGATTGACTTGGTGCCAAATACTGAGCCGATATCTAAAGCACCATATCGTATGGCCCCTGTGGAGTTAAAGGAACTACAAAGGCAATTGTAAGAACTCTTGGACCATGGATTCATAAGACCAAGTGTGTCACCATGGGGTGCACCTGTCTTATTTGTTAAGAAGAAGGATGGTTCAATGAGACTATGTGTTGATTATAGGGAGTTGAACAAGGTTACAATTAAGAATAAGTATCCACTTCCAAGGATTGATGACCTTTTCGATCAGCTACAAGGAGCAAGTGTATTGTCACGGATTGATCTATGATCGGGGTGTCATCAGTTAAGGGTCAAACCTGAAGATGTACCAAAGACTGCTTTCGGGACTCGTTATGGACATTATGAGTTCCTAGTGATGTCTTTTGGATTAACAAATGCTCCTGCCACCTTCATGGACTTGATGAATCGAGTAGATAAGCCATTATTGGACAAATGTGTGATTATGTTTATAGATGATATTTTGATATATTCGAAGACAAGGAAGCAACACGAAGAGCACCTTCACATGGCCTTATAAATCCTAAGAGAACATAAACTATACGCCAAATTTTCTAAGTGTGACTTTTGGTTAGATAGGATTTCATTTTTGGGACATGTTGTGTCGGGTGAAGGCATATTAGTAGACCTTGAGAAGATTAAGTCTGTGGTGGAATGGAAGCCACCTAAGACCGTGATTGAAGTAAGGAGCTTTCTGGGTTTAACCGGATATTACAGAAAGTTTGTCCAAGACTTTTCCAAGATAGCCAAGCCGTTAACTCAGTTAACGCAAAAGAATAAAAAGTTTGTTTGGATGGAAAGGAGGGACCAAAGTTTCAAGAATCGAAGCAAAGGCTTGTCTCTGCCCCGATTTTGGTTTTGCCAAACCCCGAGAAACCCTACACGGTACATAGTGATGCTTCGAAAAATGGTCTTGGATGCGTTCTCATGCAAGAAGGGAAGGTGATTGCCTATGCTTCAAGATAGCTAAGGCCACATAAGCAAAATTACCCCACGCATGACTTGGAGCTAGTCGCTGTTGTCTTTGCCTTGAAGATATGGAGACATTACCTATATGGATAACTGTGTGAGATCTACACCGACCACAAGAGTCTCAAGTTTTTGTTCACCCAAAAGGAGTTGAACATGAGGCAGCGAAGATGGCTAGAGTTAATTAAAGATTACGATTTGGGGATAAATTATTTCCCGGGAAGGGTGAATGCAGTTGCCGATGCCTTGAGTCGCAAGAACTGTAAGCCTTGGAAAATTTCAGTAAATAATTTTAAGATGAACTTCAAAAATAAACCCAAAACATCACTCCAAATTAAAACCAAATTTTGACAAGTCCTAAACCATGAATGAATCCAAAAATTTCTTAATCATGAGAAAATGAAAATCCTCGAAAATAAAATAAGAACTCAGTGGTCTTCAAATTCAAAACCACTACGTACGAAAAATTTCATATTTAACTCCGACTTATAAAACGGGTAATATAAAGCCCAAAAACAAATTATTAAAAAAGTAAATAACGATTAACTTTCTAAAATGAAACCCAATTCAAAAATTCCGAAAACGTTAAAAGATAATAAATACTTACGAAAAGTAAAATTTAAAATAAACTTCTCAAATTAAATATGCTGTATGAACATAAATATCAGTTTCCAAATTGGTAAAGGTCTAAACCGAAAAATCACCTGGAAACCCTAACCGAATACAATAGTGTAAGTTCGGCAATCTAGTGCCCTAACCTAGAGGCCGAGATGTAGTTTAAATATATACAATAGCTCATAGTAATATAAGTTTGTGTAAAAATATCAGATTGGTAAATTTTTGACCTATTTCGAACTCGTTCGGATACAGACTTCGAAAAGCGTGTCCTGGGGCTCGAGATATAAAAATATACCAATAGTACCGTTAGACTCGTAATTTCATAAGATTTCTAAATATATCAGTTATATAATTTTTCGGGTTATAAAAGTTACAGTTATAACCTTTTTATCGTATTTCCATTATTACCGGTAATTCAGTCGTCTTTTGCACTATTCATTTTATTTCATTACAAAATTTTATTATTCTTATAAAGCCTTATATTTTAGATAAATATTTTATATATTATAGAAAATTTTGTTTTTCTAAAATTTAGTTAGTTCGGGCTTTTACGGGATCAGATTCTGTTTAAGACCCGATACTAAAAATAAAATAAATTAATTTAATAATTTAAAAATATTTGAAAAATATTTATATTTTCATAAAATAATTTTTTAGAATTTTTCGGGTTATAAAAATATCATTTATAGCCTATATTTTCGTATTTCGATCATACCGGTAACATATTTGTTGAAATACTAAAATAATTCAATTAATTATTTAATTTTATTTATGAAAATTCTGCTACTCCTTTAAAAATATTTTTCTTTATTTTATTTTATATATTTTCCCAATAAAAAGTACTTTTTCAACCCATACTTTAAGTACACTTCATTTGTCACTTCTACACATTAATCAAGTTTTCTTTCACTCATTTCACACTCCATTTCCCCACAATGGCAGCTGACCACACTCCTAATAATAGCCTCTTTTCTTTTATTTTAATTATTTATTTAATGATTTAAAGCCTCTTTTAGTTAGCACATTAAATGATGCAAGTTACATTTTCAAATTTCAAGTTACAAGGCAATGTAACCTCTCTCTTTCCTCACCCAAAATTCACGTGAAACACCCCCAAAAATTCTGCTCTTGTTTTATTTTTTTCTTTTTCATTTAATACCCTCCTCTCTCTCCACTTAATGCCTTTCATTTATTCCTTTTCATTCATTTGAAACCCTATCTCTTTTACTCCCTCTTTTCCTCTCCTTTTTCCTCTCTTTCTTTCTTCTTTCTCTCTTGTTCTTACAAAAACCTTGCTGCCCCTATTTTTTTTTGGAGCTCCCACACATATTTCTTGAAGATTTCTTAAGTAAACCTTCTTTTTAAGCCTCCATAGGTGATATAGGTAAAGTATAATGAGTGTTTCATGCATCAAATGACATTTCATTAGCTTAAAAGCTAAGGATGATGATGCCAAGAATGAAACACTCCTCTTTCCATTATTATTATCTTGTATTGTTATTATTTTCTTGTTTAAAGTTGTTATATTTTGTAGATCTAACTTTTTATAGCTTTGATTTTTGTTCATGCCATAGATCTTGTATTTAAGTTGTTATTTTTGTTATTCTTTATGACTTATGTTAGATCTAGCATCCACATGTCTATCTTAGTGATTCATGCATTTAAAGCTAGTTTAGAAGACTAGATCTAAAGTTTTTGAGTTCATAGATGCATTAGATCTTTGTTTATGTCCATGAACAACTTGCTATAATATGATGATGGTAGGAAAGTTATAGGAAACTCAAGATCTATTTTATTTTCAAGCAAAATGATTTTTGAAAATTCGGATGAAAATGGGACTATATTTAGAAAAGTGATTTTTCAACTTCAAAATGTATATTTTTCATTTAAAATGAAGGGCTTAGGGTATAAATACCATAAATGAAAGATTTTGATAAGTAAAGTTTAGATCCATGATGTTTATAGCTTGTTACCATGCATTTGTTTTATGTTTATGTTCATATTAAGTATAGATTTTAGTTATGAACTCAAACAAAATTGTGAAATTCGTATTTTGGCAAGACCCCCATTTGAAAACCACCTTCCAAGTATCAAAATGTAATTTTTTCTTGAGAAAATGAAGGCTTAGTATATATATCATCAAGACTTCTTTTTACAAGAATCTAATGTGATTTTCAAAAGTTATTTTCAAAACACAAATGTCATTTTCGGATTTTGGCCAAGGCATATTTTAAAAACATGTTTTCCAACTCAAAAATGAAGTTTTTGTTTAAGAAATGAAAGGCCCTTAGGATAGGATATGTAAGGAATGGATTTTCATAAGTTTAGATAGATTTTATCAAAAGGAATATCCAAAAATGAATTTTGTAAATTCGGATCCCAACCAAGACCAATTTTTAGAACCCATGTATCAACTCCAAAACTCATGTTTTATGTGAAAAATGAAGTATATAGGTAATAGATATCATTAAGCAATGATTTTTACAAGTTAAAATAAGTTTAGGCATGAGTAATGTGTAAACCAAGTAATGGAATTAAAATGGAAAATTTTGAGTTAGTGATCAAATTGTCAAATTCGTAATTTGAGATGATGCATATGTAATCACTAAGTATTTGAGCTCAAATTGCAAGTTTTATGTGTTAAATGAAGTCCTTAGAATAATAGATGTAGTAAAGTCTTAAAATTTAATGCATTAAACAAGTTTTTCCCAAATGAATCATTCAAAAGTGGATTTTCTAAAATTCGGATTTTTGAGTAAACCATATTGGAAAACATATTTGTAAAGTGTAAAATGCAAATTTTTGTGTAAGAATGAGTCCTTAATGGTTATGTATGATTGAGCCCTAATTTTCTAAATATCAAATGACTTTCATTTAAAGGAATCACTTAAAAACTAATTTTTGTAAAATTCGGATTTTGGAATCAACCCCACTTGAAAACATGTTTAACAAGTGTAAAATGGAAATTTTTATGAAGAAATGAAGGTCATAAGTAATATATATAATGAAGACTTAATTTTAACAAAAATAATTATATTTTCTTAAGTAATAAATCCAAAACAAATGGAAATGACCAAAGTTAGAAAACTAGATTTTTCAAAAAGTAGTTATAATTGAAGTCTTGCAAAATAAAGAGTTCCAAAATTTTCTTTTACCAAAAATCATCAAGACCATGCATACATGAAACTCATTTCATGCCATTCATGTTAGGAAATCACTCATATTGCATGTATGGCTAATTTGTATAATAAAAACATTACAAACATTTATAAAACTATTTTTCGGAATTGGAAACCGTTACTGATCAGATCTGATCCCTCTGTTCTGAGACCTAAATGTTTTCAAAACTTAAAATAATATTAGAAATAGATATCTTTCGAAGTAGATAGAATTACAGATATCGCATTATTACGCGTATTTTTATTACTACCGGTACTTTAATTGTCTAGTCTACTATTCATAGTACTTTTTCTTACTATTCATTACTATTCACCTATCTCTACTTTTTCTTACACCTATTTCTTACACCTACATATCTATTTTCTTACTTTTTCATTTCCAATACACTTTAATCACATCAAACTTTACACATTACTTCTTTATTACACAAATCAAATAAAACAAATCATTCCTCTCCCACATACCCAAAACCGGCGCCTCCTCTCTCCCCATTCATCTAATTTTTATTTCTTTTCAATTTATTTTATTACACTCTTAATTCCTCCACAAAATTCTATAAATACCACCTCTCCCCTTCTCATTTCTTCACACCATTCCAAAGCAAAGAAATTATGCCAAAATCCTCTCCAAAAACTCTTCTTTATAATCTTACAAGAACTCACTTCTTGTAAAAAGAAAACACTCCTCTTCCATTACCAAGAAAGTTTCTTTTCAAAGCCTCACTATCTACCACATATCACTACTCACATAATACCCATTCCATCTACCATCTTCATATCTCTTACATACCTTAGGTAATATTTCTTCCATCTATTATTCATCCATGTCATGTAACTTAACATGACTATGGTGTTGTTTTGAAACTCATATGAGTAGTAAAAGCAACAACATGTTCATGTTTTGTTCTTGTACATAAAGCTTCCTACTTTATTATGTTGTTATTATTGTTATATATTATATTATATATACTAGTATATATATTTATTTAGAGCATATAAGCTCATTTGTTATTTATTTATATTCAAGTTATGCAATTTATTTATTTTATGCAATTATTAAGACTAGTCTTTCTAGTCTTAGACTTGTTCATATCAAGTCAAAACAATCTTTTATTTATTTTCTTTAATCTTTCGGGACTAGTCCATTCTTAGTCCCGGGATGCCTTGATAAAGCTAAGGCTCCAATTCTTGATCGGGATTCCTTGATGAAGCTAAGGTTCCCAATGCTTGATATTTTATTTTCTTACTCATTATTTGTTTCTAGTATTTTCTTATGTTCTTACTATTTTAATGCTCATTATACTTGCATTTGCGTAATGTTAATGTCTCAACTAATCAAAAAATAGAATTTTGTTTTACTAAATGAACTCAAAGCTAAGTTTTCAATCATATGATTTATCGCAAAATCATGAAGTTATTATCAACAACATAGAAATGGAGTTTTCTCAAGTTTTCCTAAATAACAAAGATAGTTTTATCAAGAAAACGTAAGAAATAAATATTTTCTTTGTATTTTATGGTAATCTAAGTTCTTAGAAAAATAAATCGTTAATATCGAAAGTTTAAGACTTAAATTCTTTTCTAAACTAAGGAACAAACTAGTTTTCAAAGTCAAGACAAAAATCAACTCATCAAGTTATGAACCCACTTAGGAAAAATAATGATTTTCAAATTTCTAAAAGAAGGAACTAATTTTCAAGGGAATATAAATAAGGTAAGATTTATAATGATGGGTTTTATCAATAAAAGATGATTCTTTTCAAAAGAAATGAAAGAACAAGTTTTGGAAAGTAAAAGCTTATATTTTAGAAATGAATATAAGAAAAGCAAGGCTCAATTTCTAAGACCATCTTAAATAAACAAATTATGAAAAGGATTTCGACAACTTAATGTACTTTTGATAAATTAATCATTTATCACTAGAAATGAAATATATGAAAGACTAGAGTTAAAGGGAATTTTCTTGTTTTGGAAAAGAGGAATGAAGAAAAATAAAATAAGATTATACTCATTTATAACAAACCTAAGAAAAATATAAAGTTTCTTTAAATACTTGAAAGGAAGTTTTCAAAGCTAAAGTTTAAATGAATTGTCTTATGAAATAAATTATTGAGACACTACCATTGGATTTTTGCATATAAATTGAGCATACCTATATATTCAAAAGTGTTTATCAAATGTATATTTATATTATTACAAAAAGGATTTTCTTTAAATGAAGTTGAGATAGAAAGTGGATTTTTGCAAAAGTTTAGAAAATTCGTTTCAAATCTGTACCTGACGTTTTCGGAACCCAAATGACCTTTTATGACCAAGATAAGTTTAGAAATGGATAGAACTTTTCGAATAGGTAGAAAACGGTATATCGTATGCGAAATTCCGAGTTAAAATGAGCAAGTTATGGCCATTTTAAGTTGGAATTTCTTCTTATACGATTTTACCACGAATTTTAAGTAAAGTTTAGAATCTCCAAGAATAGAAATTCATGGAAGACTTATCCCGGGTATTTCTTTTGTCTAGGTGACAAAGGACACGAGGATACCCTACCCGAGGATTTCTACGACTAAGAAGATAGCGAAATGGACGAGTGAGTTATTCCTTCTAAGTTCGTTACCTTGCTTGTGCTTGTAATGTAGTAGCATTAGATACTAAGGAAAATAAAAACAATATATTTGGGGATTTCGGGATTATGCATATATGATTTATGTTTATGCGTGAATTGAGAATTAAGAATATCGCAACTTTGATCTGCTTGTTTAAATAATTTTGTTTACTTACTTGTATGATTGTTTATTGTTGCTAAATTGATTGATCGCCCCAATAAACCTTAATAAGGTTTGACCTAAGAACAATAAAACGTTCACGCATAGCATCCATCGAGTCACATCTATTTCAGAAGGCTGCTACTCCTACGCGTAGAGTTGGATTGGCTGTGATCGTGCGGTGCCACGGGCCATGTTCCTTCCTGGAGAATCCAAATCGCTCGGGAAAGCGACTCTAGGTTCGGAGCCGAGCCAACCGAACGCTGTGGGTGAGGACCTGGGGACTAGCAGTAGAAGGTCGAGGACCTTCAACCCCGATTCCCTAACCTTTGATACGGAGGGGTAAATCCGTTCTATATATGGTTTCCGGACGACTATATATATTCGTGTAATCATGTGATTGTTCATTGTATGCATAGCATATGTGTGATTAAATAAATGAACTTGTTTGAAAATGTGGTGCGAATGAAAAGGAATATCTCACTAAGCTAAGTTGTAGCTTATACCCCTATAGATTTGATTGAAACAGGTATATTCGTGGATTAAATTTGAGGATCATGACATTAAGGAAGTCATGGACGGACGATTAAGGATATGGAATCATACGATGAAGAAAGTTGTAAGGTTCTTTATATGTGCTAACCTTTATGATTAGTGAGGTACATTTATTTAAAGACAATAGAAGAATATGCCCTTAAGAATTGAAATGTGATATGTTTATGTTCTATATTCTCTTTGCCTTGTTACTTATTTATTATCGATATAAATTGCGCTACTCCGATACGTTCCCTGAGTTGTGATGTACGCCTTGTACATGGTATGGAAGCCTTTGCGTGACTAAGGTAGTCATTCCTAGGCTTTAGTATTGTGTACGGCGGACTGCCACGTTTAGGGTACCCCTCGGGGCGTGACAGTTTAAGTTGGTATCAGAGCAACAAGGTTTTGGGAATTAAGAAACAGGATATTAGAAGTATAGAGTGGTAGAACTTATTCTATCTAAGAATCCTATGTCTAAGAATAGAACTTTATCTTGGAGAATATTAGAAGAAGGCAGGAAATACTTATGCATGAATTGGAGGATATTTAGTGAAATACAAAATGGAAGTATCGCATGAATACGATTTACCCTAAGATGTTGACCCAAGATTGAGAAAAGTAGAAATGACTGGAGATAGAACATAGTAGAATAATATGGAGAAAACATGAAGAATACTTAGAATCTAGGTATAGAATAAACATAGTAAGCCTACCTTAGCAAGATTGATAAGCCTTAGTGCATAGTAACCCCATTCAAGACCAATTAGGAGCAATTTAAGTATAATTCCTCTCTTACAAGTAAGACCCTTAGGTAAATAACATTAAGTACCTACGTTAACCTTAAATCAGACAAACAAAAAGTCTATAACGCTTCTCTTTTCTTTAAAAACAAATAGCTTGTGCGTAAAACTCGTATTAAAGAAAATATCTAATGCGATCGCTTCGTCGGTTCTAGGAAGCTACCCGAGGAAGTTATGCCACAATCAAGCACCCCTCTCGAAGAACAACAAGAACCAGAAGCACTCCCACCACAAGATCTAACTCAAGAACTCTTGACCACCATAAGACGTCTAGAAGAGACGATAAGGACTTATATACAACAAGTACCCATAACCTCTGCACCCGCTCCGGTTATAAGACCTCAACTCGGAGTAACACCAGTAGCACAAGTCCCTTCCTTCATAGCCAATCCTGAACCACAGGCTAAGAAGCATAAACGACTTCAACATCTTAAGGATTCCGCAACCCCTAAGGTCAGATGCTGGAAGTGTGAAGGAAGACATTTCCCCAAAAGTTGCCCACAACTACAGTACAAGTGTTACTTCTGTGGAAACAAGGACCACAAAATCCTTAATTGTCCTAAGAAGAATGGTACTATCTATTCTGGTCATGCAAAGAGAAAACACAGTATCAACAATTACCCAACAACAATAAAGAAATGCTACGTATGCAGTCGTCTCATCTGTAGGACCAAGAATTACCCTACAAATGCCAGGAAACATGCTACATGTGCAAAGTATGGTACCTCTATGTACGTGAAGATCTAAAGACGCAAGGTTTATGGGACGACCCCATCTCAGTCCCCGAAAGAGATGACCCATCCAAGGAAGAATGTGGGACTTCGTCTAGGATCCTACCACCAATCTCGCCACAAAGGAAAAGAAAAAGTTACTGATAATGAAGACGAGGGATCAAGTGATCAAGGAAATATTCCTACCCTGAAGAGCAATCCGAAGCAGGAATGGACGCTAAACCTTCCGTAAAAGCTTTAATACACCGATAGGAGAAATGCTTTTGTAAAAAGAATTAATCAAAGATGTATATGTGTTTATGTAATGATTTGAAATTTTAATTATGTTTTACATCCTTTCTTTGAACTTTTGTAAAGGAAGTATTTAAGTCTTCCTTCTGTTTCCATGATATGAATTTCCTTTTTACTATGATTTCAGTCAATTTTCAAATATTTCTTCTATATAATTGTATTCATTTCCGTCTCGATTTCTATTAGCATATTTCTTGATCGTTTTCCGAAAAACGCTAAGACTTAATAAAGTTCAAGAATCTCACTAGCTTAATAAAACCTGTAGAACAAATAGGAGACGTACTCGTGCACAACGCAACCAAGAAATACCCCCTGTAGAACCTGAGAACCCAGGAACCTCAACAACCAAACCAACCACAATGGATCAAGCTAACATCGAACAACTTGCCAACCTCATAAGGAATTTCGCACAACAGGCTCAGGCTATGCCTACACCAGCACCTGCACAAGAAGCAGCACCAGAAGTTCCAACGCCACCGATTGAAACAGCACTAGCTGAGCCACCTTCACCGAAACCTTATCAAAGTATGTTGCCAGAATTCATTAAGTGCAATCGATATTTTGATGGAGCTTTTGGAAAACCGGATGAAGCTGATGATTGGTTAGCACAAATAGAACGATCTTTCAATGCTTTTGAAGTACCACAACATCTTCAGCTTACATATGGGACTTTCATGCTGAGGTTCAATGCAAGAATATGGTGGGAATCCAAAAGTAGAGAGCTACTACCACCAATCACATGGGAGACATTTAGGCATGAATTCTTGGAGAACTTTTTCCCTGGAAGCTTGAGAATCCAATATAGTGCAGATTTCCTAAGTATTTCTCAAGGAGGCCGTAGTCTTGAACAATATGAAACAGAGTTCAGTAAGTTTACAATATGCCCCGAATCATATAAGGATAGCGAGGAACTAAAAAGGCAAGTCTTCTTAGGAGGATTGGATGAAGACCTTCGTATCAAGTTGATAGAATTCGACATCAAAGATTTTCCGAGAACTAGTAGAAGAGCACGATTGTGGATGGTGCTAAGAAAAGGAGAAAGACGGAAGGAAATGTCTTGATGATTGAGGAAGAATCTATAAGTGAACCTAGCTAAGCATCAAATCAATGAGCTCGAAACATCGGTCAGCCCAGTAGAAAGAAGATAAAAAGAAAGGATACCCAATGTTGGAAATGCAAAAAGGGACATCAACCAAGACAGTGTCCTAAGTTGCAACACAAGTGTTACTACTGCGGGAGTCCGAATCACAAAGTCATGAGATGCCAAAGAAAACTCTGCCACTTGCTGATTGTGGAGAACGGACATATTGCCAAGAAGTGTCCTAGAAGAAAAAGATGGGAGGAAATACTCAGCAATACCCCCACAAGGAATACATGTGTACAACCTACAAGGACAATGGATTTGCGAGGAAGCCAACCGAGAGATAGAATTCGTTGTTTTAGAAGAAAACGATAGTCACGAATATGAGTCGATATCAGGCTACCCTAGATTCTCAATTTTTGTTATACCGTAGTTGCCAGTAATGACCGTAGATTATGTAATGTCACCTTACTCCAGATAGAATAAAATATGATTGTTGAAATTTGTATGAATCAAAAGAAGAAGGCAAATCAAATTTTACCTTGAACACGCCAAAATACATCAAAAGCATAACTATTACCGCCTAAGCTAGAACCGGTAATGATAAAATCTCAACAAGCAAATCCAAATTTTTCATCTTGACCTCAAACATTGTCAAGATGACCACGTAAAGAATAAAACAACGCTATGGAATAGTATAAACATTGTGTATTTTATACGTGCATGTCATATATATACTCACATAAGAATGGACAAGCGAATTCACAACCTTCCTTCGTCAAGGGAATGTACCAGTGTCGTATCGAGTCGTCATCATTTAAGATCGAGTCAAGTCAAGTGTCAAGTCGTCATTCGTCTGCTGTATTGGTTAAGTCTGAAACTCTTCAGAAAGAGTCAAAGTGAAGGTTGAAAATTGCTAAAACCAAATCTTATTGATTCTATATATGCTATATTGCATAAAATATTAAACGCACAAGATTAACAACATTCCAAATTACCGTCTGAAAATATATGCGAAACCGAAAGATATGAAAGAAGAAATTCAAAACAACGATAGACTTCCCAACCCTTTTGTGGAAGTCAAACTAAGAAAAAGACATAATGAAATCATAATACCCTTTTAACAAATAGACGAAACAAATTCCAAATATCACGAATGTTGATGAATACGATACAATTTCTCATCAACCTACGTACGTATGACAAGTTTGAGGACAAAACTTTCTTAAGGTGGGTAGGTTGTAAACCCCAAAATTTTCATAATCCTTAAAAATAATTTTAGAAGTATAAATATCAAAGACCGAAAAATCAACTTGAGATTAAAACTCATTCTAGACCGAGTCAAATACCGGAAACGAAACCCTAAAAGTTGAACCAAGTTAAAAATTTAATAAGAACAAAAACGAGTTCTCTCAATCTTGAGAAAACGAGAACCCCTGAAATAATAATAGAGTCCAATTACCATATAATCAACGTCCGTACGTCGATTAAATAATCTTCCCAATTCCTAAAACGCAAATCGAACAATAGATCCAAATACCGCTTAACACGAGATAATAAAGTCCTAATTCCTTCAGTAAATTTTAGAATCACAAAATCCAAGTTTTCCACAAAAGTCAAATCGAGTCAACTCATAAACCTAGACTCGGTTAAATGATTCCGAGAACTAAAAACTATTAAATAATCACAAATGAAATAAAATAAAATAAAACATAAATTTCGAGCTAAAGTTCTAAAACGCTCAAGACTCGAAAATTATACGATCTTACGAATATCTCGATGAAAACGGAATTCAAAACGGAACCCTAAATCACAAGCCTAACGAACCCTAGTAGTTAAGATCCGGCAATCCCGCATTTTCAAACCCTAGAAAACGAAATTAAGTTAATGGCCTAGAATAGTTCGTAATAACGTAGGGTAACATAAAAATCAGATTCGCGAAATTCGAGTGACCTTCGGACCCAAACGGATCGGTTCTCGAAAAGCGTGTCCCGGAGCACGGAATATTAAAAATTTTCCGTTTATAACCAATAGACTCGTAAAAATACAAGGATTCCAAAAATATCAGTTTTGGAATTTTTCGGTAGCTAAAAATTACAGATATCGTATTATTACGCGTATTTATTAACTACCGGTACTTTAATTGTCTAGTCTACTATTCATAGTACTTTTTCTACTATTCATTACTATTCACCTATCTCTACTTTTTCTTACACCTATTTCTTACACCTACATATCTATTTTCTTACTTTTTCATTTCCAATACACCTTTAATCACATCAAACTTTACACATTACTTCTTTATTACACAAATCAAATAAAACAAATCATTCTCTCTCCAACATACCCCAAAACCGGCGCCCCTCTCTCCCCATTCATCTAATTTTTATTTCTTTTCAATTTATTTTATTACACCTTAATTCCTCCACAAAATTCTATAAATACCACCTCTCCCCTTCTCATTTCTTCACACCATTCCAAAGCAAAGAAATTATGCCAAAAACCTCTCCAAAAACTCTCTTTATAATCTTACAAGAACTCACTTCTGTAAAAAAGAAACACTCTCTCTCCATTACCAAAGAAAGTTTCTTTTCAAAGCCTCACTATCTACCACATATCACTACTCACATAATACCCTTCCATCTACCTTCATATCCCTTACATACCTTAGGTAATTTTCTTCCATCTATTATTCATCCATGTCATGTAACTTAACATGACTATGGTGTTGTTTTGAAACTCATATGAGTAGTAAAAGCAACAACATGTTCATGTTTTGTTCTTGTACATAAAGCTTCCTACTTTATTATGTTGTTATTATTGTTATTATTATTTAATATTCTATGTATATATATTTATTTAGAGCATATAGCTCATTTGTTATTTATTTATATTCAAGTTATGCAATTATTTATTTTATGCAATTATTAAGACTAGTCTTTCTAGTCTTAGACTTGTTCATATCAAGTCAAAACATCTTTTATTTATTTCTTAATCTTTCGGGACTATCCATTCTTAGTCCGGGATGCCTTGATAAAGCTAAGGCTCCAATTCTGATCGGGATTCCTTGATGAAGCGAGGTTCCCAATGCTTGATATTTTATTTTCTTACTCACGAGTTTGATGCATATCACTTGTCTGACTAATCACTTGATTGTATGACGTGTTATAAATGTAATCCTGGAAGTTTTCACTCACTAAGCTAGTGTAGCTTATACCCCTATAGTTGTTTAAATGAACAGGTTATCTCAAGAATGCAAAGTGGGGACTGAATGGTTGAAGTCGGATGACTTCAGGTTATTCCGGCAAGACATAAGAATGTTTGAAGTTATTAACTAGGTTTTATTATCTGCCTTGTAGTAGTATCTAATAGAATCTTTTGATGATTGTAATGAAGTTATGAGTTGTATTTTGAAGAATAGTGAATTGAATTTCCTTTACATTGTTACTCAGTTATATCAACATGAAATGTATCATTCCGATGTGTCTCCTCTATGTGTTAGACGCCTTGTACATAGTATGGAAGCCTTCGCATGACTGAGGTGGTCATTCTTAGGCTTTAATATTGTGTACGGCGGACTGCCACGTTTAGGGTACCCTTCGGGGCGTGACAGTTTAGTTGGTATCAGAGCGACAAGGTTTTGGGAATTAGGTGGGAAGCCTT
Source organism: Combretum micranthum (assembly GCA_024138025.1). Classification (NCBI taxonomy): domain Eukaryota; kingdom Viridiplantae; phylum Streptophyta; class Magnoliopsida; order Myrtales; family Combretaceae; genus Combretum; species Combretum micranthum. Next base: position 218,337 of record JAMXBD010002143.1, on the reverse strand, counting down.
TAGGAGAATAGAATGTTAAGATACGATCTTAGGAATCGATAGGCAAGTGTTAGATGACCCTGTGAGGAAGAACTAGATTTAGCTCTATGACCTTTGAGGTATGACTTTCAATTATTAATTCTATCTTGGAGACTTCTAGAGAACATAGAAACAGACATATGAGGAAGAAAGATTGAAAATAATTAAGGAGACGAACAAATCCATTCTAGCAACTGCAAAATATAGGATGTAAGTGACCTTACCCGACTCCTAGTTCAAGCCGATAATGGAGATACTAGATTACCCCTTTGACCTAGGACCACTAGGTGGGTAAGATTAATTGCGTGCTTTCACCGTTTTTCTAAATAAACAAGTTTAAAGAAAATAAAAAGTTATAACTCTTTTTCTAAACCATAAGCAACTTGTGAGTAGTATAATTAGACTAACGTGACCGTCTCATCCTGTTTTTAGGAGACTACCTGAGGAGAACATGCAACAGTCGACTAACCTTCCCGAGGAACAACAAGTGAGAGACACTCCACCACCACAAGATCCAATGCAACAAGTCATAGGTCTTTAGGATGTTTGGTGGATGCACAAAAGCTCCTCTTACAACAAGTGCTTAATAGGAATGTACCGGTTCGGGTGGAAGGACCCCACCAAGTGACAATGCAAGGAATTGAGACTCCTTCTGTTATGGCTAGTCCAAGCTCCAAAGTCAGAAGGTATAAGACAACTAGCCTAACTGTTAAGAATGAACCTTTTAAGAGGCGTAAGATCAATTGTTGGAAGTGCAAGGAAAGTCATTATCTAAAACAGTGTCCACAGCTGAAGCATAAGTGTTACCTCTGTGGAGATCCCGAGCATAAGATTATGGACTGTCCAAGAAAGAAAACCCTAAAGTGCTTCATCTGCAAACAGCCGGGACACCGGGCAAGTAGATGCCCCCACGGGAATTAACAAGTGGATAGCTGTCCTTGATTGGAAGAAGTCAGTCTCCTAGAAATAGCAATAGATCTTTCGTTGAGCGTTAGGAGCAAATGACTTTTTGAAAAGAACAAAGATGTTTTGAAAATGTAAACCAATGTTGTAGTTTATCATCTAGTTCATGAATTAATTCCAATGTATGTTTTGCATCCTTTCTTTGAACTTTTGTAATGGAAGACTTACATCTTCTCTTGATTTCATGTATTTCGTTTCGAGTATTATGAAGTTTTTGTTATCGATTTTGATTTCAGTAGAATTTCAATATTTCTTATATATGTTTCTATTTCCGCATTTCCGTATTCTGTAATTCCGATAAGCTTCTTTAAGTCTCTTTTACCGCCTTAAGACGTAATAAAAGATTTAGAATTTTCACCTGAGCTTAATAAAATTGTAGGAGATATACCCAACCACAACAAGAACCCGTCATGACCCCAAGTCGGAAAGTTGGAACACTTCACTTGGACGATGACCCAAACAAGGAAGAAGACACGAAATTGGATAAGATACAATGTTGGAAATGTAAGAGAAAACATTACCCTATACAGTGCCACGACTTCAATCAAGTGTTACCTTTGTGGGGACCCCAGTCACAAAGTCGAGAAGTGTCCCAAAAAGACTACCAACACATGCTTTCTTTGCGCAAAAACGGGACATTTGCTAAAACATGCCCTGAACGGGATACTTGCGTGTTGCTTCGCTGGATCACCAAGGAAGAAGAGGAGGAGATGTAATAGGAATAAAAGCAACAAAGGAAAAAGAATCGGAGTTCCTTAGGAACATCTTCATCCGGAAATCCCATCTACAACCCTCACACCTATGTAGTACATGGAGAAGCTGTGATGAGAAGCTGGAGTCCTTTGCCATGGAAGGAGCGAGGATCAAATATGCAACTCGGTATCAGGTTAGCGCTATACCCTTAGACTACCGCATATTCTTTCCTGTCAATAGAATCAAAGAGATAGGTTGTTAGAAATACCCTTGGATTAAATGGCTAGACTAAAAATAGGAAAGCCTGAGACCATTAAAAGCTAGAATGAGCCAATGATGGAAACTAAAACAAACTCGATTAATTTAACGAATTCCAAGATACCCCTCGTACAACTTCTTGTAAATAAAGAACTTTGAAAGATTGAAATCTACGACGATCGTTACACAAAAGTTAAAATTCATAAATCAAATTTCCAAACTCCATAAGATTCACAAGTAATAATACAATAAAGCAATGAGATCTCTTGATTTCAATCCTATCAAGATGATCACGATGATAAGAATTTAAAACGATGATGACCATATTGTTTAAGGAATATGAATCATAAAGCACAATATTGTATATACATCTACATAAGAATGGAGAAGCGAATCCACAACCTTCGTTGGTCAAAGTAATCGAGTCATGAAAGGTCGTGTTGTCATGAGTCGTCTAGTGTCGGTCGAGTCGAGTCGTCTGTGTCTCGAGTCAAGTCCGTGTCGTTTCCAAAAGAGTCGTGTAAGTGAAGGTTGGAATCGCTAAGCCAAATCTTATTAATTTGTATGTGCTATATTTCGTAAAATGTCTATCATGCAAGTTTAGAAATAATACAAACCGAAGCACAAGCCGGTGCTAAAAATATAACTCAAAATTCACAATCTTTTCTTGAAAACGATATACACGTAACAAGTTTTGCGGACAAAACTTTCCTTAAGGTGGGGAGGATGTAAGCCCCGGAAAATTTCAGTAAATAATTTTAAGATGAACTTCGAAAATAAACCCTAAAAATCACTCCAAATTAAAACCGAATTTTGACAAGTCCTAAACCATGAATGAATCAAAAATTCTTAATCTGAGAAAATGAAAATCTTTAAAATAAAATAAGAACTCAGTGGTCTTCAAATTCAAAACCACTACGTACGAAAAATTCATATTTAACTCCGACTTATAAAACGGGTAATATAAAGCCCAAAAACAAATTATTAAAAAAGTAAATAACGATTACTTTCGAAAATGAAACCAATTCAAAATTCCGAAAACGTTAAAGATATAAATACTTACAAAAATAAAATTTAAAATAAATTCTCAAATTAAATATGTATGAACATAAATATCAGTTTCCAAATTGGCAAAGGTCTAAACCGAAAAATCACCCGGAAACCCTAACCGGAATACAATAGTGTAAGTCCGGCAATCTAGTGCCCCTAACCCTAGAGGCCGAGATGTAGTTTAAATATATAGAATAGCTCATAGTAATATAGTTTGTTTAAAAATATCAGATTGGTAAATTTTTGACCTATTTCGAACCCGTTCGGATACAGACTTCGAAAAGCGTGTCCTGGGGCTCGAGATATAAAAAATATACCAATAGTACCGTTAGACTCGTAATTTCATAAGATTTCTAAATATATCAGTTATATAATTTTTCGGGTTATAAAAGTTACAGTTATAACCTTTTTATCGTATTTCCATTATTACCGGTAATTGATCGTCTTTTGCACTATTCATTTTTATTTCATTACAAAATTTTATTATTTTATAAAGCCTTATATTTTTAGATAAATATTTTATATATTATAGAAAATTTTGTTTTTCTAAAAATTAGTTAGTTTCGGGTCTTTACGGGATCAGATTCTGTTTAAGACCGATACTAAAAATAAAATAAATTAATTTAATAATTGGAAAATATTTTAAAAATATTTTATTTTCATAAAATAATTTTTTAGAATTTTTCGGGTTATAAAAATATATTTATAGCCCATATTCGCGTATTTTGATCATACCGGTAACATATTTGTTAAATACTAAAATAATTCAAATTATTTAATTTATTTATGAAAATTCTGCTACTCCTTTAAAAATATTTTCTTTATTTTATTTTATATATTTTCCCAATAAAAAGTACTTTTTCAACCCATACTTTAAGTACACTTCATTTGTCACTTCTACACATTAATCAAGTTTTCTTTCACTCATTTCACACTCCATTTCCCCACAATGGCAGCTGACCACACTCCTAATAATAGCCTCTTTTCTTTATTTTAATTATTTATTTAATGATTTCAAGCCTCTTTTGTTAGCACATTAAATGATGCATGTTACATTTTCAAATTTCAAGTTACAAGCAATGTAACCTCTCTCTTTCCCTCACTCAAAATTCACGTGAAACACCCCCAAAAATTCTGCTCTTATTTTATTTTTTTCTTTTTCATTTAATACCCTCCTCTCTCCCACTTAATGCCTTTCATTTATTCCTTTTCATTCATTTGAAACCCTATCTCTTTTACCCCTCTTTTCCTCTCTTTCTTCTTTCTTCTTCTTTCTCTCTTGTTCTTACAAAAACCTTGCTGCCCCTATTTTTTTTTGGAGCTCCCACACATATTTCTTGAAGATTTCTTAAGTAAACCTTCTTTTTAAGCCTCCATAGGTGATATAGGTAAAGTATAATGAGTGTTTCATGCATCAAATGACATTTCATTAGCTTAAAAGCTAAGGATGATGATGCCAAGAATGAAACACTCCTCTTCTCCATTATTATTATCTTGTATTGTTATTATTTTCTTGTTTAAAGTTGTTATATTTTGTAGATCTAACTTTTTATAGCTTTGATTTTTGTTCATGCCATAGATCTTGTATTTAAGTTGTTATTTTTGTTATTCTTTATGACTTATGCATAGATCTAGCATCCACATGTCTATCTTAGTGATTCATGCATTTAAAACTAGTTTAGAAGACTAGATCTAAAGTTTTGAGTTCATAGATGCATTAGATCTTTGTTTATGTCCATGAACAACTTGCTATAATATGATGATGGTAGGAAAGTTATAGGAAACTCAAGATCTATTTTATTTTCAAGCAAAATGATTTTTGAAAATTCGGATGAAAATGGGACTATATTTAGAAAAGTGATTTTTCAACTTCAAAATGTATATTTTTCATTTAAAATGAAGGGCTTAGGGTATAAATACCATAAATGAAAGATTTTGATAAGTAAAGTTTAGATCCATGATGTTTATAGCTTGTTACCATGCATTTGTTTTATGTTTATGTTCATATTAAGTATAGATTTTAGTTATGAACTCAAACAAAATTGTGAAATTCGTATTTTGGCAAGACCCCCATTTGAAAACCACCTTCCAAGTATCAAAATGTAATTTTTTCTTGAGAAAATGAAGGCTTAGTATATGTATATCATCAAGACTTCTTTTTACAAGAATCTAATGTGATTTTCAAAAGTTATTTTCAAAACACAAATGTCATTTTCGGATTTTGGCCAAGGCATATTTTAAAAACATGTTTTCCAACTCAAAAATGAAGTTTTTGTTTAAGAAATGAAAGGCCCTTAGGATAGGATATGTAAGGAATGGATTTTCATAAGTTTAGATAGATTTTATCAAAAGGAATATCCAAAAATGAATTTTGTAAATTCGGATCCCAACCAAGACCAATTTTTAGAACCCATGTATCAACTCCAAAACTCATGTTTTATGTGAAAAATGAAGTATATAGGTAATAGATATCATTAAGCAATGATTTTTACAAGTTAAAATAAGTTTAGGCATGAGTAATGTGTAAACCAAGTAATGGAATTAAAATGAAAATTTTGAGTTAGTGATCAAATTGTCAAATTCGTAATTTGAGATGATGCATATGTAATCACTAAGTATTTGAGCTCAAATTGCAAGTTTTATGTGTTAAATGAAGTCCTTAGACAATAGATGTAGTAAAGTCTTAAAATTTAATGCATTAAACAAGTTTTTCCCAAATGAATCATTCAAAAAGTGGATTTTCTAAAATTCGGATTTTTGAGTAAACCATATTGGAAAACATATTTGTAAAGTGTAAAATGCAAATTTTTGTGTAAGAATGAAGTCCTTAATGGTTATGTATGATTGAGCCCTAATTTTCTAAATATCAAATGACTTTCATTTAAAGGAATCACTTAAAAACTAATTTTTGTAAAATTCGGATTTTGGAATCAACCCCACTTGAAAACATGTTTAACAAGTGTAAAATGGAAATTTTTATGAAGAAATGAAGGTCATAAGTAATATATATAATGAAGACTTAATTTTAACAAAAATAATTATATTTTCTTAAGTAATAAATCCAAAACAAATGGAAATGACCAAAGTTAGAAAACTAGATTTTTCAAAAAGTAGTTATAATTGAAGTCTTGCAAAATAAAGAGTTCCAAAATTTTCTTTTACCAAAAATCATCAAGACCATGCATACATGAAACTCATTTCATGCCATTCATTAGGAAATCACTCATATTGCATGTATGGCTAATTTGTATAATAAAAACATTACAAACATTTACAAAACTATTTTTCGGAATTGGAAACCGTTACTGATCAGATCTGATCCCTCTGTTCTGAGACCTAAATGTTTTCAAAACTTAAAAATAATATTAGAAATAGATAGATCTTTCGAAGTAGATAGAAATCGATATATAATTTGCGAGATTCCGAGTTAAAATGACCAAGTTATGGCCGTTTTAAGTTGGAATTCCCGCTTAGGACGAGAATTACGAATTTGATAGTTTGTATGAGATAGCTTGGACTAGTTAAGTGATGAAATACTTATTAGAGTATTTCTTCCTTTTTAGGTGACTCCGATATCGACGATTCCCTACCACCGGATTACTTGTACTAAGAGACCGGTGATCCAATGGCCGAGTGAGTATTACTTCCGATTTCATTTATTGTATGTAATTGTAATAATAGTTGCACTAGATATTTGGTAAAGATAAAATGGATATGCATGATGGGGACGAATGGGAACTATGTATGCTTGTTGTTGATATGAGAAATGGAATGTAAGAATATCGAAGCCGAGTGATTAACTATTGCTTGTATAGATGAATTAGAATTGATTGTCTGCGATTATTGATTGATCACTTAAAAGAATTGGTATAATTGATTATTGGAACTAAAGATGAAATTGAACTCATTCATACACGATGGGGATGGAGCATTAGCATTTGTTGGTTTATCGTTGTACCTTAAACGATTTTATAGTTTATAGTTGTCCGTAAGCTGAAACGGTCTCGGTCGTACCGCAGGATTCGTTAATCTGCTAACCCGGGATGGAGGGCGTAATCCATCCACATATGATTTCTGGCAGGTCATATGTTTGTTGAATTCACGAGTTTGATGCATATCACTTGTCTGACTAATCACTTGATTGTATGACGTGTTATAAATGTAATCCTGGAAGTTTTCACTCACTAAGCTAGTGTAGCTTATACCCCTATAGTTGTTTAAATGAACAGGTTATCTCAAGAATGCTAAGTGGGGACTGAGATGGTTGAAGTCGAGAATGACTTCAGGATTCCGGCAAGACATAAGAATGTTTGAAGTTATTAACTAGGTTTTATTATCTGCCTTGTAATAGTTCTATGTAATAGAATCTTTTAATGATTTGTAAGTGAAGTTTGATGAGTTGTATTTTGAAGAATAGTGAATTGAATTTCCTTTACATTGTTACTCGAGTTATATCAACATGAAATGTATCATTCCGATGTGTCTCCTCTATGTGTTAGACGCCTTGTACATAGTATGGAAGCATTCGCATGACTGAGGTGGTCATTTTTAGGCTTTAATATTGTGTACGGCGTACTGCCACGTTTAGGGTACCCTTCGGGGCGTGACAAGAACCACGGGGAGGTCGCAACTCTTTTGACGGACCAGAAAGGATTGATTAAAGAATTTGAGAGGCTAAGCATCGAATTTGTTGGGCAAAACTTAGAAATGGAAATAGCAAACTTGGCATTGGAACCAACTTTGGTGGAAAGGATTAAAGAGGCTCAGCGCTATGATGAAGTGATACAAAGGATAAAAAAGGAAGTTCAGGAGGGAAAGTATACTGATTTTTCAATAGATGATGAGGATGTGGTAAGGATGAAAGGACGACTGTGTGTGCCCGACGACGAAGAAATGAGGAAGGAAATCATGAGTGAAGCACACAATTCTGGGTACACGGTACATCCGGGAGGAACCAAGATGTACCAAGACCTTAAGGGACATTATTGGTGGAACGGAATGAAACGGGATGTGGCAGATTTTGTGATTAAGTGCCCAACATGCCAACAAGTGAAGGTGGAACATCAAAGGCCGGGTGGATTGTTAAAACCTTTTCCTATACCGGAATGGAAGTGGGGCCAGATTTCTATGGACTTTGTTTGTGGTTTACCAAGGACACCGTCAGGTCATGATGCCATATGGGTTGTGGTGGATCGGTTAACTAAGTCTGCTCACTTCTTGCCAATAAGTATGACTTTCTCCATGGATAAACTGGCGAGGCTGTACATGAAGGAAATCGTTCACATACATGGAGTACCAGCCGGGATTGTGTCAAATCGAGACCCGAGATTTGTGTCTAAGTTCTGGATAAGCTTGCAGAAGTGTTTGGGAACAAAGTTGCATTTTAGCACAGCCTATCACCCTCAAACTGATAGACAGTCTGAAAGAACGATCCAGACTTTGGAAGATATGCTTAGGGCATGTTTGATGGAGTTCAAGGGAAGTTGGGAAGCGCACTTACCTTTGGTTGAGTTTGCTTACAACAATAGCTATCACTCGACTATCAAGATGCCACCTTATGAGGCCTTATATGGACGTAAGTGTAGATCCCCATTGTTCTGGGATGATGTTGAGAAGGTAGTTCTTGGACCCGATCTAGTGCAAGATGCCACCGACATGGTTCAGATAATCCAACAACGAATGAAGGAAGCTCAGGATAGACAGAAAAGCTGGGCAAATTTGAAAAGAAGGTTCTTGAGTTTCAAGTGGGTGATCATGTGTATTTAAAGATAAATCCTATCAGAAGTATTCATCGAGTTCGCTCACAAGGGAAGTTGAGCCCCTGGTATATTGGTCCTTTCAAAGTATTGGAAGGGTTGGAGAATTAGCATACCGCCTTGCCTTACCGCCAAATCATTCGGGAGTGCACAATGTTTTTCATGTCTCGGTTCTTCGCAAGCACATAGCCGACCCGGATCAAGTTATAGAATTGGAACCAGTGTTATTAAAAGAAAACCTCACTTACGAGGACACCCGGTACAGATCTTGGACACAAAGATACAAAATTACGGAATAAGAAAATTAAGTATGTGATGTTCTTTAGAGGAATCATACACATGAGAAGCAACTTGGGAGGCAAAAGTGAAATGCGGTAGAAGTACCCTAGTTTGTTTGACGGATCAGGTACGTCTTTCAAGTTTTGCGGATAAAACTTTCTTTAAGGTAGGTAGGTTGTAAACCCCTATTTTCTAAGCCCTAAACCTTAAGCCGGAAAGTCTATCGGAGACCTTAAGTCAACGGATCTGAGTAAAACCCTACAGTTTAGATCGCAAGCTCGAGTTCGTAAATCGAGGAGTTGAAAAATAATTAAAGTGTTTAGAATAGTCCGTAATAATATTTGATTTATTAAAAATATCATATTGGTTTATTTTCGGCTTATTTCGAACCCGTTTGGATACTGCTTTGGAAAACGTGTCCCGGGGCTCGAAAAATTAAAAATATATCTTTAATATTTTTAGACTCGTATTTTTATAAGGATTTCAAAAATATCAAGTTTATAATTTTTTGGATTTTAAAAATATCAGTTATAGCTCATATAAGCTTATTTTACTCTTACCGGTAACTTAATTGTTAAATTTCTAAAAATAATTTAATTGATTATTTTATTTAAATCATAAAAATTCTGCCACTTAAATAAAAATATTTTTCTTAATTTATTTTATATATTTTCTTATTCAAAAAGCCACTTTATCAACCCATATCTCAAGTACACATCCATTATCATTACTACACATTATTATGTTTTCTTTCTTTTTCTTACACTCTCTTTCCCCAAAATGGCAGCTGACCATTCCCCAAAAATTAGCCACTTTTCATTATTTTTAATCATTTATTTGATATTTTAAAGTTCTTTTAGTTAGAAATGGAAGCTACAAGTTACACTTTCAAAATTACAATTTCAACTCAACTAAACCACCTCCCCTACACTCCAGATCACACCAGCCCCCTCCTCCTGCAGCTGCTGTTTTTATTTTTTTTTATCAATTATTTAACACACTTTCCATTCTATTAAGCATCTCATTCCATCTCTTTCACCTTTACAAACCCTATATTTTTCCTCTCTCTTTTTCCCTTTCTTTTCTCTTCTTCTTGCTTGTCTTCTTAAAACAAGCTGCCACCATTTTCTTTCTTGCTCCCATACTTTTTCTTGCAAATATTTGAGGTAATCTTTCTCTTTTAGCTCTCATAAGATGTTCTAGGATGATATTATGGATGTTTCATGCATCAAAGGACATTCCACAAGCTTAAAAAGCTATGGATGATGATGCCAAGAATTGAAACACTCCTCTAGATGATGATCTCTTTTGTTCTTAGTATTTTGTTATCTTGAAGGCTTGTTTATCTTCTTGTTTTTGTGATAACTTGTAGATCTAGAGTTTTACCAAGCTTTAGTTATGTTTATGTGTAGATCTAGAAGTTTAAGGCCTACTACTAAGTTTTTTTATGTTTCATGGTTGTATTTTGAGTAGATCTTAGATTTGAGTTGAATGAAAAAGTAAAATTCGTAACTTGTCAAGGCACCATTTTAAAAACCCCTTCCAAGTCTTAAAATGGAAGTTTTTGTTAAGAAAATGAAGGTTTGATGGATGTATATCATCAAGACTTCATCTTACAAGAATCAAAGTTGATTTTCAAAGTTTATTTTCAAAAACAAAAATTGTATTTTCGGATCAAGACAAAGATCTAAAATAAAAACATGTTTTCCAACTCAAAAATGAGGATTTTATTCAAGAAATGAAGGGTTCTTAAGATATAATATGTAATGGGTTGTTTTTCATGAGTTTTGATGAATTTTCTCAAGAGATATGTTCAAAATAAATTTATGAAAATTCGGATCTAGACCAAGACCCATTTTTGGAACCCATCATTCAACTTTAAAATGAAGATTTAGACAAAAATATAAAGGGCTCTTGGTATAGATATCTTAAGGAATGAATTTTCATAAGTTTAAATGAGTTTTCCTAAAAGTATTGCTTAAATCAAGTGCTTTGTAAAAGACAAAATTTAGGTCTTGTTTTCATTGTAAACTTCAAAGAAAATTCGTAATTAAGGGAGACCAATTTTGAAAACCTTCTTTTAGATCTCAAAACAAGTATTTTATATTGAAAATGGAATGCTTTGATGAGATAAGTATAATATAGAAAAATTATTTTCATTGAACTAAGTAAGTTTTAGTAAAGGAATTACTCAAACAAGACAATGAGTTTCAACTTGTAAATTTCGGTTTTATGAAAATGGATTTTTAGAAGTTTCATTTGAACTTTATCTTTGGTATTAGATAAGTGTGTAATCTCTTAATTTTGTCTTGAGAATCTCCTTGCAAGCTTAGGACTAAAATAAGTTGGTCTAAGTAGTTAAATAGAGTTGATATGGCAATTTTTCACAAAGGCTCAAATCTTGGATTTTCGCAACCCTACTGTACAGTATTTTTCCGATCCCTAAATGACCTTAAATGTTTGAATTAACCTTGGAAATAGATATCTCTTTCGAAGTAGATAGAAATCGGTATATTATAAGCTTAATTCCGAGTTAAAATGAGTTAGATATGACCTTTTTAAGTTAAGGATTCAACCTAGGCGGAAATTGACGAACTTAGTAAATAAAATTGTTAAGTTTAATAGAACTTCATAAGAGATACTCATTGAGGGTATTCCTTGTACTTAGGTGAATTGGAGGACAGGTTACCACTTCCCGATGACTATTACGACTAGTGGATTTCACTACATGGACAAGTGAGTTCATTTCTCAATTAATTATGCTCTTGGATGTGCTTGTAGTAGTAGTGGCATTAGACTTAGGAAAAGATAAAATTGTGGTTGGATGGTGATCTAAACTTGCATGAATGAATGATAAGCATATCGAGGCAAGATGTGTTGCAATAACCTTGTATGAGCTAGTATAGATTCGAAGTGTCTGAAATCGATATGATCGCTTTTAAATTATCTAATTAATATACCATAATTATATGATAAATTGTACATGCATATCACGTAGTAAGTCACATATCATTGTCAAGTATACATGGTGGGACAAAGGTATTTGGGAGGCAGCGGTCTTTAATGAAGGGGATTAGGTTGCATGACTTATGGACCACCCCATTCAAATATTGAAACTACGGTTGCATGACTTATTAACCAACATTAAAATTGTGGTTGCATGTCTTATGGACCACCCCACTTAATTGGGACTATAGTTGCATGTCTTATGGCCAACTTTGGAATTGTAGTTGCATCACTTATGAACTACCCAAACCCCGAATGGAGGGTGTAAATCCACTCACATATGACTATCGGAAAGTTATATGCTTGCTTGCTCATTCGCTTGTGCATTCATATGGTTGCTTAATTAAACTTGCTCGTATAGATATTTTAGCTTGATCGAGTATGTTACTTGGAAAATGAATCTCACTAAGCAATTAGCTTACCCCAACATTTTTGTTGCATGTTCCTATTTTTGGATGTTCCGAGTGGACATTTTGTGTAGGTTCATCACATTGATTAAAGAGCTTTTGAGGAAGTCGGGACCTAGTATAGGCATGGACTTCTAGGAAAATCTCTTAATGTAAATTCAGATATATGTAATTGGAGCTAAACGATGTAGACTCCTATATTTTGGCGGGGTATGCCCCCTTGGCTTTTGTAAAGTTTAACTATTTATCTTGTTGTGATTTTATTCTTAATGCTATGTGTGCTTTCTTAAGACTACCCGAATCAAAGTGTGATCCTAAAAGTTGTGTGAGTACACCTTACACTCGATATGTAAACTTATGGGATGACTAAGGATGTCATACTTAAGTTTAAATATCGAGTGTGGTGGACTGTCGTGTTTAGGATACCCTTTGGGGCGTGACAAAGGATGTTATACTTAAGTTTAAATACTGAGTGTGGTAGATTGTCGCGTTTTAGGTACCTTTTGGGGTGTGACAGTTTAAATTGGTATCAGAGCATGGTTAAGAGTTTAAAATCATAACTACGACTAAATAGCCTTAAAGAGGGATAAAAAGAAAAGCTAGAATAGAATTAAAAGGGAAGACTTAGATAGGATGATGACCAGGGTATGAGTCTTAGAATCCTATTTCCTAACTCTTGTGGATAATAACCACTAGGAAGCAATCGGCTTAGCATCGCGAAACATCCATAAGTGACCCAATGAGACTCTCATAGAATATCGCTTAGGTGGTCTTGATTGTTTTCGGAATTGCATTGTTATTATTAAATGTTGGTTGTTTCGTTGTTGCTTAAAACGTAAAAATTTACTTGAATTTCATTTATGAGGATTTTTGCATGTGCTGTTTTAATTTCTATAAAGTTATAATTATGCTTTATGATTTCAAGATTTTATTATTTAAATTCCTGATTTCCTTTTTATACTTTTATTTTCTGCTTTTACTACAATTTCCTTTAGTTATGCTTTCTCGTTTGAAGACATTAATAAAATATTGAGAAGATTACTTAACTAGACAAAATAAAATTTGCAACAGCCGAGGTAGGAGAAGGAGACATCAGGAGGAAAGCGCCTCCAACCAACTAAATATGGAAGAAGGGCAACAAGCTGCCCCACCTCCAAACCCTCCCGCTAATGCTACTCAGGTAGCCTTGCAAGCCATGCTTCGACAAATGGTACAAATGACTTAAGTGCTTGAAGCACTTCGGCAAACTCTACTGGGACAAGCACCAACTCCAACTGTCACGCTTTAGAGGGGTATCCTAAACGTAACAGTCAGCCACATGCTATATAAGACTCTTGAATTACTATCCGAGCCTTTTGGGAGTCTTATATAGATGTAAGACGTCCCTTTACGACAATAGAATACTCTATTCAATGGAGTTAAGAAGTTTAATGTGGCATTTAGTAGCCTTAGATAATATAATCAAAACACATACATAAAGTTACAAAGTCTAAGGGGCATTTGTCATGCCCCATAGGGTACCCTAAACGTAACAGTCCGCCACATGCCATATAAGATTCCCGAATTACCACCTTAGTCTTTCGAGAGTCTCATATAGATGTAAGGCGTACCTTTACAACAATAGAGTACAAGTCCGAATGGAGATAAAAGCTTAATTTGGCATGCATAGGCAAGGATATAATTCATGAAACATAAATAAATATTACAAACTAAGGGGCATTTCCCCCTGCAAAAGAATATTTAACGGTCTATTACAGTCATCCAAGTCTTAGAAGTTTTCTATGGAAGTCTAATACAGAAATTACAACTTCTAGGGAAAACTCCTAGCTTCGGTACCTGTTCAGCCGGGTCTCGTCGCCTAAGCCATAAATGTGTAAGCTGCAAAAGGAATGGACTGTAGGGACGTAAGCTAACTAGCTTAGTGAGTGTAATCTCCCACAAAAACATTTATGCCACAACAATTCAATCAAGTTATTAATCAAGCAAGTGTATGCATCAAACACATGAGTTCAACATACATATGACCAACCGGAAATCATATGTGGATGGAATTGCGCCCTCCATCCCGGGTTAGCAGATTAACGACTACTGCGGTACTAACAATATCCCGTTTATGGTTCACGGCTAACCTACGATTATTCGATGTCGTTTATGGTTCACGACTAACCTACGATTATTCGATGTCGTTTATGGTTCACGACTAACCTACGATTATTCGATGTCGTTTATGGTTCACGACTAACCTACAAATGCTAATGCTCCATCCCCTTGTGATATGCACATGTCAATTTAGCATTAGTCCAAGTAGTTGATTAAGCCAATTTACTTAGGCGATCAATCAATTTATCAGACAATCCATCATAGCTAACTACACAATCAAAGTTTATCACCCGGTTTCGATATTCTTAATTGTGTTCTCACATCATCATCAATCATATAATTTCCCATTAATCCCCATCATTCATATTCCATTCATTTGACCTACATTCTAGTGCACTACTTTACAAGCACATACAATAAATGAATCGGGAAGAAAAACTCACTCCGCCATTGGTACTCCGTTCTTCTAGTAATAATAGTCCGGAGGCAAAGAATCACCGTCCACGGGTTCACCTATTCATATAAGAAATACCCTAATAAGTATTCTACCAACTTAGGACACTAAAACTCTAAGAAAACTTAGTGAAACCGAAATCGCGTCATTTTCGAAGTTCCGTTTTAAAATGGCCATAACTTGGTCGTTTTAAGTCGGAATTTCGCAAATTTTATACCGATTTCTATCTACTTCGGAAGAGCTTTCTAAATATGAAGTTTAAATCAAGTTTTGAAAATATCTAAGCCTCGGAATTGAGGGATCAGATCTGTACAGCGGGTTTATCAATTCCAAAAATGCGGTTTTCATGAATGCATTTGAGATTCCTAAGTATAAAATGATACTAAATGCAATGGTAATGATTTTCCCTATCATGAATGTCATGATGTGAACTTTAATGAGTCTATGTTCTTATAACTTTTTAGATTTAAAGAATTTTAAAATAAACTTTTCTTAGAAACCATTTTATACCAATGTTTAGTAAGTGAATTTCCTACACTTGACCACACCTACATATTACAAGGATTTTCTTTAGAAAAACTCTACTTTGTTTAAAGAAATTTTGACCCTTATATTAGTTATATCCTAAGGCCTTTATTTCTTTAATAAAATCCACATTTATAAACTTTTAAGTGGGTCTTTTACTATGGGGTTTCCAAAAATCCGAATTTACAAAAGTCCATTTTCAAGTTGATTCCTTTAGGAAAAATATATTTTGTACTTAAAACTTTAAGTATTTATTATACCTATATCCTAAGGACTTCATTTGTTTAAGAAAATATCATTTTTGAAGTTGGAAAAATAGTGTTTTCTAACCCTACATCCATTATTACGAATTTTGTCTACATGACTTTTAGCTCAAAACTCTATGGACTTCATTTCTTGTTTCCAACATTTTCTTTAGTAAAAACTCATTTAGACTCATGAAAAATATTAAAACATTATCTATTACCCATAGGCTTCATTTCTCTTATAAAATATATGTTTAGAAGTTGATAAAAGTGTTTTTGACCTAGGTTTTCAAAGTCATCCGAATTTTCATAAGTCTTTTTCTTGCAAAGTACTTTTCTTTTTGACTTCATGGACTCATCTATCTATAGATCTATATACTAGGAAAGTCATTTACTAAAGACAAAAGTATTAAGACTATTAATGCACATAAAAACAAAATAATAATGAAACTTAAATGCCTACATGATCATGAGTGAAAAGTGATGGATCTACTTTATCAAATGCTTAAATGAGTTTTGAAAACATAAAAACTATATTTTTATAAAAGATCTTTTGTTTAAAAACTTTTTGTTGGAGGAACATAAAGCTTTTGGTATGAAAGCTTCTTTAAAAGTTAGATCCACTTTGTAATGGTTCGGGATTCTTGTTTTGATATCTCATTGTCCCTACTAAAAGATCATGGGGACATGGAGTTGAAATATCCAAAATCACTTAGCCATAACAAAGTTTTATGAGTGGAAAGAGTAAAAGTCTACTTACTTGAAGGTAAATGGAAGATGAAAAGAAGAATGGAAGTTGTGTGTGTGTGGGGGCTTGGAAGTTTCGGCCAAGAGGGAAATGGGAGAGAAAAGAGAGCTTTTACACTTTGTAATTTGGAAAGTGAAAGAATGAGAGAGAGAGAGAAAAAGTAGTATATATAGGAGTTGGAATTAGGTTAAATGAGTAAGAAAATTTTCAAATGGAGCATGGATGGGGGGGCCATTGGCCCGGTTTGGAAAAGGGGGGGGGGGGGGGGGGGGGGGGGGGGGGGGGGGGGGGGGGGGGGGGGGGGGGGGGGGGGGGGCGGGGCGAGGTGGGATATTTCCCTTGATTTGTCTTTGATTTGATTTTTGCTTCACTTGTCATAAATTGAAATGGAGTTGAAGGGACAAAAGTT
This sequence comes from Combretum micranthum, assembly GCA_024138025.1. Lineage (NCBI taxonomy): Eukaryota > Viridiplantae > Streptophyta > Magnoliopsida > Myrtales > Combretaceae > Combretum > Combretum micranthum. The sequence goes on along the minus strand of JAMXBD010002143.1, from coordinate 201,426 downwards.
ATGGAAGAAAGGAGTTGATTTGAGTGATGGTAAGGGTTAGATTTGTAGGGTAGCTAATAGGTAGACTAGGTAGTACTTTATGAATAGTAGTGAATAGTTGACAAGACAATTTAATTTCCGATAGTAATGAAATACGAATAAAAAGGCTATAACTGTATTTTTCATAAACCAGAAAATTATGAAAAATATATTTTTGAAATCCTTATTTTATTTCGGTTCAAATGAGTACTCATAAGTAAATTTTTGAAATTCTATTTCCGGGGCACGTTTTTCTATAATGGGTCTCGGGATGACCCGGAATTGAAATTTTCTTAAAATCTGATATTTTCTTAGTTTGAAATATAATCAAGAACTATAATCAAAATTAAATTTTCTTAGAAAAGTTTATTAATTGGAAACCGAGGAAAAGCCGGAATTAGGGTTCCTAGTTCTCACTCCAAACTTGAGCTATTCTGGTTTAGGGTTTTGGTTTCTGGTTCTAGGGTTATCTTGGCTACTTGAAAAACCGGGGTTTACAGAATTCCCCCGTAAAAGAATATTAAGGTCCATTACAATCATCCATAGTCCTTTTGGTTTCCTGTGGAAGTCTAACCAAAACCGAAATAAACTTCTAAAGGAAATGCCTAGCTCCGGTACTTGAGCTGTAGCCTGCCTTGGCCTAAGCCAAATGAACTCGTGCTGCAACAAGTAAAAACTATAGGGGCGTAAGCTAGCTAGCTTAGTGAGTGAAAATTTCCATATCACAATTTCAACAAAACATTCAAGCAAGTGATTAATCAATCAAGTGAAATGCATCAAACACATGGGTTCAACAAACATATGACCAACCAGAAATCATATGTGGATGGACTTGCGCCCTCCATCCCGGGTTAGCAGATTAATGAATCCTGCGGTACGACGCTATTTAGGCTCACGATCAACCAACTCATATATTCATTTTATGGATCACGATTAACCAATATATTCGTTTTATGGATCACGATTAACCAACTTATTCGTTTTATGGATCACGAAAAACCAACAAATGGTAATGCTCTATCCCTATCATGATATGAATGAGTTCAAGTTTATAATTGATGTCTAATATTAATCTAATTCTTTTAGGTGACCAAACAATACTCGCAGATGATCAATTCTAGCTCCTCTTTATACAAGCAATGAATTATTACCCGGCTTCGATATTCTTTAATTTCAACTTCACATATCAATAGCAGACAAATATAATTCCTAAATAACCCCACCATGCATATTCATTTTTGTCTTTGCTTAGCAACTAGTGCAGCTATCATTACAATCACAAGCAATAATTGAAATTGGAAGTAATACTCACTCGGCCATGGTACGTGTAATATACAAATAAATAAATCATAATGAAGGATAAAATGGTAATATAATGATTTATTAAAGAAGAGAGTTATTTGGCCAACCCTAATAAATGAGATATAGTAATCATCTCTGACATTAATGATGGTAAAAAAAAAAAAATAGTAAATCTTCATTAATTTATGATGTAAGGTTACGTTTTCATTAATGATAGCCAACAATAGTCAATCTTCATTAATTTATGACGTAGGGTTGCGTTTTTCCTAAGGGTTACGTTTTTCCTAAGCCATCTTCATTAATTTATGACGTAAGGTTGCATTTTTCCTAAGCCATCTTTCTCTATAATTAGGCCTTAGACCCCATAAGTTTTCCCATATTTCTTCTCAGCCAAAATTAAGGTATGTGGGTTTAAACTCTCTCTTTTTCAGTTCCTTTTCTTTAGGTAGATAGTCTAATTCCAGTTTTATATATCGATTGAAGGAGATTCAAAATCTAGAAGCGAAACACTAGAGTGGTTTTAGAGAATATAAGATTCAAATCCAATTGAAGGTAAGATCTCTAACCTAATCTTTGTAATTCATAGATTATTAGGAGACATGTCATGATGATGGTATTAATTGTGATAGAGAAAGATTTAAAGAATAAAGGTTTCTAATGTCAATCAAGTTCTGCAAATTATAGGTGTGTATGAATTTGCCCTATCTCTATATATTCAAAGTTATAAACTTTTATAAGGGATCTATTCAGAGAAGATTATATATATATGTATGTTGTGAAAGATTGTGGAGATGAAGGAAGATTTGAGGAGAAATTGATGTTAGGGTTTCTGTGAAGTAAAAACAAAATTAACAGGTGAGTTAAGATTTGGTTAGGGTTATGGTATTAGGGTTAGGGTTTGACATCATGATTACAATTGAATTTTAATTGCGACATATAATGATATACAGGAGTATTGTGAGATTAGGGTTGAGTAGATTTGGATTGGAAGCAAATCCAGGTACGTCCTTACCTTGTTTGCTGCTTATGCGCGATAAGTTTAGAATTTATATCCTGATTAATGAATATACGACCTTAATTGAAATTGAGTGTTGGTTATGAGTGGTTTCGACTAGAGTAGAACTCATGGCGAGGCCATGGTGGAGGGTGATCTCTAGTGAGACAACCTGATGATCCTTGTGTGAGGTTGTCCCGAGTGGACTCGTGCTTGGAGATAATTCTGGTAGATTAGGAGTTGTGCTTTCGAGCTTTGATTGGCACGCAAACTGTATATATGTATATATTATAATATGTGTTTCGGGATCTGAGTTATTCCGGGTTTGGGTTTACATCATGAGTTTTCCTAAACTGTGTTGGTTGCAGGCTAATGAAAATATGAATTAATTTGTGCTTATTGCATTAGAAATTATAAGTTGTATGTGATATTGTGTTATGTATGATCATGTGCATGTGCTTGTGGTTTGGATGTACTGGGCCTTTATGCTCAATCCTTTATTTTTACAGGTGCAGGTGATGATCCTATTATATATGATTTGTCGGGATATGATGTATATGTTGATGATGGGAAGCACGATAGTACAGATGACCATCCATCTGATCATTAGGGATTTGGATGGAGACGTTTATGAATACTTTTATTTTAGTAGAGACTTTATTTTGATGGATTAGTTTCATTGGAAGTTTTATTTGTAAAGACTTTTTATGCTCTTATGTTTTTAGATATCTTTAGTTATCGGATTATGTAGTAGAACAACTTTTATGAAATTTTATATTGAAGATGTTTATTTTAGAGAATTTTGATGATGTTCTATCTATTGTGGTTTAGTAATAGCCTTAGCGTGTGCCTTTGAAGAGAGGACACGTGGCTGGTTGTAGACACCTTTGATTTAGGGCTTTACAGTACGTCGGTCTCTTAGTAATAATAATCGGGCAGTAGGGATCCGTCGTTCTCGGGATCACGTACCAAATAAGAAGAACCTAATGAGCACTTCACCACTTAACTAATTCAAACTATGCATCTAAACTAAATAAAATCGTGATTCTCGCTATTTGCGGAAGTTCCAACTTAAAACGGCCATAACTTGGTCATTTTAACTCAGAATTTCATAAATTTTATATCGATTTCTATCAACTTCAAAAGATATATCTATTTCTATTATTATTTCTAAGTTTTGAAAACATTTAGGTCACGGAACAGAGGGATAAGATCTGGTCTATAACCTTTTCCATTTCCGAAAAATTGTTTTGCACTTGATCAAAATGTATCTAGTTGATGATTCATGTGTATATAAAATATGAATGAGTTCTTAATATGAATGACATGCGATGAGTTCAATATATGCATGATCTTGATGATTTTTTATAATGAAACTTTAAGAACTCCAAATTCTTACAAGACTCCAACAATTTCTTCTTGAAAATTCAATTTTTCCAATTTTTGAATCTCCTTAGTGTTTTGAGATTTCATTCTTAGAATTTACTTGTTATCTAAATAAAAATGAGTTTTTATCATCTATACTATCCAAGACCTTCATTTTCACATAAAAATTTACATTTTTCACTTTGCAAGTATGTTTTTAAATAAGCTTTTCACAAAAATCCGAATTTTGGAAAACTTCATTTCTTGCATGTTTCCTTTGAGAAAACTTGTTTAATGCATCAAAATTTAAAAATTTGCTATATCTATTACCTAAGGACTTCATTTAACACATAAAACATGCAATTTGAGCTTGAATACTAGGTGTTTACATAGGCATCATCCTAAGTTACGAATTTAACAAGTTGAATCACTAACTCAAAATTTTCCATCTTAATGCCACTACTTGTTTTACACGTTGCTCATATCTAAACTCATTTCAACTTATAAAAATCATCACTTAGTGGCACCTATTACTTATACCCTTCATTTTTCATGTAAAATATGAGTTTCAAAGTGGTTTCAAGGGTTTTTAAAATAGGTCTTAAAAATCATACGAATTTTCCATTGAGCATTTCAAACAAAAATCTTTTCTTTTCAAGTTTCTTGTCTTATCTTCATAAAGATCTATCAACTATCACATTTATATATACAAGACTAAGCTTTTATGAACATTAATGCATGAAAATACAAAATATTCACATGAACATGAATGTCAAGAAAAATATGAGTATCTAAATGCTAGATCTACTACTTATAGTGCATGAAAATAAGTTTGAAGACATGAACACATATTCTTCATGCAAGATCTCTACTTTTTATATGCATGAACATAATAATACTTCAACAAAAACTCATAAAACACAAGATCTACTCATGTAATGGCTTGAGATTCATGTATTAATGTTTTCTTATCCCTAGCATTTGCTAAGTAGGATTTTAAGTGAAAACACACAAAAATACTCTTTCCATTACAAGATTAAGTAGTAACAAAGCTTGGAATCATCACCTAAAAGAAGTTTTGGAGAAGAAATGAAGAAAAAATGAACTTGTGAGTATGTGTGTGTGTGTGGAGCTAGGGTCACGGCAGAATGAGGAAGAATAGAGAGAGTTTTTCTCTTGTAAAATTTTTGGAAAGAGTGAAAATGAAGAAAGAGAGTGAAAATGAGTTTATATATTAAGTGAATTATGGTTTAATTGTATTAAAAAGAAGTAAAATAAAACAAATAGAGGAGGAAGAAAGGGGGGTGCGCTGGCCACATTAGGGAGAGAGAGAGAGGGAGAGTTTTGAATTTGATTTAATTTATAATTTAAGTAATAAAATGTAATAAAAGTAATAATTTAGTAGGAAACAAAATTTTCTTGGAAAAGAAAATATAATGAGTAGTTGTAAGGATGTAAGAATAGGGTATGGGTAGTGTGTAGTATAGGTTGTACTTATGAATAGTGGTAAATAGTAGATAAGACATCTACTTTGCCGGTAGTAAAGAAAATACAGGAAAAAGGCCATAACTATAATTTTTATAGCCCAGAAAATTATTAAATTTATATTTTTGAAATCCCTATAAAATTTCGGTTCTAATGAATATTCCGGAATATTTTTCTGAGTTTCTAGTCCCGGGGCTCGTTTTTTCATAATTGAGCTCGGGAAGGCCCGAAATAGAAGATTTTTCGAAATTAAAACTTTGTAAGGTTTGAATTATACTTTAAAACAATAATTCACATTAATTTATTTTATAAAACTTCTTTTGTTATGAAACCGAAGGAAAGCCGGATCTAGAGTTTCTAAACTTCTCTCATTAAGTTTGAACTAGACCGATTTAGGGTTTTGCTTTTTGGTTTCCAGAGTTTACTTGGCTACTAGGAAAACCAGGGTTTACACCAGCTCTGCCACCACTGGCACCACAAGCTTCTGTAGGGATGCTGGCACAGGAAAGCGCGCATTCTTATATTGTGCCCTTGCCTCCTCCACCACCAATGAGGCTATATAAGAGCTCCCTACCTGAGTTCATTAAGAGTAATAGATATTATGAAGGGGCTTTTGGAAGATCGGATGAGGCTGAGGACTGGTTAGCTCAGATAGAGCGATCCTTCAATGCTTTTGAGGTGCCGCACCACTTGAGAGTTGATTACGGCACTTATATGCTTAGGCTCAATATGAGAGTTTGGTGGGACTCCAAGCAAAGAGAACTTGTAAACCCCTGTTTTCTAAGCCTTAACCTTAAGCCGGAAAGTCTATCGGAGACCTTAAGTCAACGGATCTTGAGTAAAACCCTATAGTTTAGATCTGGCAAACCCGAGTTCGTAAATCGAGGAGTCGAAAAATAATTAAAGTGTTTAGAATAGTCCGTAATAATATTTGATTTATTAAAAATATCAGATTGGTTTATTTTTAGCTTATTTCGAACCCGTTTGGATACTGCTCTGGAAAGCGTGTCTCGGGGCTCGAAAAATTAAAAATATATCTTTAATATTTTTAGACTCGTATTTTTATAAGGATTTCAAAATATTAAGTTTATAATTTTTCGGATTTTAAAAATATCAGTTATAGCTCATATAAGCTTATTTTACTCTTACCGGTAACTTAATTGTTAAATTTCTAAAAATAATTTATTTGATTAAAATCATAAAAATTCTGCCATTTAAATAAAAATATTTTTCTTAATTTATTTTATATATTTTCTTAGTCAAAAAGGCACTTTATCAACCCATACCTCAAGTACACATCCATTATCATTACGATACATTATTATGTTTTCTTTTGCTTTTTTCTACTCCAATTCCCCAAGATGGCAGCTAACCATCTCCTAAAAATTAGCCACTTTTCCTTATTTTTAATTATTTATTTGATATTTTTAAAGTCTCTTTTAGATAGAAATGGAAGCTACAAGTTACACTTTCAAAATTACAAAATTCACCTCAACTAAACCACCTCCCCCACACATGGAAATCACGCCAGCCCCCCTTGCAGCTGTCTTGGTTTTTTTTTTTTTTATCATTTATTTATCACACTCCACTCTCTATTTAAGTATCTCATTCCATCTCTCTTTCACCTTTACAAACCCTACACTTTTCCTCTCTCTTTTTCCCTTTCTTTTCTCTTCTTCTTGGCTTTGTCTTCTTAAGAAACAAGCTGCCACCATTTCCATCCCATACTCCCACATACTTTTCTTGCAAATATTTGAGGTAATCATTCTCTTTTAGCTCTCATAAGATGTTATAGGATGATATTATGGATGTTTCATGCATCAAAGGACATTCCACAAGCTTAAAAAGCTATGGATGATGATGCCAAAAATTGAAACACTCCTCTTGATGATGATCTCTTTTGTTATTAGTATATTTGTTATCTTGAAGGCTTGTTTATCTCCTTATTTTTGTGATAACTTGTAGATCTAGAGTTTTACAAAGCTTTAGTTATGTTTATGTGTAGATCTAGAAGTTTAAGGCCTACTACCAAGTGTTTCTTATGTTTTCATGGTTGTATTTTGAGTAGATCTTAGATGTGAGTTTGAATGAAAAAGTAAAATTCGTAACTTGTCAAGGCACCATTTTAAAAACCCCTTCCAAGTCTTAAAATGGAAGTTTTTGTTAAGAAAATGAAGGTTTGATGGATGTATATCATCAAGACTTCATCTTACAAGAATCAAAGTTGATTTTCAAAGTTTATTTTCAAAAACAAAAATTGTATTTTCGGATCAAGACAAAGATCTAAATAAAAACATGTTTTCCAACTCAAAAATGAGGATTTTATTCAAGAAATGAAGGGTTCTTAAGATATAATATGTAATGGGTTGTTTTTCATGAGTTTTGATGAATTTTCTCAAGAGATATGTTCAAAATAAATTTATGAAAATTCGGATCTAGACCAAGACCCATTTTTGGAACCCATCATTCAACTTTAAAATGAAGATTTAGACAAAAATATAAAGGGCTCTTGGTATAGATATCTTAAGGAATGAATTTTCATAAGTTTAAATGAGTTTTCCTAAAAAGTATTGCTTAAATCAAGCTTTGTAAAAGACAAAATTTAGGTCTTGTTTTCATTGTAAACTTCAAGAGAAAATTCGTAATTAAGGGGAGACCAATTTTGAAAACCTCCTTTTAGATCCAAAACAAGTATTTTATATTGAAAATGGAATGCTTGATGATAAATAATATAGGAAAATTATTTTCATTGAACTAAGTAAGTTTTAGTAAAGGAATTACTCAAAACAAGACAATGAGTTTCAACTTATAAATTCCGGTTTTATGAAAATGGATGTTTAGAAGTTTCATTTGAACTTTATGTTTGGGATTAGATAAGTGTGTAATCTCTTAATTTTGTTTTGAGAATCTCCTTACAAGTTTAGGAGTAAAATAAATTAATCTAAGTAGTTAAATAGAGTAGATATGGCAATTTTTTTCACAAAGGCTCAAATCTTGAATTTTCGCAACCCTACTGTATAGTAAGTTTCAGACCCCTAAATGACCTTAAATGTTTGAATTAACTTTGGAAATAGATAGCTCTTTCGAAGTAGATAGAAATCGGTATATTATAAGCTTAATTCCGAGTTAAAATGAGTTAGATATGACCTTTTTAAGTTAAGAATTCAACCTAGGCGAAAATTGACGAACTTAGTAAATAAAATTGTTAAGTTTAATAGAACTTCATAAGAATACTCATTGAGGGTATTCTTGTACTTAGGTGAATTGGAGGACGGGTTACCACTTCCCGAGGACTATTACGACTAGTGATTTCTACATGGACAAGTGAGTTCATTTCTCAATTAATTATGCTCTTGGGTGTGCTTGTAGTAGTAGTGGCATTAGACTTAAGAAAAGATAAAATTGTGATTGAATGGTGATCTAAACTTGCATGAATGAATGATAAGTATATCGAGGCAAGATTTGTTGCAATAACCTTGTATGAGCTAGTATAGATTTGGAGTGTCTGAAATCTGTATGATCACTTTTAAATTATCTAATTAATATGCCATGATTATATGAATAAACTGTACATGCATATCATGTAGTGGTCATATATCATTGTCGAGTATGCCTTTGGGGACAAAGGTGTATTTGGGAGGCAGCGGTCTTTAATTAATGGGACTAGGGTTGCATGACTTATGGACCACCCCATTCAATTAATGAAACTATGGTTGCAGACTTATGGACCAACATTAAAATTGTGGTTGCATGTCTTATGGACCACCCCACTTAAGATTGGGACTATGGTTGCATGTCTTATGGACCAACATTGGAACTGTAGTTGCATGACTTATGAACTACCCCAAACCCCGAGTGGAGGGCGTAAATCCATTCACATATGACTACCGGAAAGTCATATGCTGCTTGCTCATTTGCTTGTGCATTCATATGGTTGCTTAATTATAACTTGCTTGTATAATATTTTAGCTTGATCGAGTATGTTACTTGGAAAATGAATCTCACTAAGCAATTAGCTTATACCCCAATAGTTTTTGTTGCAGTGTTCCTATTTTTGGATGTTCCGAGAGGACACTTTATGCATTTATCACATATTAAAGAGCTTTTGAGGAAGTCGGACCTAGTATAGGCGTGGACTTCTAGGAAAATCTCTTTAATGTAGATTCAGATATATGTAATTGGAGCTAAACGATAGACTCCTATTATTTTGGCGGGGGTATGCCCCCTTGGCTTTTGTAAAGTTTAACTATTTATCTTGTTGTGATTTATATTCTTAATGTTATGTATGCTTTCTTAAGACTACTCGAATCAAAGTGTGATCCTAAAAGTTGTGTAAGTACACCTTACACTCGATATGTAAACTTATGGGGCGACTAAGGTTGTCATACTTAAGTTTAAATATCGGGTGTGATGGACTGTCACGTTTAGGGTACCCTTTGGGGCATGACAGAACTCATGCCATCAAATCACTTGGGAAAGGTTCCGCCATAAGTTTTTGGAAAACTACTTCCCCAGTAGTCTCCAGGTGTAGTTTAGTGCGGATTTCCTGCACATTGCTTAGAAAGGCCGAATAGTGGAGTAATATGAAACTGAATTCAGTAAGTTGCTGCAATATGCTCCGGATTCTTACAAATACGAGGAGCTGAAAAGACAAGTTTTCTTGAATGGATTGGATGAGGAGTTGAGGATGAGGCTGGAAGAATTTGATATTAGATCTTTCAGAGGGTTAGTGGAAAGGGCCCGGATAGTGGAAGGGGCTAAAAAGAGAAAGGGCAAGACTGCAGATAAGATGCCTTCGGTTTTTGTGAGGAAGTTTTATGGGGGATCAGGATCTGGATTCTCTCAAAAGAAGTTCAAGCTGTCTTATGGCTTTAAGAGTAATACTAGTGAGGGACAGCTTACCCCTAAGGGTGTTAATTGCTGGAAATGTAAGGGGGATCACTACCCTAAGAGATGCCCACAATTAAAGGATAAGTGTTATTTCTATGGCGAATCATCTCACAAGATTACTGATTGCCCAAAGAAGGCCACCACCATATGTTTTGTCTGTAAGCAAAGGGGTCACTTTGCCAATGAGTGCCCATAGAGGAAGGATGCCCCAACTAGATATTTTGGAGGATTAGCTGTAAGCCCTTGAAAATTTCAGTAAATAATTCCAAGATGAACTTCGAAAATAAACCCTAAAAAAATCACTCCAAATTAAAACCAAACTTTGACTAGTCTTAAATCACGAACGAATTTAGAAATCTCTCAATCTTGAGGAAAATAAGAATCCTTAAAAACAAAATAAAAACTCAACATACTTCAATTCCAAAACCACTAGATATGACAAATTTCATATTCAACTCCGACTTGTAAAATCAGGTAATATAAAGCTCAAAAACAAATTATTAAAAAGTAATGATTAACCTTCGGAAATAAAACTCAATTCAAAGAATTCCGAAAACGTTGAGAGATATTAAATAATTATAAAAATCAAATTTAAAATAAATTCTCAAATCAAATATGTTGTATAAACATAAAATATTAGTTTCTAAATTGGCAAAGATCTAAATCGGAAAATCACCCGGAAACCCTAAGCGGAATACAATAGTTAAGTCCGGCAATCTAGTGCCCTTAACCCTAGAGGCCAAGGTGTAGTTTAAACATGTAGAATAGCTCGTAGTAATATAAGTTTGATTAAAAATATCAGATTGGTAAATTTTTGACCTATTTCGAACCCGTTCGGATACAGACTTCGAAAAGCATGTCCTGGGGCTCGAGATATCAAAAATATACCATTAGTACCATTAGACTCGTAATTTCATAAGATTTCCAAATATATCAGTTATATAATTTTTCGGGTTATAAAAATTGCAGTTATAACATTTTTGTCGTATTTTCATTACTACCAGTAATTAATTAGTCTTTTGTACTATTCACTTATATTTCATTACACAATTTTATTATTCTTATAAATCCTTATATATTTAGATAAATATTTTATATATTATAGAAAATTTTGTTTTTCTAAAATTTAGTTCGTTTCGGGTCTTTATGGGATTAGATTCTGTTTAAGACCCGATACTAAAAATAAAATAAATTAATTTAATAATTTGAAAATATTTGAAAAATATTTTTATTTTCATAAAATAATTTTTTAGAATTTTTCGGTTTATAAAAATATCAATTATAGCCCATATTCGCGTATTTTGATCATACCGGTAACATATTTGTCGAAATACTAAGATAATTCAAATAATTATTTAATTTCATTTATGAAAATTCTATTGCTTCTTTAAAAATATTTTTTCAAATTTTATTTTATATTTTTCTTAATAAAAATCACTTTTTCCAACTCATACTTCAAGTACACCTTTCACATATCACTTCCTTTTCACTTCAATCTTTCTACACTTTATCCCACACTTCATGGTAGATTTTTCCCTTCTTTTTACTGCCCTTATCCTTTAATTTACTCCCAATTTGTCTAAAATAAATATATTCCCCTCCTTCTTAAAGAAGCAACACATAAACATTAATTATAAAATTTCAATTTCAAGTCAAAATTCAAACAATTTCCCCTCTCTCTCTCCCCAATTCACGTGCAGCCCCCTTGTTATTGCTGCCCTTGTTTTATTTTTTTTTTTCTTTCTTTCTTTCATTAATACACTCCTTCTCTCTCTCTCATTCATTTACACCTCTTTCCCTTTACCATTCCTTATCTTTTTCTCTCTCTTTTTCCTCTCTTTCTTTATTCATTTTGTTCTTGTTCTTACAAGAACAAAAGATGTCCCTATTCCATCTTTGAGCTCCCACACATATTTCTTCAAGATTCTTGAATAAAACTCTTGTCCAAAGCTTCCATATGTGATATAGGTAAAGTATAGTAAGAGTTTTATGCATCAAATGATATTCCATAAGCTTAAAAGCTAAGGATGATGATGCCAAAATGAAACACTCCTCTTCTTCATGATTATTATCTTGTATTACTATTGTTTTCTTGTTAAAAGTAGTTATATTTTTTAGATCTAACTTTTTGTAGCTTTGATTTTTGTTTATACCTTAGATCTTGTTATTTGAGTTATTATTTTTGTTATTGCTTATGATTTATGTCACGCCCCGGAAGGTACCCTAAACGTGGCAGTCCACCGTATATAATATTAAAGCTAATGAATGACAACCTTAGTCACGCAGGAGCTTCGGTATTATATGCAAGGCGTGCTTCTAAGATAGTAGAAGACTCACGAGGGTATTACGTTTAAGCAGATAATAATAAAAGCAAGCAAGAACTTATGATAACCAACATAATATTTCCATAATTAATATCCTTACATCATCTTAGGGGCATTCCCCCACTTTAATAGTCTTCAAAATAATAACAACTATAACTTAAGTCTACTATAGAGATTTTCCTAGAAGCCTATGTTCAAAAATTAAATACATAAAGCTTCTCCCAAAAACTCCTAGTAGCTTATACTCGTACCTAGCAAATGGGGCTCCTTAGGGCCAACCAAAGGTAATCGTACTCTAACAAAAAGCTATAAGGGTATAAGCAAAACTAGCTTAGTGAGATAATTCCAACTGTAAGACATTTCCATAATTCATACAAGTATTTTAATCAAAGCATATGAAAATGCATCAATCATATGATCACACAAAATACACATGATTAACCGGAAATCAAGTGTAGCATGGATTTAACGCCCTCCATCACAAGGGTTGGAAGGTAACAGGCCCATATGACCATCAATATCTATAGATTTACCGGCTCCTACTTGTCCTGTAGACTTTCCGGTTCCTACTAGCCACCATGTAGACTTTCCGGCTCCTACCAGCCACCACTATCATTGCCTTGTTTCCCCACACGAAGAATAGTAGTGAAACAAATGTGACTCATGTATATGATATGCATGAATTGATTTCATTATACATTTAACCAAAAGTGTTTAGTTCAAGTTAAAGGCGATCAACACAATTCTCATCATATCAATACAAGAATCACAATTTATTTATCCAACTTTCTTTCGATATTCTTAATTTATATTCAAACAATCATACTTTCAAATCACATAACAATTGTTCATTTTATCTTTCTCTTAATTTCTAGCGCTTCTATTTACAAGCACAAAACAAGGAAATGTAACTTATTAAGAGGAATAACTCACTCCATATGGGGAGATCATAATCGAAGTAATCCTCCGGAAACACGAGCTCGGATCCTTCTCCACCTAAACAAGATGGAATACCCAAAATAAGTCTTCCATGAAGTTTCTATTTTTGAGGATCTTAAACTTTTCTTAAAATCGTGGTAAAATCGTATAAGAGAAAATTCCAACTTAAAATGGTCATAACTTGCTCATTTTAACTCAGAATTTCGCATATGATATACCGTTTTCTACCTACTTGAAAATATCTATCTATTTCTAAACTTATTTTCATCAAACTAAGTCGTTTGGGTCTCGAAAAGGCAGCGACCAGATTTGCTACGAATTTGCGAAAACTTGTTTTCCTTCTTGTAAATAAAACTCATTTGAAAAGATGAATATTCCAAGTATTTTGTAAACTTTTTGAAAGGTATACACATATATTTAATGACTCATAACAAATGTATGAAGTAAATGGAGTTGTCTCAATTTACGAAAAGTAAAGTTTTTAGAAGACTTTAAACTTGAGATCTTGTTGGAATATTCATTTTACTTTTGAAAGGGTCTTGAGTTTTTTGAGATGAATATTCCTTTTTCTAAATTTAATTTCTTGTAGTTACTTTAAATTCCTAAGGAGTGGCTTTATTTTCTAAACTTAGATTTCAACAACTTTTAAAACTAATAAAATGATATTTTTGTTTCTTGTAATGATTCTAAAAGAATTTCTAATACTTGATGAAAAATAAGTTTTTATAAAACCTTTTGTTTATTTAAGAAAAATTATTTCTAAGCATGTTCATGAGTTTTTAAGAAATCTATTTTCTACATTTATTTAAAAAAAACCTTTAGTTTAAGAAAACATTTCCTCATTTATTTTTGTTGAGACAAAAACATTATGTTCATGCATGAATATGAATCATAAACTATAGAAATATAAAGGAACATAATAACTTGAAAGATTAAGCAAATAAGAAAGTAAATCAAGTATTGGGACCTTAGCTTCATCAAGGTACCCCGGGACTAAAAAAAGACTAGTCCCAAAAAGAAAAGAAAAGAAAATGTTTTGACGTGATGAGGACAAGTCTAAGACTAGAAAGACTAGTCTTAAAAACAACTTGAAATTAAATAAATTGCAAGGAAGTAAATAAATTGCATGAAAGGTAAGTAAATTGCAAGACAATGAGCTTATATGCTCTAAATAATATATATAGTTATATAGATGTATTAGATAGTAATAAACATAAAGGAAACATAAAGGAAATTTAGATTATGAACAAAAACAAAGTATGAACTTATTGTTGCTTTCTTAACCTTCATGGTTTTAGAAAACACACGCTAAGTTCATACTAAGTAGATGAACATAGGAAATTCTTGAAGGCATATTACCTAAAAGAAAGAAGAAGAAGGAAACTTCTTGTAAGAGACTTCTTGGAGAAATTTTGGAAGAGATTTTGGTATAGTAGCTTTAGTGTAGAAGAAGAGTGAAAGAAGTAGAAGTATGAAGGGGTATTTATAGGAAAATGTGGGAGATAATTTGTGTTAATTAAATAAGTGAAAAATAAAACAATTTAAGGCATAATGGAAGGGTGGCTGATGCTACTTTTGGGGGAGGGAGAGAGAGGAAAAAAATTTTTTTTTTGTTATTTTGTTAATTAAAAGTAAGAAATGAAAGATGTGAAATTGTATTGGAAACAAAAATGTGTAAGAAATAGGTGTATGTGTTGTAAGAAAAAATAGAGATAGATGAATAGTGTAGAATAGTAGAAAATAGTGTAATGTAAAAGTAGACATGACAATTTAATGCTGGTAGTAAGAAAATACGCATATAAATGTGATATCTGATATTTTTAGCTACCAGAAAATTACGAAATTGATATTTTTGGAAATCTTATATTTTTACGAGTCTAACGGTATATTCGGAATAATTTCCTATTCCGAGCTCTCGGACACGTTTTTCAAGAACTATGTCCAATCGGGTTCAAAGGACGCTAGAAGATCGCCAATCTGATATTTTTATACAACCTATAGCTATTACGAACTATTATAGCTAACTTTTCCAACTTCATTTTCTAGGGCTAGAGAAAACGGCAATGCCGGACTTAAGCAATTACGGTAAACTAGGGTTTTGTTGACTCTGGAAATCCAGTTGACTTCCGATTAGTGTCTAAGCTTCAATTTGAATCCAAAAATTTCATGGATTTATAATTTATACATATATTCATCATTCACATAACTATCTTAGTGTTCATGCATTTAAAATTAGTATAGTAAACTAGATTTAGTGTTTTGAGTTCATAAAATGCATTAGACTTTTGTTTTATGTTCATGAACAACTTGTAATAGCATGATGATAGTAGGAAAGTTTTAGAAAGCTCAAGATCTATTTTATTTTCAACAAAAATCATTTTTGAAAATTCAAATGAAAAGGGAACCATATTTAGAAAAGTTATTTTTCAGCTTCAAAATGCGTATTTTTCATTTAAAATGAAGGGCTTAGGGAATAGATAACATAAATGAATAATTTTGATGAGTAAAGTTTTGATCTATGAGTTTATAGTTTACTACCATGGATTTCTTTTATATTTATGTTCATATTAAGAGTAGATTTTGGTTTTGAACTTAAATAAAAATAGTGAAAATCGTATCTTGGCAAGACCCCTATTTAAAAACCACTTTCCAAGTGTCAAAATGAAATTTTTACTTGAGATAATGAAGGCTTAATGTATGTATATCATCAAGACTTAGGTGATTTTCAAAATAAAAATATCATTTTCGGATTTAGGCCAAGGCATATTTTAAAAACATTTTTTCCAACTCAAAATTGAAGTTTTTATTCAAGATGGAAGGCTCTTAAGATAGGATATGTAAGGAATGGATTTTTATAAGTTTAGATAGATTTTATCAAAAGATATGTCCAAAAATAAATTTTGTAAATTCGGATCTCAACCAAGGTCAATTTTGAAAACCTATTTTTCAACTTCAAAACAAGATTTTTATTAAGGAAATAGAAGCCTTACGGGATAGGTTTGATTAGGAAATGGTTTTTGAAAGACTAGATGAGTTTTACAAGGAAAACAAGCTCAAATGAATTTCTCAAAATTCGGATTTAAAAATAACCAATATTTAAACACCTATTTCTAAATGCCAAAATGATAATTTTTATAGGAAAATAGAAGTCCTAGGGAATATAGTAACAAAGTGTTAAGATGAATATTACTCATAATTCACTGGTTTAATTTGGATCAATTTGTTATTAATTTTATAGAAATTATATGGAATCGGTACTTAATCGTGATTTATATGAATATCAGGTCTTTGAATCTAAAAGAAGTGAAAAATACAAGATTGGAGCAAAATTTAATAAAAGGAGAAAAATTACATTGAAGGCCGGCCAAATAAGAATCAAAGCCGCTGGCTTAGAACTGGACTTCACCAGCAAACAAGCAAGGAAAAGAAGGCCGGCTGTGCATATGCTTAGGCCGTCGGCCTTTATCATTCTGGACATCACGTACACAATAAAGGCCGCCAGCTTATCTATCAACGCCGCCGACCATTACTACGCTGGACGCACGAAAGGAGATCAAAGCCGTCGGCGTATCTAGGCTTCTTGCCGGCCATCCTGGGAATTTCGCCAGCCTTCTTGTAACGGCTGGGTAAATGAAAAGCCATGAAGCATTTAGGCCGGTCAATTCATGATCTAAATGGATCCAGCCTTTGTCCCTATGAATTCCATAACTTCCAAACTTGTATTTATATATTATTTAGGGTTTCTTTCAAGAGAATTAATTCATTCCATATTTAGATACAATTTTGTAAGAAAACCCTAGAGAGAATTCTAAGGGTCATGAGTGGCTAAACTCCAGATCTAGCCAAAGGGATTATTGCAAATCAATTCAAGAGGGATTGTGAGACCAAAGTGGTTTGATTTCATTGTTCTCTATTTTGAATATTTATATTTCATCAGATTTATTTGTGATTGTTTGTCTATTATTGATATAACTTTGGATCCGGTTGTATTAGACAACAAACAATAATCAATCAATTAGGAATTCATATCCGTAATTGTATGAATCTCTTAATATGAGTGATGAAACAACACGATAGTCGTAAATAGATGATTATTTGTTGTTGTTGATGAAATATAATCTATTCTAAATGATCCATGCTCTATGAGATTGTTGATTAGGCTTAGGTCTCTCTAATTTCTAATGCAATTGATAGATTAAACCTTAAGAGCTTGTTTAGGGTTGTCTATTCGATTAGGAATAATCAAAGATCTTATCTTGGTTATTTAATATATAAAAAGAGATTGATTTTCAGAGCTTGTTGAAAATTATAACTAACCTATTCAAAATAGGAATAATAATTATTGAGTCAAGGATCAATCCCGGGAATTGAATTGTAATAAGACCTAGGCTAGATAATCTTTTTAATATAGAAATTCTTGTTAATTAGATATAGGTTTATTTTAATCATGTGATTTCAAAAACCCCTTATTTTATTTTTCTTTTTCTCTTCTTAATCTCGATAGAAACTTGGGAATTTTACCAGTCCCTGTGGAGACGATCCTGCTCACTCTATTTACAAATATTTGAAGTAGGTTGATTATAAATTATTATTTTTGTTGGATTCGACACCCACCAAAAATTTGGCGCCGTTGCCGGGGATTGGTGTCCAAAAAGTTCCTGTTTCTATTTCTTTTTATTTTTATTTTTTTTTACTTTTGTTTATGACCCGTGCTTCTCACAAAGGTATTTTAGAATTTGATACAGAAATTGAGAAGACAGAGAGGAAACTGCGCAAACAAGCAAAACTGTGTGCTCAAGACGTTACAACATCATCTTCATCTCCTGGATTGACTCAAGCTTTGGAATTAACCGAATCATCTAGTGAGTCTGAAAAACAGGAAATTGAAAGTTTGGAAATTGAACAAGATCAAGAAGAGGAAAAGATGGCAAATCAAGAGAGAACTTTGAGACAATTGGCCGCACCGGATGTGACTCAACAACCGTTATGCATTCAATACCCTGAATTGAATGTAGATTTTGAGTTAAAATCAGGTCTTATTCATCTGTTCCAAGTTTTCATGGTCTGGAAAATGAGGATCCTCATAAACACTTGAAGGAATTCCACATTGTCTGTTCCAGCATGAGACCTCAAGGGATTCTTGAAGATCAAATCAAGTTAAGAGCTTTCCCATTCTCATTGAAAGACAAGGCAAAGGATTGGTTATTTTATCTACCTTCTGGATCTATTGCTACTTGGACTGATATGGTTAAAGCTTTTCTGGACAAATTTTTCCCTACTACAAGAGCTGCAAATATTAGACGGGAAATTAGTGGGATAAGACAAAGGGACACAGAAAATCTTCACGAATATTGGGAGCGATCAAGCAATTGGTTGCTAGTTGTCCACAACATGGTATCTCAGAACAGCTTTTGATCTAATATTTCTATGAAGGTTTGTTGCCAATAGAAAGGAAAATGATGAATGCAGCAAGCGGAGGAGCTATAATATGATTATCAAGGTTGAGTTTTGATAAAAGAAAGTATGATTTTACAAGAAGAAAAACTATTTTTCTTAAGTCTAGTACAATTCAAAGTGTTGCAAAGCAAAAGTTTTCAAAAAGAACTCTTAGTACTATATGTATACATATAGGTAGATCATCTCATAATCTTCATGACAATAGCTTGTAGGTAATACATATATGCATGATGCATTGTAGAAACAAAGTTGGAAAAATTGAGTTGTTATCATTTTTAAGAAATTTGTAATAATGAAGTAATAGCATGAAACCCATATTTTTGAAACTCAAATTAGAAGTTTTATCAAAAAAATGAAGTCCTTAGTGGTTATGTATGGTTGAGCCCTAATTTTCTAAATATCAAATGATTTTTACTTAAAGCAATCACTCAAAAACTATTTTTTACAAAATTCGGATTTTGGAATCAACCTTACTTGAAAACATGTTTACAAAGTGCAAAATGGAAATTTTTATGTAGAAATGAAGGTCATAAGTAATAGATATAATGAAGACTCAATTTTAGCAAGGATAATTATATTTTCTTGAGAAATAAATCCAAAACAAATGGAAATGATCAAAGTTAGGAAATTAGTTTTCTTAAAAGTAAATAGCCATGGAGTCTTACAAATAAAAAGTTTCTAAAATTTCTTTTAGTAAATATTGTCAAAACCATGTATACATCAAGCTCATAACATGCCATTCATGATAGGAAATCATCAATATTGCATATATAGCTAATCTATATAGTAGGAACATTACAAACATTTATAAAACTATTTTTTGGAAATTGAGATCGTTAGTGCCCAGATCTGATCCCTCTGTTTCACGACCTAAATATTTTCAAAACTTGAAAACAATATTATAACTAGATATATCTTTTGAAGTAGATAGAAATCGATATTAATTTGTGAAATTTCAAGTTAAAATGACCAAGTTAT
Organism: Combretum micranthum; assembly: GCA_024138025.1. NCBI lineage: Eukaryota > Viridiplantae > Streptophyta > Magnoliopsida > Myrtales > Combretaceae > Combretum > Combretum micranthum. The sequence goes on along the minus strand of JAMXBD010002143.1, from coordinate 181,674 downwards.
GGCCGTTTTAAGTTGGAATTCCCTCTTAGGATGAGAATTATGAATTTCATAGTTTGTATAAGATCATTTGGATTAGTTTGAGTTGAAATACTTATTAGAGTATTTCTTCCTTTTTAGGTGATTTCGAAATCGACGATTACCTACCACCGGATTAGTCTTACTAAAAGACCGATGATCCAATGACCGAGTGAGTTTTCTTCTTATTTTGTTACCTTGTTTGTGCTTGTAGCTAGTTGCATTAGAATTATAGGAACAAGATAAAAATTGATATGAATGAGGATGGAACATATGATGAGATTGTGATGAATGTACGCCAAAGAATACTAAAGCATATCGAAACCATGATTCGATTGGATAACTACATTGTTCATATTATTTGTTATATGTATGATATTGGTTAGTCACTCTAAAGAATGTATGAATATTTTGACCTAAGCAAAAATTAAATTGGTCATGCATCGCATCGAACATATTGCATTTGGTAGCGTGCTACTCCTACGCAGGTCGATCGGTATGGTCCAATGATGACTCGTTTAGATAATGAGACCGGTGCCAGAGCTTATTCATGGGAACTAAGGCGCATCAGGGATACATTCCATGTGTGAGCCTAGCCGAGTAGAGTGCTATGAGCTGAGAGCTTATGGACTAGCAGCGGTCGTGTAGACTTTAATACCATCCTTAACCCAACATACAGAAGGCATAAATCCATTCTGTGTGTGGGTTCTGGATACCCATACATAATTGTTTGCTCATGTGTTTATTCATGCATAGCATATGGCTGATTATAACTTACTTGTTATGGTACGGAATTAAGGGAATTCTCACTAAGCTAGTGTAGCTTATACCCTAATAGATGTTTGAATGAACAAGTTATCTCAAGAGTGCTAAGTGGGGACCAAGATGGTTGAAGCCGAGAATGACTTCGGGATTCCGGTAGGAAATAAGGATGCTTGAAGTTATTAGCTAGGTTTTATGATTTGCCTTGTAATAGTTTTATGTAGTGGAATCTTTGACGATTGTAATTGAAGTATAATGTTTTGTATTTGGAGTATAGTAAATTGAAATTCTTTTACATTGTTACTCAAGTTATATCAACATAAAATGTATCACTCCGATGAGTCTCCTCCATGTGTTAAACGCCTTGTACATAGTATGGAAGCTTTCGCATGACTTAGGTGGTCAATCTTAGGAATTAATATTGTGTACGGCGGACTGCCACGTTTAGGGTACCCTTTGGGGTGTGACATCAGCAGCGACAAGACCTAGGAATGGGATCGGTGGAAATAATTATAGCCGCTCTGGGTTAGCCATGCATGGGATGAGGATCTATAACCTAGAAGGATAATGGGTATGCGAGGAGATGGGAGATGAAGATTGTAGATTGGCTACTCTCGAGGATGATAGTAGTCCGGACTTCAGCCCTGTTACAGGTACATCTCCTACCTTTTTGCTTTTGTTTATCTGCTGTTTTTAAGTTGTTAAGATTCAAGTTTAAGGAAAAAAAAAAAGCTCGATTAAGGTAAGGAAGTTAGGAAAGTAAGTTAGGATGGTATGAAGTTAGTGATTAGCAAGTGTTGGACGCAGGACACATATGGGTAGATAAAGCAACTGCCTATGCTTTGTTTGACACAGGAGCCACACACTCGTTTATCACCAAATTGGCTAACAAGTTGGTTTACCAATAGTCACTGTTGCGTCTAGCTTTTGTGTTAAAACCTACTGGAAGCATTGTGACAACAAATGAGATGTTAAAGGATTGTCCAATGGAGATTCAGACATAGTACGAGGTGATTTGATAGTATTGGAGATGAGTAGATATGAAGTGATTTTGGGAATGAGTTGGTTAGCCGTTGTGGACCGTCGAAAGAAGAAAGTGAATTTTAAGGATGTTAATGGATTGGATGTTGAGTTCACGGGTGAGACCGTATCTTCAAGAGGAACAGACCTAGGCTCATTTGAGTTGATCATGGATGGAGAGGTTGCGATTGAAAGTGAAAATTTTCTTAATGCAATGGAAAAGAGGAAGGATTACCTAAGATTGAGGATATAACAGTTGTTAAGGAATTTTCCGATGTCTTTCCAGATGAGCTACCAGGTTTGCCTCCTAAGAGAGAAATTGATTTTGAGATTGACTTGGTGTCGAACATTGAGTCGATATCCAAAGCGCCTTACCGTATGGCCCTTGTTGAGTTAAAGGAATTACAAAGGCAATTACAAGAACTCTTGGACCATGGATTCATAAGACCAAGTGTATTACCATGGGGTGCACCTGTGCTATTTGTTAAGAAAAAGGATGGGTCAATGAGGTTATGCATTGATTATCGGGAATTGAATAAAGTTACCATCAAGAATAAGTATCCACTTCCAAGGATTGATGACCTTTTTAATCAGTTACAAGGAGCAAGTGTATTTTCACGGATTGATCTATGATCGGGGTATCATCAGTTAAGAGTCAGACTCGAAGATGTGCCAAAAACTGCTTTTCGGACTCATTATGGACATTATGAGTTCTTAGTGATGTCTTTCAAATTAACAAATGCTCCTGCTGCCTTTATGGACTTGATAAATCGGGTATATAAATCCTTGTTGGATAAGTGTGTGATTGTGTTTATTGATGATATTTTGATTTACTCGAAGACGAGGAAGCAACACGAAGAGCACCTTCGCATGGCATTACAAACCTTAAGGGAACATAAATTGTATGCCAAGTTTTTCAAGTGTGACTTCTAGCTAGATAGGATCTCATTTTTAGGACATGTTGTGTCAGGTGAGGGCATATCTATAGACCTCAAGAAGATTAAGTCTATGGTGGAATGGAAGCCACCTAAGACCGTAACTGAAGTAAGAAGCTTTTTGGGTTTAACTGGATATTACAGGAAATTTGTCTAAGACTTTTCCAAGATAGCCAAGCCGTTAACCCAGTTGACTCAAAAGAATGAAAAGTTTGTTTGGACGGAAAAGCGGGATCAAAACTTTCAAGAATTGAAATAAGGACTTGTTTCTGCTCCGATCTTGGTTTTGCCAAACCCCGAAAAACCCTATAAGTACACATGATGCTTCGAGAAATGGTCTCGGATGCGTTCTCATGCAAGAGGAAGGTGATTGCCTATGCTTCAAGGCAGCTAAGGCCACATGAGCAAAATTATCCCACGCATGACTTGGAGCTAGCCGCGGTTGTCTTTGCTTTGAAAATATGGAGACATTACCTTTATGGAAAAAGGTGTGAGATCTACATAGATCATAAAAGTCTTAAGTATTTGTTCACCCAAAAAGAATTGAACATGAGGCAAAGAAGATGACTAGAGTTAATTAAGGGTTACAATTTGGGAATAAATTACTGCCCGAGAAGGTAAACGCGGTTGCCGATGCCTTAAGTCGTAAGAATCATGGTGAAGTTGCAACTCTTTTGACTGACCAAAAGGAATTGATAAATGAATTTGAGAAGTTAAGCATTGAATTTGTTGGGCAAGACTTGGAGGTAGAAATAGCAAGTTTGGTGTTGGAACCAACTTTAGTGGAAAGGATTAAAGAGGCTCAACGTTATGACGAAATGATTCAAAGTATAAAGAAGGAAGTTCAGGAAGGGAAGTATGCTGATTTTGCAATAGATGAAGATGACGTGATAAGGATGAAAGGACGACTGTGTGTGCCCGATGATGAAGAGATGAGGAAGGAAATTATGAGCGAAGCACACAATTCTGGATATACGGTACACCCGAGAGGAGCCAAGATGTATCAAGACCTTAAAGGACATTATTGGTGGAATGGAATGAAACGTGATGTGGTAGATTTCGTGATTAAATGTCCAACATGCCAGCAAGTGAAGGTAGAACATCCAAGGTCGGGTGGATTGTTAAAACCCTTGCCTATACCAGAATGGAAGTGGGACTAGATTTCCATGGATTTTGTTTGTGGTTTACCAAGGACACCATTAGGTTATGATGCCATATGGGTTATGGTGGATCGATTAACTAAGTCTGCTCATTTCTTGCCAATAAGTGTGACTTTCTCCATGGATAAATTGGCGAGACTTTACATGAAGGAAATTGTTCGCTTACACGGAGTACCGGCCGGGATTGTGTCAAATTGAGACCCAAGGTTTGTGTCTAAGTTTTGGGTGAGCTTGCAGAGGTATATGGGAACAAAGTTGCATGTTAGCACATCTTATCATCCGCAAACTGATGGATAGTCCGAAAGAACAATCCAGACTTTGGAAGATATGCTTCGGGCATGTGAGATGGAGTTCAAGGGAAGTTGGGAAGCGCATTTACCTTTGGTTGAGTTCACTTACAACAATAGCTACCACTCAACCATCAAGATGCCGCTTTATGAGGCCTTATATGGACGTAAGTGTAGATCCCCGTTGTTTTGGGATGATGTGGAAAAGATGGTTCTTGGACCCGATCTCGTGTAAGATGCTGCCAATAAGGTTCGGATAATCCAACAATGGATGAAGGAAGCCCAAGATAGACAAAAGAGTTGGGCAGATTTAAAAAGAAGGATTCTTGAGTTTCAAGTGGGAGATCATGTGTATTTAAAGATAAATCCTATAAAGAGTATTCACCGAGTTCGCTCATAAGGAAAGTTAAGCCCCTAGTATATTGGTCCCTTTGAAGTGTTGGAACGGGTGGGAGAGTTGGCATATCACCTTGACTGCCACCAAATCTTTTGGGAGTAGACAATGTTTTTCATGTCTCGGTTCTTCACAAACATGTAGCCGACCCGGATCAAGTCGTAGAATTGGAACCGGTGTTGTTAAAAGAAAACCTTACCTATGAGGAGCACCCGGTGTAGATCTCAGATAAAAAGGTACAAAAATTAAGGAATAAGGAAATTAAGTATGTAAAGGTTCTTTGGAGAAATCATACCCATGAGGAAGCAACTTGGGAAGCAGAAAGTGAGATGCAGCAAAAGTATCCAAGCATGTTTAAAGAATCAGGTACGTCGTTCAAGTTTTACGGACAAAACTTTCTTTAAGGTGGGTAGGTTGTAAGCCCTTGGTTTTTAGAAGTAATCCGAAGCCTTAACCCTAAACCGGGAAGCCAACCGGAAACCTTAAGTTAATGGATCTCAAGTTTAACCCTGTAAATTAGATCCAGAAATTCTATGTTTGTAAATCGAGAAGTCAAAAATTTAGTAAAGTGTGTAGAATAGTCCGTAATAATATTTGATTTCTTAAAAATATCTTATTGGTTTATTTTCGGTTTATTTCGAACCCGATTAGATACTGTTTTTGGAAAGCACATCCCGGGGCTCGAAAAATTATAAATATATCTTTAATATTTTTAGACTCGTATTTTCATAAGGATTTCAAAAATTTCGAGTTCATAATTTTTCGGAATCTAAAAATATCAGTTATAGCTTATATAAGCATATTTTGACCGTACTGGTAACATATTTGTTGAAATACTAAAATAATTCAATTAATTATTTAATTTTAATTATAAAAATTATGCCACTTATTTAAAAATATTTTTCTTAATTTTATTTTATATATTTTCCTAATAAAAAGCACTTTTTCAACCCATACTTCAAGTACACTTCAATTGTCACTTCTACACATTATTCAAGTTTTCTTTCACTCATTCTACACTCTATTTTCAATGCATGGAAGCTGACCATACCCCCAAAACAACCATTTTTTTATTTTAATAATTTATTTAATGATTTTAAAGTCTCTTTTATTAGCACATTAAGTACACAAGTTACACTTTCAAAAAGTTAAGTTACAAATTAACTACACTCTCTCTTTCTCTCAGAAGTTCATGTGAAGCCCCTAAATCTGCCCTTGTTTATTTTTTTTCTTTTCAATATTATTAACACTCATTTAATGCACTCCTCTCTCTATTTTAAAGCCTTATTCTTTACACTTTCTTTTTTTTACAAACCCTACCTCTTTACTCTCTTTTTCTCTCTCTATTCCTCTCTTTCCCTTTCTTGCAAGAATACAAGCTGCCCATTTCCATTTATTGCTTCCACACTCCATTCTTGAAGATCCTTGAGTAAATCTTTCTTCTTAAGCTTCCATAGACACTATAGGTTGATTATATGGAGGTTTCATGCATCAAAGGACTCTCCATAATGCCTAAAGGCTAGAGATGGATGCCAAAACTTTGAAACACTCCTCTTGTTGATGATCTATAATAATATTGCTATATTTGTTGTCTTTAAGACTTTATTATCTTCATTTTTTATTATACTTGTAGATCTAATTTTTATGAAGCTTTGGTTATGTTTATGTTTAGATCTATAGGTTTAGAGCTTACTACCATGTATTTCTTTTATATTCATGTTCATATTATGTGTAGATCTTAGATTTGAACTTGAATAAAAATAGTGAAATTCGTATCTTGACAAAACCTATATTTAAAAACCCTCTTCATGTCTCAAAATGGGAGTTTTAGTTGAGAAAATGAAGGTTTAATGAATGTATATCATCAAGACTCTTTACAAGAATCAAAGGTGATTTTCAAAAGTTATTTTCAAAATAAAAATATCATTTTCGGATTTTGGCCAAGACATGGTTTAAAAACATGTTTTACAACTCAAAAATGAAGATTTTATTTAAGAAATGGAAGGCTCTTAAGATAGGATATGTAAAGGATGATTTTTCATGAGTCTTGATGGATTTTATCAAGATATGTTCAAAAAAATTTTTGAAAATTCGGATCTAAGCCAAGACCCATTTTTAAAACCTATTATCTAACCCAAAATGAAGATTTAGACAAAAATATAAAGGGCTCGTGGTATAGATATTCTAAGGATTGGATTTTCATAAGTTTAGATGAGTTTTCCTAAAAGATATTTCTAAAATAGAGAGTTTTGTGAAAGACAAGTCTAGGTCTTATTTTCATTCTAAAACTAAGAAGGAAATTCGGATTTTGAAAGAGATGAATTTTGAAAACCTTATTTTAGACTTCAAAACAAGAGTTTTATGTGGAAAATGGAATGCTTTGATAATAGGTGACATAAAAAATTATTTTCATTGAGTCATGTTAGTTTTAGCAAAGGATTTTTCTCAAAACAAGAAAATGAGTTTCAACTCAAAATTTCAGTTTTTACAAAGTAGATTCTTAGAATTTTCATTTGGATGATATCTTGATGATCATATAAGTATTTAATTCCTTATCTTTGGCTAGAGTTCTCCTTACAAGTATAGAACCAATATAAATGATCTAAAAAGATTAAATGGAACAAAAGTACAATTTTCAATAATAACTCAAAACTGGAATTTTCGTAACCCTCTGTACAGTGGTTTTTCGACCTCAAACGACCTTGTATGTTTGATTTAACTTAGGAAATGGATAGATCTTTCGAAGTAGATAGAAATCGATATATAATATACGCAATTCGAGTTAAATTGAGTTAGATATGACCATTTTAAGTTAGGACTTCATCTTAGACGAAAATTGACGAACTTAGTAAATAGAATTGTTAAGTTTAGTAGAATTTTATGAGAAATACTCATTGAGGGTATTCCTTGTACTTAGGTGATTAGGAGGACGGATTTTCACTCCCCGAGGACTACTACGACTAGTGGATTTCTCTCCATAGCCGAGTGAGTTCATTTCTTAAATAATTGTACTCATGTATGTGCTTGTAATTGTAGTGGCATTAGAATTAGGAAAAGATAAAATTATGATGATTGGTGATCTAATTTTGGTAGAATGAATGATAAGTATATCGAGACGTGACTTATTAAAAAATCATTGTATAAGCTAATATAGGCTTGGATTGTCTGAAATTCTCTATGATCGCACTTAATCTACTTCATTAATATGCCATGATTATATGAATAAACTGTACATTCATATCACGTAGTGAGTCACATTACATAAGTTATTATACCTTTGTGGGAAGAAGGCATAATAATTTAGGCAACGAGGGGCCTGTAAACTCGAATGTTGGCGTATGGGCTGGAATTGAAAATTTGTGTGGATAGGTACCTATATCAACCATAGTAAAATTTAAAAGTGGTGGCTGGGCACTTGTATCAATCACAATAAGAAGTGAGAAGAATTTAAATATTGGTCGTATAGGCTTGAAACACCTAACCTCGAATCGAGGGCTTAAATCCATTCAACATAAGATTTCCGGACGGTCTTTTGCATTATATGCTCATGTGCTTGTGCATTCATATGGTTGCTAATAACTTGTCTGTTATATACTGTTGTTGAGTATTAAATATTTGAAAATGAATCTCACTAAGCCTGTTAACTTACACCCCATAGTTTTGTTGTGGTGTTCCTATTTTTGGTTGTTCCGAGAGAACACTTTTCACAGGGTTATCTTTTGGATGAAGGAGCTTTTGAAGAAGTCGGGACCTAACTAGAGGCGTGGACTTTTAGGAAAATTTCTTTAACATAAACCCTAACGTTTGTAATATGGTTTTAGATCGGATAGACTTCTGTTATTATTTTGGCGGGGTATGCCCCCTTGACTTTTGTAAATACTCAACTTATTTATCTCGTTGTGATTTCTATTCTTAATGCTAATTTATGCCTTCTTTAGACTATTCGATTCAAAGTGTGATCCAAAAAATTGTGCAAGTACACCTTACACTCGATATGTAAACTTATGGGATGACTAAGGATGTTATACTTAAGTTTAAATATTGAGTGTGGTGGACTGTCGCGTTTTGGGTATCCTTTGGGGCGTGACAAGTTTCGACCATCTGGTCGTTCCGCCTCAAAATCCACAACTACTACACAGTTATTTAGGGCTTGCATTTCCAAGGTGAGTTCTTGACTTGGTGTCACTAATTTTAACATTACTGCCAATTTTCTTGAACAATGAGAATTTCTCAAGTATTCCAAGATCATCTTTCTAGATTATTGGAACCTTATCCTTGGTTTATTAACTGAAATTTCTTCCTAATTAAAACCTCTTAGATAGCTTTATCCGTTCTAGAGTTCCCTTATAAGGTTTCACCTTAATCCCGAAGAATCATGCCGATCTATTTCTAGAATCTCATTAAACTCCTTTCAATTATGTAGATCTAATCATACAAACAATATTTCTGTCAAATTGCATGAAAATAAGAGCAAGAACTAATGTTCTAGACTATTAATTCAAGACAATAAAGCATAACAAAGTTAAATTCAAGAACTTAGGAAATAATATCAAAATCAGATAAGAACACATCACATAATCAAACTAGGGTTCATTAAAATCCAAACAAAAGAATTTACTCCTCCATAGGAGAGGTCTTCATCAATTATAACCTAGAGTTACTGCTTGGTTGTTTTGTTTAGGTTTCAGTTGAGTTCATACTGATCATCAATCAAGTTTTTCAAATTTATAAATGTTTTCTAAATCAGTTTCAATAACTACGGTCTCATAGGGCAAGCGTACCCGTCAAGTGTAACATAGATAGTGATTTAGGTCGATCCTAAGAGAATGGTTGGCAGCTAGTGTACTCCTAACCTCACCTATTATCTAGCCAAAGAACGGTTTAGGAAAATCATAAAGAAAAAGAAACTATCCCAAGTTAGGAATATTCACAAACGTTTAATGGGTAAAATAAGAAATAAGCCTGTAACTTCTATGAGACAACAGCTCATGGTTATTTCACCAATTCCTTATCAGAATGATTTCTTAAAAACAATGAATTTCTTAAAAGCTATTTGAATGGTGTGTTTATACCGTTGGATTCTCTAATTTAAACTAAAGCTTCTCTTGAAGTAAATAGTTCTAAATCTAGCCGAAAGCAGTAATATGAAATTCCAATTAAACCCACATAAAGAATAGGAATCCATTTTTTCGAAAAAAGAAACAACTCAATGAATTTTTAAAACAAGTGACAAAAAGTCTTCACCCCTTCCTCGGCAAGAGGTAGTTAGAATCGACTACATCAGCAACCACAGATCTATTCAATTGAATGATCTCTCTATCTATTCAATTGAAATCAATCATGGATCTAAAAGAGCACACCACTCCTTTAAAAACCACAAGTTTAAGTTCAGGTCACTAATTACAAACACTCAATCAAATTAGCTTGAAAGTACATTTGAAATCAACTGAATCAGGGATTGGATTCGTAATCCCTAAGTTGTAGGAATTTATTTCTTTATAGATTTATCAAAATAAGCACAAATAAGAAGAAATAAATTAGATTTGAAAGATTAATCAATCAATTGCTTAGAAATTCATAGAAATTACAAACATCGGGTTAAATTGATTTTACCCAAAAAATAGAAGAAATTCTTAAGTAAGAAGAAAAGGAAATTCTTTCACCTAAGAATCCTTCAAAAAACTAATATATGTTAATATGCTTATTTACACTGTTGGTACATACTTTACAACGCATGCTTGCTCATTTATTTATAGGTTACTGGGCATAGAAAGCATGGCCTACTTTATTGACACTTGGCAGATTCTTTCTAATAGAATTTGTGATAATTTTCCACGTGCGCATATGATTTGTGAAAACACTCGTTGAGGGTCGCGCGTGATCTGTTGGTCGAGGCTTGTATAAAGAAAAATCAAGCTCGACTCTAGGAATTGCTAAAGTAAACTATGTGTTTTTATCAATTGCTCTATCGAGGGTAAAATTGAGAAAGTCGAGGCTTGTATTGCTGAGGCTTGAGGCAATTGTGATGAAGAATTCATCTACAAAAGCTCTTGTCGATGGTCAAGATTTGAGGCTCAACAATGTATTTTCTCTAGAATGATGCTCGATCACTTCGACTAAAATTGAGGGTCATGTCAAGGGTTGGCAATTAAGGCTCAATAGACCAAATTTTGCTATTTTTTTCCTTTGTTTAGCTTCGGCTTTGACTTTACAAGGCTTGACTTCTGCAATCTTGACTTTACTTGTTGTTTTTTTCTCCAAATATGATTTAAAACACTTTTGATTACTCCTCATTGGATTCTAAGATCTTCAAAACAATTATTATTTATCAAAAACATAAGTTTTACGGGGTTTTATCTAAAATTCTTAGCAAAATGAGCTCAAAATCATATGAAAAATATAGAGTAAAAATGACTTATTAAATTTCCCCAAACTTAAGCCTTTGCTTGTCCTTAAGCAAATAAAGTAATTTAAAAATCACAAGGCTTATCAAGAAAACAAATCATGAATAGTTTATTTAACTTGATAACTTTAAGCGCAAATCATCTCAGCATTCTAAATAATTCAATCATCTCTACTGACTGAAATAAATTTACTTTTGTAGAAATCAAGTGGCTTATCTATGTAAATTAGCTTTTACCCTCATTATTTAAAAAAAAAAAATTTCTAAAGCAAAAATTATTCAGAAGATCAATCAGAGTGAGAAGAAACTCAATCAGTTTTTATCCCTTTATACATAAAAGTATGTGGTCTTTTAATCATTTCTCTAGGCAAAGTAATCTAAAGTAAATGCATGTACATCAGTTCATCCCCTGAATCTTTTTCCTTGTTTGCATTTTATATTCCTTAACTTGATTGAATATTCGAAGCTTCAAAAGGATAGGGTTTTACCTACACCTTTTCTTTACCTTTGGACTGGGTGTTGCCTGCATCTTTTCACTTATGTTTTTCTTTAGAGGTACAAGGTTTTGCCACATTTTTTCTTTATCTCTGGATGAGGTGTTGCCCACATCTTTTTGCTTATGTTTTTTTTTTTTTTTTTATGGCTTTTGAAATTGAAAGAGAGGACAAAAAGTTGCTCTTCTAAGGGACCAACCCAAGCCCATTCCAATTCTAAGCACAGGTTTTATATTTATTTATTTTTTTTAATTATAATGCACAAGGAAAAAAATTATCAAGTTATGATCATCATTTGAACATTCACCAGAGATTAAAACGGCTCTCAAAATGACTAAATTGGAAAACATACAGATCATTTAAACTTTTATAAGAAAATTGAGTAACCTTACTAAGGACCTTAAGCTAATTCCAGCTCTAAAATTCTAGACTAAATAATAAGTAAAACTACTTTACACAAATACTATCAATTGATTTAAACAAAGTACAAATTGTTCAGTTTCAAGAAAACTTCATAAATCATTTAGCTAAGTGATTTTTCAAAAAAATTTGGCAAATTTTAACCATTTCATTGAGTTATTTTGAATTTGCATGGGAAATTTATCTATATCAGTGCATACTCTATATCAGAACGATTTATGCAATTAATTCATTTATTAGACCCATTTATCTTGCTAAACCCTCCCCCACACTTAAGACAAACATTATCCTCAATGTTTAAACAATATAAACAGACAGGAGATTCAAATATCAAAACAATTTTTATTTAAAGCAAGATTTAAAAAGAATTGAGAAGTGAAGAAAACTTCTCTTTGTGTAAGCTCGAGGGTCAATCTTATCTTGTCGAGGCCTGTTTAAGTCTGTTAAAACAAAAACTTGGTATAATAGATGTTATTATCGAAGCTCAATCAGAGCCTCAATAGAGTTATGGACAAAAGTAATAATAACAGAATGGAAATCAAGAATCTGCAGTTTATTAAAAAGAATAAAGAATATCTCTTTTTTTTTTTTTCAACAAACCTTCATTTATCATGATAGTGCATCAGGCTTATTTCTTTTATCATTATGAGATTTTGATATGGTGCTTTATATAGTTTTAATCTTTGCCCATTAACTTTGAAAATTTCTCTATCTTTTCCTTCAATTTCTACAGCACCACAAGGAATACTTTGTGCACTTGAAAGGGCCCTGACCACCTAGATTTAAGTTTCCCTGGAAAAAGCTGTAATCTAGAGTTAAACAGTAGCACTATATCTCCTTCTTTGAATTCATGTGGATATTTGATTTTAGAATCATGCCAATTTTTAACCTTTTCTTTGTATATCTTGTTGTTCTCATAGGCCTCCAGTCGCAGCTCATCCAATTCATGCATCTACAAAACTCTTTTCTTTCCAACCTTTGGGAGATCAAGATTTAGCAACTTAATAGGCCCATATGCTCTATGTGCCAGCTCAATAGGTAAATGGCATGCTTTTCCATATACTTTTTTGTACAGGGTTGTGCCTAAAGGTGTTTTGAAAGTTGTTCTAATGCCCATGGTGCATCATCTAACTTTTTAGCCTAATCTTTTCTATTAGACGACATAGTTTTTTCCAGAATTCACTTGAATTCTCTGTTAGAGACCTCAGCTTGTCTACTGGTTTGGGGGTGATAAGGGGTGGATACCCTGTGATGTACTCATATCTTTTTAAAACATTTTCCATTTGGTCATTGCAAAAGTGGGTACCTCTATCACTGATAAAGGTACGAGGACCTCCAAATCTTGAAAATAGTTTTTTTTTTAATTTGTGACTATTCTGGCATAATTAGTGAAGCAACCTTAAGCTTCTGTCACGCCTCAAAGGATACCTTAAACGTGACAGTCCGTCACACTCAATATCTAAACTCGTGTATGACTACCTTAGTTATTCCATGAGTTTAAACACTGGGTGTAAGGCTCACGTTCAACAAGTAGGGGACCATACTTTGAATTGGAATAGCTTAAGAAGACATACATAGCAATAAGAAAGTAAATCATAACAGTTATAGCTAGATTAATCTATTACATGAGCTAAGGGGATACCCCCGTCAAAATATTAAGAGTTCTTAAGTCCTCAAAAGTCTCTTACAACAACCATTATATATATATATATATATTCAATTTAGGAGACTAGAAGTCTATGCATACATCTAGTCCTGACTTCTTTAAAAAGCTCCTTAGATTCTAAAAGCCGTACCTAAGGAAAGTGGCTTCTCGGAGATAGCCATAAATATTCATTCTGCAACAGAAAACTACAAGGGTATAAGCTTACGAGCTTAGTGAGTTTCACTTCCAAAATTCAATGCTCAACAAAAAATAAATTTCAGGCAAGTTATATTAACAACCATATGAAATGCACAAGCACGTGAACATACAATACAAAAGACTTTCCAAGAATCTTATGTTGAATGGATTTACGCCCTCCACTCGGGCTTAGGTGTTTCAGGCCCATACAACCATAGATTTCAATTTTTCTCATTTTTATTGTGGTTGATACAGTTGCCCACCCACACACAATTTGTAGTTGATACAAGTGCCTACACAACTACCATTTAAATTTCTGGCCAACATTCGAGTTTATAGGCCCCTCGTTGCTCAGCTATTATGCCTTCTTCCCACAAAGATATAATAACAATGTAATGTGACTCGCATATGGTATGCATGCTCAATTTGATTATAAGAACATGACATATTAATTAACAATTTACGGACAATCACAGATATTGTAGATACTTCAATTCTATACTACTTCATACAAATATTTACAACAAACTCATTTTGATATTCTTATCATCGATTCACCCAAGTAGAACTCACATAAACATAATCAAATTTTATCTTGCCCTAATTCTAATGCCACTAACATTGCAAGCACAATCATAAGCATATAATTTAAAAATAGTGAACTCACTTTGCCATGGCACGAAAATCCACTTAATCGTAATGGTCCTTGGGAAGGTTTAGTCCATCTCCCAAGTCTCTTAGTCAAAAGAAATAATTCTAATGAGTATGTCTATGAAGTTTGTATGGACTTATAAATTCTATTCTAACAAATTCATCAAAGTTCGTCTAAGAGGAAATTCCAACTTAAAATGGCCATAACTTGGCCATTTTAACTCGGAATTTCACATATTATATATCGATTTCTGCCTATTCAATGAGAGCTATATATTTTCTAGAGTTATTTCCAATAAACAAGATCGTTTGGTCCATGAACAGTAGGGTATATAATGCTATATGAATTTCCCATTCCACAATTCAACTCCTAATTTCAATCCAAGCATCATATTAAAGCTTTGATAGATACTTAGCTATCATCATACCTTGAAAGACTCTATTATACACATATATAACTCAATATCATGCATGATTCATGGGTATCGGTGAAGCTATTTCCTCATGTACTTAGACAATGATTGATAGAAGATATAAGGCACTATTTTCCTAACTTTGTTTCTACCAAGTGCACAATGTGTACATGCAAAACCGATAAGTTATTATCATGAATGTCATGAAATGAACTATTTATATGTATATTCTTAATGATATGATATCAAAAATTCTTTTAGAAAACTTTTTCTTTGCAAAAGTTTTGAAATTTCAAAACTTAAGAAAACTAGTTTTATTTCTTGCAAAATCTCACTTGTTCTTACCAAAAATTTTCCCTAATGATCTATTTGTCTATCACCTTCTTTACTTTAATGGAATTCTTTGTTTTGGAGTTGGAAAATAGGTGTTTACATAGGGGGTTTACCTAGATACGAATTTTACAAGATTTTCTAAGGGATGAAAACATTGTTTAATCTATCTTTGGAATACTTTCCTTGTTTTAGGAATATGCTTTTATAACTTCTTTTATCCTTATCCAAATTAGATCTTCCTTACATGTATCTCCTAGGACTTCTATTATCCTATAAAAATCATCATTTTAGCATTTAGAAATAGGTGTTTAAATAGTGGTCAATGTCACGCCCCGTAGGGTATCCTAAAAGTAACAGCCCGCCACATACTAAATAAGACTCTCGAGTTCCCTACCCGAGCCCTTCGGGAGTCTTAAGTAGATGTAAAGCGTTCCTTTACGACAATAGAATACTTCAAAAAATGGAGTTAAACAGTTTAATATGGCATTCATTAGCCATAGATAATAAATCAAAACGCATAATTATAGTTTACAAAATCTAAGGGGCATTCCCCCGCAAAATAATAACAAGTCCATTACAGTCATCCAGAGTCCTTAGTTTCCAACGGAAGTCTATACAAAAAGAATGGATTAAACTTCTATGGGAAACTCCTATCTCCAGTACCTATGCTGTGGCTTGCCTCGGCCTAAGCCATATAAACTCGTGCTGCAATAGATAAAAACTATGGGGGCGTAAGCTAACTAGCTTAGTGAGTAATAACTTCAATAACACAATTAAATACAAATCATTCAAACAAGTGATTATTCAAGCAAGTGTATGCATCAAACAAATGGGATCAACAAACATATGACCAACCGGAAATCATATGTGAATGGACTTGCGCCCTCCATCCCGGGTTAGCAGATTAACGAATCCTGCGGTACGACGCCGTTTAAGCTCACGGTCAACTAATCAATATTTCATTTTATGGATCACGATTAACCAACAAATTCGTTTTATGGATCACGATTAACCAACATATTCGTTTTATGGATCACGAAAAACCAACCAATGCGAATGCTCCAACCCCATCGTGATATGAATGAATTCAATTTACAATTGAAGTCAAATATTTGTTAATTCAATTTTTTTAGGTGACCAGCAAGTATTCGCAGACATTCATCATAAGATACTAGCTAATCAGTCAATAGCTTAACACCCGGTTTCGATATTCCTTAAGTTCCATTTCACATCTCAACAGTAGACAACATATATAATTCCCATATACCCCATCATGCATATACAATTTCTTTTTATCTTTGCCTACATCACTAGTGCCACTACATTACAATCACATTCATTAATTGAGAGTGGAAGTAAAACTCACTCGGCCATTGGACGTCGTCTTTCTAATAGTAGTAGTCGGGAGGTAGGGTGTCGACCTGCTCGGGATCACCTACCAGGCAAGAATAATCCTAATGAGATTCTCATTATGTAACTAAATCAAGCTATACATCTAAACTAGATGAATTCGGATTTCTCGCTATTTGCGGAAGTTCCGACTTAAAACGGCCATAACTTGGTCATTTTTTAACTCGGAATTTCGCAAATTTTATATTGATCTCTATCTACTTCGAAAGATCTATCCATTTCTAATATTATTTTCAAGTTTTGAAAATAGTAAAGTCACAGAACAGTGGTATCAGTTCTGTTCTGCCATTTCTCAATTCCGAAAAATTTGTTTTGCTTTTGATAAGAAATGTTCCTAATTGATGATTCATGCATGAATGGTATAGGAATGAATTACTAACATGAATGCCATGTAATGAACTCAATATATGCATGGTCATGATGATTTTGTGATAATAAACTCCTATGAACTCCTAAGTGTTAGAAATTCCATAAAGGTTATTTCTAAGAAGCTATTCTTTCACTTTACACTCCTTAGGGTTTCTTTGACTTGTAATCTTGTAATCCACTTGTTATCTAATGAAAATAAGTTCTCAAAGTCTATATTAATCATGGCCTTCATTCATGCATAAAAATTCCCATTTTTCATGTGGTAAACATGTTTTTAAACAAGCCTTTTGTAAAAATCCGAATTTCTAAAATTTCATTTTCTTGCATTTTTCTTATGGAAAAACTTGTCTAATGCATTAAAATTTGAAGCTCCCATATATATACTATCTAAGGACTTCATTTAGCCTATAAAACATCCAATTTAGACTTAGATACTAAGAGTTCTTGTAGGCATGAACCTAAGTTACGAATTTGACTATTGATCCACACATCAATATTTTTCATTCCAACTCCACTACTTGTTTTACATTTCTATTATGCCTAAACTCACCTAAGTTCATGAAAATCATTCCTTCAATATACCTATTACACATACCCTTCATTTTTCTTGTGAAAAGTGAGTTTAAAAATGATTTTGGTGGTTTTTAAAGTAGGGTTTCCATTTCATCCGAATTTCCAACATTTCATTTTTGACAAAACCTTTTCTTTTTCAATGTTCTTGCCTTCTATATATGAAGATCTATTCTCTAACACCTCTATACATATACAAGACCACATTTTTATGATCATCAATGCATGGAAATAAAAATAACTCTATGATCATACATGTACATGAAGTTGTGAATGTCTAAACCTTAGATCTACTAAATATAATGCATGAATCATGGATCTCATGGCATGAACAACAATATATATGCAAGATCTTTACTTTACATGTATGAACAAGATGAGATCTTAACATAAACACATCTAAACATTAGATCAATGTCTTGTGATGGCTTGATATTCTTGTTCATGTGTTTTCATGTCCCTAGCAAGAGCTCATGGGGATTAAATGAGAAAACACACAAGATATAGTCTTGCCATTACAAGATCTAGGAAGAACAAGGTCTAAAATCAACATACCAAAGGATTTTTGGAGTAGAAGAGAGAAGAAAATGAGTTGAACTTGTGAGAGGGGGAGGGGGCAAGGCTCACGGCACAAAAGGGAAAGAAAGAGAGAGTTTTCTCTTTTGCAACAATTTGAAACAAGAAGAAATGAAGAGAGAGAGAGAAAAATATGTTTATATATGAAGGCATTAGGGTTTATTAATGAATAAAATTTGCAAAATAAATCAAATGGGGAAAAACAAAAGAGGGGGGGGGGGGGGGGGAGGGGAGCGCCGCGCGGCGCCGGCACATCCTTGTTGTGTGGTGTGTGTTTTAAAATTTGATATTTTGTAATTTAGTAAATTAAAATGTAATAAATGTGATAATTATTTAAGAGACATAATTTCTTGGAAAAGAAAATTGAAATGAGTAGTTGTAAAGATGTAAGAATAGGGTATGGGTAGTGTGTAGTGTAGGTTGTACTTGTGAATAGTAGACAAGACATCTAATTTACCAGTTGTTCCGAAAACACGGGAAAAGCTATAACTGTAATTTTTATAGCTCAAAAAATTATGAAATTGATATTTTTGGAATCCTTATAAAATTGCGGTTCTAATGAATATTTCGGAACATTTTTCTGAATCCGTGGTCCGGGGCATGCTTTTCCGTAATTGAGCTCGGGAAGGCTCGGAATTGAAAAATTCCCAAATTTAAAACTTTCAAAGGTTTAAAATATACTTTAAAACAATAATTCAACTTCATTTACTTTATAAATTTCTTTTATTATGAAACCGAAGGAAAGCCGGATTTAGGGTTCCTAGGCTTCTCTCACTGGACTCGACCTGGACCGGATTAGGGTTTCGCTTCCAACTCCCGGGGTTTCCTAGCTACTGAGAATACCAGGGTTTACAGTCAATTTCAAATCCGAATTTTGAAATTTTTATTTCAGATTGTTTCTTTTGTTAAACTCATTTAATCTTTCAAAAACTAACTCTTAATCAAACTTACCCCTTAAGGCTTCCATTTCTTTAATAAAAATCTTGTTTTTGGTTGAAACATGGGTGTTTATACTTCAAGTTTCCCTTATTACAAATTTAAAACTTGTCATTGGGATTGAAACATAACTTTTGTAAACTTTTCCTTGTTTTGGAAATATTCCTTAGTAGATCTAAGCTTTTCTCATCAAGATCACTCATTTGTGATATCTATTCCCTAAGCCTTTCATTTTTAATGTAAAATACACATTTTCAAGTTGAAAAATAACTTTTCTAAATAGGGTTCTTTTTTTATCCGAATTTTCAAAAATCATTTTTGTTAAAACTAAAGTAGATCTTAAGCTTTCTAATATTTTCCTACTATATCATGCTATTACAAGCTAGTTATGTGCATAAAACAAAAGTCTAAGGCATTTATGAACTCAAAACCACTAGATCTAGTTTACTATACTAGTCATATATGTATGAGCACTATGATGATTATGTGGATATGATTAGATGATGAATATATGCACAAAACATTAATAATAACAACATAACTTAACAATAAAACAAAGTAATAGCAAAATAATATTAAATAACAAGATCTATAACATTGTGATGGCAAGGATCTCATGTCTAAGTGTCACGCCCCAAAGAGTACCCCAAACGTGATAGTCCGCCACACTCGATATTTAAACTCAAGTAAGGCAACCTTAGCCTTCCCATGAG
Organism: Combretum micranthum; assembly: GCA_024138025.1. NCBI lineage: Eukaryota > Viridiplantae > Streptophyta > Magnoliopsida > Myrtales > Combretaceae > Combretum > Combretum micranthum. The sequence goes on along the minus strand of JAMXBD010002143.1, from coordinate 161,970 downwards.
TTTGAACATCAGGTGTAAGGCTCACTTTCAACATACAGGGACCATACTTTGCTCCGTAGTAATTTAAGGAGATATACATAACAACAAGAATGTAAATCATAACCGTTTCCTCTAGATCTATTCTATTACACGAACTAAGGGGCATACCCCCGTCAACAATGTTAAGAGTTCTCAGGCTCACAAAATCTCTTATACTATCCTTCAAATGCCAATCTAAGATATTTGATTAGAAGTCCGTGCCTACTTCTAGGTTCCGGCCTCATCAAAAGCTCCTTAATGTTCAAGAGCTGTACCTGATGATAGCGGTTCCTCAGAGATAGCCATAAGTATTCATACTGCAATAGGAAACTATTGGGGTATAAGCTACACTAGCTTAGTGAGTGAAAACTTCCATATTGCAATTAAAACATAACATCCAAGCACGTGATTAATCAGTCAAATGAAATGCATCAAACACGTGAATTCAACAAACATATGACCAGCCGAAAATCATATGTGAATGGACTTGCGCCCTCTATCCCGAGTTAGCAGATTAACGAATCCTACGGTACGACGCCGTTTAGGCTCACGGTCAACCAACTCATATATTCGTTTTATGGATCACGATTAACCAACATATTCATTTTATGGATCACGATTAACCAACATATTCATTTTATGGATCACGATTAACCAACATATTCGCTTTATGGATCACGAAAAACCAAAAAATGCTAATACTCCATCCCCATCGTGATATGAATGAGTTCAAGTTTATCTTTGATGTCTAATAATCAATTAAACCAATTCTTTTAAGTGACCAAGCAATACTCGCAGACAATCATTTCTAACTCCACTATACAAACAATGATTTATTACCCGGCTTCAATATTCTTTAAATTCAACTTCACATAACAACAGCAGACAAATATAATCCCCAAATAACCCTATCATGCATATTCATTTTTGTCTTTGCTAAGCAACTAGTGCATCTATCATTATAATCATAAGCAATAATTGAAATCGGAAGTGATACTCACTCGGTCATGGTACGCCGGTCTCTTAGTAGTAATAATCGGGTGGTAGGGATTCATCGGTCTCAGGATCACCTACCAAATAAGAATAACCTAATGATAACTTCATCACTTAACTAGTCCAAACTATGTATCAAAACTAAACAAAATCGTGATTCTCGCTATTTGCAGAAGTTCCAACTTAAAACGGTCATAACTTGGTCATTTTAACTCAGAATTTCGCAAATTTTATATCGATTTCTATCTACTTCGAAAGATCTATCTATTTCTAATATTATTTCCAAGTTTTGAAAACATTTAAGTCATGGAACAGAGGGATCAGATCTGATCAGTAACCATTCCTATTTTCGAAAAATAGTTTTACACTTGTTTGAAATGTATCTAGTTGATGATTCAAGTATATGTGAAGTATGAATGATTTCCTAATCATGAATGACATGTGATGATTTCAATGTATTCATGATCTTGGTGATTTTATTTGATAATGAAACTTTGAAAATTTCTAAATCTCATAAGACTCCCGCAATTTCATCTTGAAAATCCAATTTTTCCAACTTTGATATCTCACTAATGTTTTGGGGTTTCATTTTTAGAAATGCCTAGTTATCTTAATTGAATTTTAGTCTTCATCATCTATACTATCAAAGACCTTAATTTCCACATAAAAACTTACATTTTTCACTTTGCAAGTATGTTTTTAAATAGGCTTTTTTCAAAAATATGAATTTGGAAAAATCCATTTCTTGCATGTTTCCTTTGAGAGAACTTGTATAATGCATCAAAATTTAAATCCTTACTATATCCATCACCTAAGAACTTCATTTAACACATAAAACATTCATTTTGAGTTTGAATACTAGGTGTTTACATAAGCATCATCCAAAGTTACGAATTTTACAAGTTGAACACTAACTTAAAATTTTCCATCTCAATTCCACTACTTGTTTTACACATTACTCATATCCAAACTCATTTCAACTTATAAAAATCATTACTTAATGATACCTATTACTTATACCCTTCATTTTTCATATAAAATATGAGTTTCAAAGTGGTTACAAGGGTTTTTAAAATAGGTCTTGAAAATCATACGAATTTTCCTTTGAACATTTTAACAAAAACCTTTTCTTTTCAAGTTCCTTATCTTATCTTTATAAAGATCTACCAACTATCACATTTACATATACAAGACTAAGCCTTTATGAACATTAATGCATGAAATCACAAAATATCCATATGAACATGAATGTCAAGAAAAATATGTGTCTAAGTACTAGATCTACTACTTTTAGTGCATGAAAAAGGGTTTAAAAGCATGAACACATATTTTATATGCAAGATCTCTACTTTACATGCATGAACATGATATATTTCAACAAAAGCTCATCAAACAAGATCTACTCTTGTGATGGCTTGCTTTCATGTATTAGCATTTTCATATCCCTAGCACTTGCTCATGGGGTTTAAGATGAAAATATACATGAATGGTCTTGCAATTACAAGATTAAGTAGTAATGTCACGCCCTGTAGGGTATCCTAAACGTAACAGCCCGCCACATACTAAGTAAGACTCTCGAGTTCCCTACCGGGGCCTTCGGAAGTCTTAAGTAGATGTAAAGCGTTCCTTTACGACAATAGAATACTTCAACAAATGGAGTTAAACAGTTTAACAAGGCATTCATTAGCATAGATAATAAATCAAAAGCATAAATTTTTAAGGTTTTACAAAATCTAAGGGGCATTCCCCCGCAAAAGAATAACAGTCTATTACAGTCATCCAGAGTCCTTAGTTTCCAATGGAAGTCTATACAAAAGAAATGAATCAAACTTCTATGGGAAACTCCTATCTCCGGTACCTGCGCTGTGGCTTGTCTTGGCCTAAGCCATATAAACTCATGCTGCAAAAGATAAACACTATCGGGGCGTAAGCTAACTAGCTTAGTGAGTAATACTTCCATAACGCAATTAGATACAATCATTCAAGCAAGTGATTATTCAAGCAAGTGTATGCACCATACAAATGAAATCAACAAACATATGACCAAACGGAAATCATATGTGGATGGACTTTCGCCCTCCATCCCGGGTTAGCAGATTAACGAATCTGCAGTACGACGCCGTTTAAGCTCACGGTCAACTGATTTAAAAGCTCGTTTTATGGATCACGATTAACCTCACATTCGTTTATGGATCACGATTAACCTCACATTCGTTTTATGGGTCACGAAAAACCAACCAATGCAAATGCTCCAACCCCTTTGTGACATGAATGAACTCAGTTTATAGTCGGAGTCGAATAGTCATTAATTCAATTCTTTTAAGTGACCAACAAGTAACGCAGACATTCATCATATGATTCTAATAAAACAGTCAATATCTTAACGCCGGTTTCGATATGCCTTAAGCTCCATTTCACATATCAACAATTAACAACATAAATAATTCCCACATAACCCATCATGCTTGTACAATTCCTTTTATCTTTGCTACATCACTAGTGCCACTACATTACATTCACAAGCATTAATTGAGAGTGGAAGTAACTCACTCGGCCATGGGACACCAAACTTCTAATAATATATCGGGAGGTAGAGTGTCGTCCTGCTCGGAATCACCTACCAAACAAGAATAATCCCTATGAGATTCTCACCATGTAATTAGATCAAACTATACATCTAGACTAGTCGAATTCGGATTTCTCGCTACTTTCGGAAGTTCCGACTTAAAACGGCCATAACTTGGTCATTTAACTCGGAATTTCGCAAACTTTATATCGATCTTCATCTACTTTGAAAGATCTATCTAATTCAAGTATTAAATCCAAGTTTGAAAATAATAGGGTCACGGAGCAGTGGGATCAGTTCTGTCCCGCAATTGACCCAATCTCGAAAATTTGCTTTGTCTTTGATAAAAAGTATTCCTAAATGTTGATTCATGCATAAATGATATGGGAATGAACTACTAATGTGTATGCCATGTAATGAACTCAACTTGTGCATGGTCATGATGATTTTTGTAGTAATAATCTTTTAGGAACTCCTAAGTGTTGGTCCCAATAATGTAAGCAAGAGGGGGGGTGAATTGCTTTTTCACAAAAATAAATTCTTTTCGAAATTTTCAATTCACTTCCTTTTGATTACTTTATTAAACTTAGAATTAATTAAACTTGCAGTTTAGAAACTAATCACAACTGATAATCACACTTGTATATCTATTTTAATTCAAACAGATCAAATTTAATTTTATGCGGAATACAGAACACTCTCTGAAGTACTCTCTGAAACAGGTTCTGAAACGTAACAGTTTATCAAATACTTCAATATAAATTGCACGAAAATAAAAGAGTAGGGTAGAGAAAATGCAAATCGATTTTATAGAGGTTCCGCCTCGAGCGTCAGTCCTCTTTTCCAAACTCCACGTTGGGGACCCGGTATTCCAACGGTTTGTTCCACTATATCCAAAATCAAAAGTTACAAGCTTGTCTTGCCATCCTCTTGGCTACAATACACTCTGTCCCAATTCTCAGTTATCTATAACACACAATTGGTCTAACAGATAACTTGCAACACTCAACCTCACTAAAACAATTGAATGATACTCAATCAAGGAAATACAATAAATATCCTATCTTTCGAACAAAAATATTGTGAACACTTTGTAACGCAAGGACTTTTGAGAGAAATGCACTCGAAGACTTTTTCTTTCAGAGAGTTAGAGAATATTCGTTCTTCTCATCATGTCTTCTTTGTTGTTGTGCTTCCTCTATATATTGTTTTATCTCAACGGCTAGCAAAGAAGTCGTTCAAAACAATTCGAATTCTTCTAAATTGAAAATATTTGACTTGGCAAATTCCCTCCTTTGAAGTGTCTGTTACGTGTATGATCAATCCCGAATAATCTTCTTAGCTTTATCCAAATTTCGTTGATGGCTGTCATCTGATAATGTCTATATTCTTGATATGTTTATCCATAACAATTGGATAAATACTTCAACAAACTATCCCATAAAAATAGTGATATCCTTTATCCTTGAAGATAAGCTTTAAAAGATCTTTGTTTCGAAAATTTGAACCAACATGAACTTGGTAAAATATATCCCTTATCTTTAGGAATTTGCTGACCACGTGAAACATAAAAATCTGTCGATCTTCTTCCTCAAGAAAATTAAATAGACGTAACTTATAATAAAATTGATGAAATAAATCCCCTTGGATATTTTATCAAACTTTAGTGGAAAAAAATGAATATACTACCCAATATATTCATTTCGTGGAGTCAGGCCTTCAGATGATAAGGTATAAATAAATTCGCAACATTCTGTGCATCTTTGTTCTGGAACAGATTTAGTTTCTGATCTTCCTTCTGAAAATGAATCTGAAATACCTTCTGAAACAATTTCTAAAAAATCTGATGATTAGTTCAATCATGAAATATTTTGGTTTGGTTTTGGTTTTGGTTTGATTGCTATACTTTATTATTTGTTAAAAAAACTTTTACTCCTTTTTGTTATCATCAAAATATTATGAGAGATTCCAACACTAAGTTTTGGGGAAAGTTTCATAAAGGCTAATTCTAAGAAGTTATTTTCCCACTTTATACTCCTTAGGGTTTCTTTGGTTTTTAATCTTGTAATCTACTTATTATTTGACAAAAAATAGGTTCTCAAAGTCTATAATAGTCATGGCCTCCAATGCACAAAAATTCACATTTTTCATTTGGTAAACATGTTTTCAAATAAGCTAATTGTAAAAATCCGAATTTTCCAAATTTTCTTTTCTTACATTTTTCTTAAGGGAAATCTAGTCTAATGCATTAAAAATTGGGGCTTCAATGTATACATTATCTAAGGACTTCATTTAGCTTATAAAACATTCATTTTAGACTTAAATACTAAGTGTTTATTAGGCATTACACAAAGTTACGAATTTGACTACACATTTAAAGTCAACATTTTTCATTCTAACTTCACCTCTTGTTTTCCTTATTTTTATTATGCCTAAACTCATCTAAACTCATGAAAATAATTCCTTAACATGTCTATTACACATACCCTCCATTTTTCTTATGAAATATGAGTTTAAAGTTGATTTTGGGGGTCTTTAAGGTAGGGTTTCCATTTCACCCGAATTTTCAACTTTCCATCTCTAACAAAGCTCTTCCTTTTTCAATGGTCTTGCCTTCTATATGTTAAGATATACTACCTATCATCTCTATATATGAACAAGACTTCATTCTCATGGCCATCAAGGCATATAAACAAAATGAACCATATGATCATGCATGTACATGAAGTTATGAATGTCTAAACCTTAGATCTACAACATATGACATAAAAAGCATGGATCTCATGGCATGAACAACAATGTATGTGCAAGGTCACTACTTTACATGCATGAACAAGATGAAATCTTAACAAAAACACATCTAAACATTAGATCCATGTCTTGTGATGGCTTGACATTCTTGTTCATGTGTTTCCATGCCCCTAGCCTTAGCTCATTGGGATTTAGTGAGGAAATACACAAGATATGGTCTTGCCATTACAAGAACTAGGAAGAACAAGGCTTGAATCAACATACCAAAGGAGGATCTAAGGTAGAAATGGAGGAGTTTTGAGTTGAAAATGCAAGAGGGAGAGGGGGAGGAGTGCTCGGCACAAGGAGGGAGAGAAGAGAGGGTTTTGATCTCTTTTGAAAAATTGAAATGAAAGAAATGAGAAGAGAGAGAGAACATTTAGTATATATATCAAATAATTTAGGGTTTAGCTTTAATAAAAGAAGTAAAAATAATCAAATGAGAGGGAGAAATTGAGGGAGGGGCGCCGGCCATATGTGGGTGTGTGTGTGTGAGTTTTGAAAAAAAAATGAAATTTGTAATTTAGTAAATGAAAATGTAATAATGTAATAATTATTTAAAAGACAAAATTTCTTGGAAAAGAAAATTGAAATGAGTAGTTGTAAGGATGTAAGAATAGGGTATGGGTAGTGTGTAGTGTAGGTTGTACTTGTGAATAGTAGACAAGACATCTACTTTACCGGTTGTTCCGAAAACACGGGAAAAGCTATAACTGTAATCTTTATAGCTCGGAAAATTATGAAATTGATATTTTTGGAATCCTTATAAAATTACGGTTCTAATGAATATTCCGGAATATTTTTCTGAATCCGTGGCCCGGGGCACGCTTTTCCGTAATTGGGCTCGGGAAGGCCCGGAATTGAAAAATTCCCGAATTTAAAACTTTCAAAGGTTTGAAATGTACTTTGGAACAACAATTCAAATTCATTCACTCCAAAATATTTATTTTACTATGAAACCGATGGAAAGCCGGATTTAGGGTTCCTAGGCTCCATTCACTAAACTCAATCTGATCGGATTAGGGTTTCGTCTCCAACTCCTGGGGTTTTCTAGCTACTGAGAATTCCGGGGTTTACAACCTCCCCACCTTAAATAAAGTTTTGTCCTCAAAACGGAACTGACGTACCTTGTCCTTCAAATATCTCGGGGTACTTTCTCCGGATTTCATCCTCCGCTTCCCAGGTTGCCTCTTCAAAAGCATGATTCCTCCATAATACTTTCACGTAGTGAATGTCTTTGTTTCGTAGCTTTTGAGTTTTCTTATCCAATATCTTTACTGGGTGTTCTTCATAGGTCAGGTTTTCCTTCACTGGATTGGTTCCATTCCAGAATCCTCTCTGGTCGGCAACATATCTCCTCAAACTGACACATGGAACACATTGTGAATCCCGGACAAATTAGGTGGTAGGGCTAGCCGATACGCCAGGTTTCCAACTCTTTCTAAGATCTCAAAAGGTCCAATGTATCTCGGGCTTAATTTCCCTTGCGTACGCATCCTCTTGATACTTTTGATCGGGTTTATCTTCAAGTACACATGATCACCCACTTTAAATTCAAGCTCCCGTCTTTTCAAGTCTGCCCAGCTCTTTTGTCGATCCTGGGCTTCCTTCATTTTCCGCTGAATCAACCTCACCTTATCCGCGGCTTCCTGTACCAATTCCGGCCCAATTGCTACCTTTTCCACCTCATCCCAAAACAAAGGGGACCTACATCGCCGTCCATATAAGGCTTCATACGGAGGCATCTGGATAGTGGAGTGATAGCTGTTATTATAGGCAAACTCGATTAGGTGAACATGATTATCCCAACTCCCTTTGAATTCCAGGGCACACGCCCTTAACATATCTTCTAGGGTTTGGATCGTCCGCTCAGACTGTCCGTCGGTCTGGGGATGGTAAGCTGTACTGAAATGTAGTTTAGTACCCAAGCTCTTCTGTAAGCTCGTCCAAAACTTAGACACAAATCTTGGGTCTCTATCTGAGATGATCCCCGCAGGTATGCCATGTAATCTTACGATCTCTCTGATGTAAATCTTGGCTAATCTTTCCATTGAATAGGTCATATTTATGGGTAGGAAATGCGCCGACTTAGTTAACCGATCCACTATTACCCATATTGCATCACAACCCGATGGAGTCTTTGGAAAGCCACAAACAAAATCCATGGATATTTGATCCCACTTCCATTCAGGAATGGGTAAGGGCTTTAGCAATCCGCCCGGTCTCTGGTGCTCTACCTTCACCTGTTGGCATACTGCGCACTTCATCACATAATCTGCCACATCTCGCTTCATCCCATTCCACCAATAGCAACTTTTCAAATCTTGGTACATTTTGGTGCCTCCCGGATGCATGGTATACCCGGAGTTATGTGCCTCACCCATTATCTCCTTCTTCAACTCCTCATCCTCTGGTACGCACAACCTTCCGTTCATCCGGATCACGTCTTCCTCATCCACGGCAAAGTCAAGGTACTTTGCTTGGGTTTCCCTTTTTATCTTTTGTATCACTTCGTCATACCTTTGTGCTTCTTTGATTCTTTCCACGAGGGTTGGTTCCAGCACCAAGTTAGATATCTCCAGCTCAGCACTGCGATCTAAGAACTCGATCCTTAACTTCTCAAATTCCTTAATCAACTCCTTCTGGCTTGTAATCAAAGCGGCTACCTCCATGATTCTTCCGACTTAGGGGTCCGCGACTGCATTTACTCTTCCTGGACAGTAATTTATCCCAGGTCATAATCTTTTATCAATTCCAGCCACCTCCTTTGCCGCATGTTCAACTCCTTCTGTGTGAACAGGTATTTAAGGCTTTTATGATCTGTGTATATCTCACCGTTGTCCATAGATAATGTCGCCATAACTTCAAGGCAAAGACAACTGCAGCTAGCTCCAAGTCATGCGTAGGGTATTCTGCTCATGCGGTCTCAATTGCCGAGAGGCATACGCAATGACCTTCCGTTCTTGCATCAAGACGCATCCAAGACCATTTCTCGAAGCATCACTATGTACCGTGTAAGACTTTTCCGGATCTGGTAAAACCAAAATCGGTGCCGAGACCAGTCGTCGCTTTAGTTCCTGGAAACTTTGTTCTCTCTTGTCTGTCCAAATGAATTTTTCGTTCTTTTGAGTCAATTGAGTCAACGGCTTAGCTATCTTTGAAAAATCCTTCACAAATTTGCGATAGTAGCCAGCCAATCCCAAGAAACTCCTCACTTCAGTAACGGTTTGTGGTGGCTTCCAATCCACTATTGCCTTGATCTTTTCGGGATCAACTGATATCCCATCACCCGTTACCACATGTCCGAGGAAGGATATCCTGTCTAACCAAAAGTCACACTTGGACAGCTTGGCGTACAGCTTGTTATCTCGTAAGGTTTGCAATGCCAAACGGAGATGCTCCTCATGTTGCTCCCTGGTCTTTGAATATATGAGGATGTCGTCTATAAAGACTATCACACATTTATCCAAAAGCGGCTTATAGACTCTATTCATTAAGTCCATAAATGCAGCCGGTGCATTAGTCAGTCCAAATGACATTACCAAAAACTCGTAGTGCCCATAACGAGTACGAAAAGCTGTCTTAGGCACATCCTCAGGCTTAATCCTTAGCTGATGATACCCCGAACGTAAGTCAATACGTGAGAACACACAAGCTCCTTGTAGCTGGTCAAACAAATCATCGATTCTTGGTAAGGGATATCGATTTTTGATAGTCACCTTATTCAATTCCCGGTAGTCGATACACAATCTCATCGATCCGTCCTTCTTCTTTACAAATAAGACGGGTGCGCCCCATGGCGACACACTTGGTCTTATAAATTTCTGGTCCAGAAGTTCTTGTAACTGCGTCTTTAGCTCCTTCAACTCAGCCGGTGCCATCCGGTATGGCGCTTTAGATATTGGTTCAGTGTTTGGAGCCAACACAATCTCAAAGTCAATTTCTCTTTTGGTGGTAATCCCGGCAAAATTTCTGGGAACACATCCAAGTATTCATTCACCACTGGAATATTCTTTCCTCAGGGTTTCCCCTTCATCCAAGGACCCTCAATCGGTATCATTTCCTCATCCTCCATCATCAACTCGAACGAGCTTAGATCAATCCTTCTTGGGACTAAGGCCTCTCCCATAAATTCTACTTTTTCTCCGATTGATCATAAAAACATACAGTCCTCTTTTGGCAATCCACTATTGTTACTTTACTTAACCAATTCATCCCGAGGATAACTTCGTATTTATTCATTTCCAACACAATTAGATCGCTTTTGGAGTGGTGACCAAGGATCCAATGGACAGTCTTTTATCAGATCTGGGTCGACAACACTCCCCGTGGGGGTCTTAATCCTCAAGCTAACCATGGTTGTGGCTATGGGCAATCCGAGTCGGTTGGCCAAACTATAGGTGATGAACGAGTGGGTCGCTCCCGTGTCAAACAAAGCATAGGCCTCCACGCTATTTACTTGTATATGTCCTGAAGTCAACAAACCCATCACATATGAACCTTAAAATATTCTTAAGGCTATCCACATAGGGTCTCTACTTCCAGCTTTCCATAATATATACAATTTCATTTAAACAGCAATCAATTTAAACAACTGAATTTCAACTTAGGAGGGTTTCTGTTACTAACCTGTCACCAGGCCACCATCAATACTCTCGCTTTGATCCAAGGCTGCTAACTCTACGTCCTCATCTTCGTCTTCTTCCACCATTGGCCTTCCAAATTATACAGCCTCATCCGTGCATCGCGGAAGCTGCTCGACTTCCGCTCTTGTTACCAGACCTCAAGGGGTTGGTATTGCTCGAGGCTCCGAAGGGTCGGGTGGCCACACTCTTTCGCTGTGAACACTCGGAAGCTAAGTGCCCTTTCTCTTTGCAAATAAAGCAAGTTACTGCCAGCTTCTTTGGGCATGTAAAAACCATGTGGCCAGCATCGCCACAAAAATAGCACTTGTTCCTCAACTGCGGGCATTGCCTAGGTGCATGTGTCCCCTTACATTTCCAACATGTAACATTGATCTTGAACTGAGTCGGCTTGCTGCTAGACTCCTCTTTAAACCCTTGGTACGGCCTATACCGTTTACCTTTGAACCCTGAGCTCGAGGCATCAAACGGCCTCTTCCCGAATACTCTCTTTTCGGGCTCCTGATACTTCCTTTTTCTAGCCCCTTCAATGACCCGAGCCTTTTCTACCATCTCGGGGTAGGTTCTTACTCCGAACTCTTCTAGCTTGATCCGCAGATCCTCGTCTAGGCCCCCAGAAATACCTGCTTCTTTAGTTCCTCACTATCCCTGAAAGATTCGGGGGCATACTGTAGCAAGTGAACAAATTCCGTTTCATATTGCTCTACCGTTCTCCCTTTCTGCTTTACATGAAGGAAGTCCGCACTGTATTTCACCCTCAAGCTAGAGGGAAAATAATTGTTCAAGAATTCCGGCGGAAGGTTTCCCAGGTGGCCGGGGATGTCAAATTCCTTCTCTTGGAGTCCCACCAGACTCGAGCATTGTATCTTAACATATACGTCCCATACTCTAGCTGCAAGTAAGGTGGAATCTCGTATGCAGCAAAAGAACGTTCCACTTGAGCCAACCAATCCTCAGCCTCATCCGGCTTGCCGAATGCCCCGTCAAAGTACCGGTTGCTCTTAATGAAGTCCGGTAAAGAGCTTCGGTGGGGTCTCCTGTATGGGGGGGTGGCGGTAACCACATTATAGGAGTGCTCCTCTTGTGGAGCAGGTGCCTCCGCAGTCATTTCCCGATGATCTGGGCGGCGGATGCGGTGCTGAATCCCGAGCACTCTGACTTGGGTGTGGGTTCTGTACTGGATTTTGATTCTGAATGAAGGTGTTAAGAAGATTGGCTAATTGCCCAATCGCATTTAGTACATCGCCCTGTTGGTTTTGGGGTGCTACTCCTTGGGGGTCAGGTTGTTGTATAGCCGGTTGATCGGCTTCATTAGGATTAGACCCTTGTCCTTGGTTCCGAGTCCGTCGGTTACGTCTGTTTACACAATGTTTAATGGAGTTTTAGTACATTTAGGGTTTTTAGGTTTCAAAGGAATAGGATTAACAACAAGCTCAGAAGTTGCAAGAATTTGAAATTTAAACTCAGAAGGAAAAAGAGTACATAACTCCATAAAGTCATAAGATGAGTCAAAACATCAATCCATAAAAGAAAATAAGGAATAATTAAAAGAACCACAAGGGAAATAGAAGAATCCACACATATTGTAACTAATTGATACTTCACAACCATAATGCGAATGAGTGAATGCTTATGCAATCTATATGCAGTAATGTTCTCTTATGTATCATGACTAGGATGCGTGCTTTTCACAATTCCATTTCTTTAAAACAAAAGTGATCCTTTTCATTTCTTTAGCGAGCCATACAAATATTACATCAACTTTTAGATCCCAAAATTTGGCTAGCTAAGCTCCTTCCTATTCTAATCAATTTCCCTATTCCCGAAAACATGACAAAATACAGGGAAAAAGAACAACAAAACACTAACTATCCTGAAATCCTAAGGCAATTTGGCATCCCGCATTGCCTACTACAAAATAAGAAAATCAGGATTCCGCTTGGACTTTATGGGTTAGCTAACATCCCGGTCTCTAATCATCACTAGAGCTGTCGGGGGTCGGGCTAGGAAGTCGTCCTGCTGGTAGAACCACCATCGTCCTGTCGGACGAACAAGCTAAGATACTCCCTGGTGGTCATCCTCCGCTTCCTAGCGGGTCGAACTAGAGGCTCCTGATCCTCACTTTCTTCTTCTCTTCTTCTTCTTCAGTCCCTTGCCCCTCATGCGGGCTTACTTCTTCCTCACCTCTTATCTCGGGCTCACCTAGGCGGTTCACCTCTACTTCAGGTTCTCTCACGGGCTCATCTGCCACATTCTCTGTCTCCATAGGCACTGGGGCCTCGGGTTCTACTACTGCTAGGTCAAGCACAGGTGGGTTCTCACCCTCCACATACACATCTCTCCATAGCCTGGAATCTACCTCGGGTTCTACCCTCCCACTCTCTGGTATCTCCAACATCCGGTTAAAATCCCATATAATTGGATCGGGTTCTGGGTTTACCTGCACTTCTGGTTCAACAGGCGGGGTAGGGGTCCTAGGCACCTTTTTGTTCCCAGTTCGGATCCTCCTCGGGATCCTCCTCCTCCTCCTCTTCTTCTTCCTCTTCAATCACAGGTGCTCCATTCAGCTGCATACCTATATCCATAGCTGGAGGTGGAGCTATTACACGGGGGGGAGGATGTCCAGATAGATTGCATGCCAGGTGATATGATTCCATGCATCGGCTATGTTCCAGTCATGGTGATCAAATAAGTTATCATGAGCATAAACATATAAGGGCCCTATGGGGATCCATACCCTAAAATCTGGAGGGGTTCGGTTTCCTCCACTTTTCAAGATAAACGTGGCTTCTCTTGTCATGGGCTCACGCCCGTAATCAACCATGATCCTCTCTAACGTATAGATTGTCTCTAACTTCGTCCAGCTCCTTCTTCCCATAGGATCATAACTCAATTGATCCACTACTGAAGCCCATCTGGTATATCTCAGCCCATCCTTCCATAACCTGTACATTTCCCCTAGGGTCCGGGGATGTCGGGCCAAGGCAAAATCTTCACACAGTTCTCTTAGCCTCAGTCTATATTCTACCATTGTTTCATCATTTTTTTGTAAAATTCCTCGCCCTTTCCCTAGTCTCACCCAGAGAGACCTACATCAAACAATACTACTAATTAGACTTAGCAAGAAAACGTTTTCAACTCCATTTAACCTAGTAGTTAGATTTCTAGGTCCAGTTTATTTTAATTCTATTGTCTTGTTTTATAACCTAGTGCTCTGATACCAACTTAAACTGTCACGCCCGTAGGGTATCCTAAACGTAACAGCCGCCACATACTAAGTAAGACTCTCGAGTTCCCTACCGGGGCCTTCGGAAGTCTTAAGTAGATGTAAAGCGTTCCTTACGACAATAGAATACTTCAACAAATGGAGTTAACAGTTTAACAAGGCATTCATTAGCCATAGATAATAAATCAAAACGCATAAATTTTTAAGGTTTACAAAATCTAAGGGGCATTCCCCCGCAAAAGAATAACAGTCTATTACGTCATCCAAGTCTTAGTTTCCAATGGAAGTCTATACAAAAGAAATGAATCAACTTCTATGGGAAACTCCTATCTCCGGTACCTACGCTGTGGCTTGTCTTGGCCTAAGCCATATAAACTCATGCTGCAAAAGATAACACTATCGGGCGTAAGCTAACTAGCTTAGTGAGTAATTACTTCCATAAACACAATTAGATAATCATTCAAGCAAGTGATTATTCAAGCAAGTATATGCACCATACAAATGAAATCAACAAACATATGACCAACGGAAATCATATGTGGATGGACTTTCGCCCTCCATCCCGGGTTAGCAGATTAACGAATCCTGCGGTACGACGCCGTTTAAAGCTCACGGTCAACTGATTTAAAAGCTCGTTTTATGGATCACGATTAACCTCACATTCGTTTTATGATCACGATTAACCTCACATTCGTTTTATGGTCACGAAAAACCAACCAATGCAAATGCTCCAACCCCTTTGTGACATGAATGAACTCAGTTTATAGTCGGAGTCGAATAGTCATTAATTCAATTCTTTTAAGTGACCAACAAGTATACGCAGACATTCATCATATGATTCTAATAAAACAGTCAATATCTTAACACCCGGTTTCGATATGCCTTATGCTCCATTTCACATATCAACAATTAACAACATAAATAATTCCCACATACCCCATCATGCTTGTACAATTCCTTTTATCTTGCCTACATCACTAGTGCCACTACATTACATTCACAAGCATTAATTGAGAGTGGAAGTAACTCACTCGGCCATGGGACACCAAACTTCTAATAATAATAATCGGGAGGTAGAGTGTCGTCCTGCTCGAATCACCTACCAAACAAGAATAATCCCTATGTGATTCTCACCATGTAATTAGATCAAACTATACATCTAGACTAGTCGAATTCGGATTTCTCGCTACTTTCGGAAAGTTTCCGACTTAAAACGGCCATAAACTTGGTCATTTTAACTCGGAATTTCGCAAACTTTATATCGATATTCATCTACTTCGAAAGATATATCTAATTCAAGTATTAAATCCAATTTTGAAAATAATAGGGTCACGGAGCAGTGGGATCAGTTCTGTCCCGCAATTGACCCATCTCGAAAATTTGCTTTGTCTTTGATAAAAAGTATTCCTAAATGTTGATTCATGCATGAATGATATGGGAATGAACTACTAATGTGTATGCCATGTAATGAACTCAACTTGTGCATGGTCATGATGATTTTTGTAGTAATAATCTTTTAGGACTCCTAAGTTTTGGGAAAGTTTCATAAAGGCTAATTCTAAGAAGTTATATTTTCCACTTTATACTCCTTAGGGTTTCTTTGGTTTTTAATCTTGTAATCTACTTATTATTTGACTAAAAAATAGGTTCTCAAAGTCTATAATAGTCATGGCCTCCATTCATGCACAAAATTCACATTTTTCATTGGTAAACATGTTTTCAAATAAGCTAATTGTAAAAATCCGAATTTTCCAAATTTTCTTTTTCTTACATTTTCTTAAGGGAAATCTAGTCTAATGCATTAAAAATTGGGCTTCAATGTATACATTATCTAAGGACTTCATTTAGCTTATAAAACATTCATTTTAGACTTAAATACTAAGTGTTTATTTAGGCATTACACAAAGTTACGAATTTGACTACACATTTAAAGTCAACATTTTTCATTCTAACTTCACCTCTTGTTTTCCTTATTTTTATTATGCCTAAACTCATCTAAACTCATGAAAAATAATTCCCTTAACATGTCTAATTACACATACCCTCCATTTTTCTTATGAAATATGAGTTTAAAGTTGATTTTGGGGGTCTTTAAGGTAGGGTTTCCATTTCACCCGAATTTCAACTTTCCATCTCTAGCAAAGCTTCCTTTTTCAATGGTCTTGCCTTCTATATGTTAAGATATAACTACCTATCATCTCTATATATGAACAAGACTTCATTCTCATGGCCATCAAGGCATATAAACAAAATGAACCATATGATCATGCATGTACATGAAGTTATGAATGTCTAAACCTTAGATCTACAACATATGACATAAAAAGCATGGATCTCATGGCATGAACAACAATGTATGTGCAAGGTCACTACTTTACATGCATGAACAAGATGAAATCTTAACAAAAACACATCTAAACATTAGATCCATGTCTTTGTGATGGCTTGACATTCTTGTTCATGTGTTTCCATGCCCCTAGCCTTAGCTCATTGGGATTTAGTGAGGAAATACACGAGATATGGTCTTGCCATTACAAGAACGGAAGAACAAGGCTTGAATCAACATACAAAAGGGGATCTAAGGTAGAAATGGAGAGTTTTGAGTTGAAAATGCAAGAGGGAGAGGGGAGGAGTGCTCGGCACAAGGAGGGAGAGAGAGAGGGTTTTGATCTCTTTTGAAAAATTGAAATGAAAGAAATGAGAAGAGAGAGAGAACATTTAGTATATATATCAAATAATTTAGGGTTTAGCTTTAATAAAAGAAGTAAAAATAATCAAATGAGAGGGAGAAATTGAGGGAGGGGCGCCGGCCATATGTGGGTGTGTGTGTGTGAGTTTTGAAAAAAAAATGAAATTTGTAATTTAGTAAATGAAAATGTAATAAGTGTAATAATTATTTAAAAGACAAAATTTCTTGAAAAAGAATTGAAATGAGTAGTTGTAAGGATGTAAGAATAGGGTATGGATAGTGTGTAGTGTAGGTTGTACTTGTGAATAGTAGACAAGACTTCTACTTTACCGGTTGTTTCGAAAACACGGGAAAAGCTATAACTGTAATCTTTATAGCTCGGAAAATTATAAAATTGATATTTTTGGAATCCTTATAAAATTACGGTTCTAATGAATATTCCGGAATATTTTTCTGAATCCGTGGCCCGGGCACGCTTTTTTTCCGTAGTTGGGCTCGGGAAGGCCCGGAATTGAAAAATTCCCGAATTAAACTTTCAAAGGTTTGAAATGTACTTTGGAACAACAATCAAATTCATTCACTCCAAAATATTTATTTTACTATGAAACCGATGAAAGCCAGATTTAGGGTTCCTAGCTCCATTCACTAAACTCAATCTGATCGGATTAGGTTTCGTCTCCAACTCCTGGGGTTTTCTAGCTACTGAGAATTCCCGGGTTTACAAGTAATAAAGCTTAAAAATATCACCTAAGGAAAGATTTGATGAAGAAATGGAGAAGAAATGAACTTGAAGTGAGTGTGTAAGGGGGGTGTATGACTCACGGCAATGAGAGGAAATGGGAGAGTTTTTGCTTTGTGAAAATTTTTGAAAGAGTAGAAATAAAGAGAGAGAATGAAAATGAGTTTATATATTAAGTAAATTAGGGTTTGTTTATATTAATAAAAGAAGAAAAATAAAACAAATAGAGGGGAAAATAAGGGGGGTTGCGTCGGCCATCATGTGAGGAAGAGAGAGAGTGAATTGATCTTATTTGAATTTGTAATTTATGTAATAAATGTAATAATTTAGTAAGAAACAAAAATTTCTTGGAAAAGAAAATATAATGAGTAGTTGTAAGGATATAAGACTAGGGCATGGATAGTGTGTAGTGTAGGTTGTACTTGTGAATAGTGGTAAATAGTAGACAAGAGTTTACTTTACTGGTAGTAAAGAAAATGCGGGAAAAAGGCTCTAACTGTAATTTCTATAGCGCGAAAAATTATAAAACTTATATTTTTGAAATCCTTATAAAATTTTGGTTCTAAAGAGTATTCCAGAATATTTTTTCTGAGTTTCTAGTCTCGGGGCTCACTTTTCCGTAATGGAGCTCGGGAAGGCTCGGAATAGAAAATTTTCCAAAATTAAAACTTCCTATGGTTTGAAATATACTATAAAACAATAATCCACATTAAATTATTCTATAGAGGTTTTTGTATATAGAAATTGAAGAAAAGCCGGACCTAGGGTTCGTAGGTTGCTTACACCAACCCTACTTAGGGTTTTGGTTTCCGATTTACATAGTTTACTCGGTTATTAGAAAACCGGGTTTACAAGCAATCCAAAATTAGTACAACTGACGTACTTGAAATCCTTATGAATTTATGAGTCTAATGGTGCTAACATCATATATCTACTGTTTTGAACCCCCTAGGCACGCTTTTCGAAGTTGTACCCGACCGGGTTTGAAATAGATAGAAAACTTGCTAATCTTACATTTTAAAGCGTTCTAGTATTATCGCAACCTAAACTACACTCTTTGTTCATATTCCGACTCCTTGGTGTATGATTACGGGATTGTCGGGTTTAACCTACTATGGTTTCCCGAGAATTATTAGCTTCGATTTTTTGGTTGACTTCCCGGTTTAAATCGTTGCCAACTTGGAAGTTGATGTTTTATATTTATACAACGTATTTAATTCGAGAGTATGTATTCATTATTTTATTTTTGTAAGTAGTTTATATCTCTTAACGTTTTGGGAATTCCTAAATCAGGTTTTATATCTGAAGGTTTATCGTTACTTACCATTTATTAAATTGTTTTTAGGTTCTACATTACCCGATTTTTACAAATCAGGGTTAAGCATGGAGTTGTTACACATTGTGGCTTGGATTTGGAAACTATTAAGTTCTTATGTTACTTTTAAGGATTTTCTCTTTATTCAAGATTAAGAGTTTCTGGATTTATTTTAGATTTCGGTTAGTTGAAGTTTGGTTTTAATTGGGAGTCATTTTCAAAGTTTATTTTAAATGTTTATTTTGGAATTATTTACTGAAATTGTCCAGGGCTTACACTAAGTGTTTCCATATCTCTGGCTTGAAGCTCATGGGGATTTTTTAGTGGAATCACACATGAATGATCTTGCTAATATATGTTTTTAAGATAGTAAAGTATAGATTTATTACCTATTAGATGTGTGGAGTAAGAAATTTGAAGAAAACAAGAGTGTGTGTATGTGTTTGAGAGAGAGAGGCTTACGGCATCTAGAGGTGAGGAGAGAGTGTTTTGTAAAGTTTTTCCAAGAATGAAAATGAAGAAAGAAAGAAAGTGAGAAGGAGAAGGCATAAAAGGGGTATTTATAGAAAAGAGAATTTAGGGGTTGTGTGATTAAACAAATGAAGAGAAAAT
Source organism: Combretum micranthum (assembly GCA_024138025.1). NCBI lineage: Eukaryota > Viridiplantae > Streptophyta > Magnoliopsida > Myrtales > Combretaceae > Combretum > Combretum micranthum. Next base: position 142,379 of record JAMXBD010002143.1, on the reverse strand, counting down.
CAACAAATGAGAGAAAGTAAGGGGGAGGGGGCGCCGGTTTGCAAGGAAGAGAGAGAGAGAGAGAAAAGTGTGTTGTGTAAGTTTCAAAATTAAATAAGTAATTTTAGTAAAAGTTATATTGGGAAAGTAAATTGTAAGAAAAATGATGGAATTGTAGAATAGGTTGTAAGGATATAAGAAATAGGTTATGGGTAGTTGTACTTGATGAATAGTATATTAGAAATAAAAAGGTAGATTAGACATTTAAAGCACCGTAGTAAAATAAATACAATAAAAAGGTTATAACTGTAACTTTTATAATCCGAAAAATTATATAACTGATATATTTGGAAATCTTATGAAATCGTGATTCTAATGATACTAATAACATATATTTAATATCTCGAGCCCCGGGACATGCTTTTCAAAATCTATATCCGATCGAGTTCGAAATATATTGAAAATTCGTTAATCTGATCTTTTTATGCATTTTAATATTATTATGAACCAATCTACACTCTTCACTCGTATTTTGACCTCTTGGCTTAGGAACACGGGATTGCCAGATCTAAACTACTAAGGTTTCTTGGGAATTTGTTGACTTAGAGTTTTCGGTTGACTTTCCGGTTTAGGGTTCGAACTTGTTATTACCCTAAAAATTAGGGGCTTACAACTTCCATCCATTTTGAAACATAGTCAACAACTACCATAATATATTTGTTGCCAAAAGATGTGGGAAAAGATCCCATGAAGTTTATGCCCCAAAAATTAAAGATTTCACATTCTAAAATAAATTTTTAGGGCATTTCATCCCTCTTGAGAAATTCCCTGTCTTTTGACAACTATCACAGTTTGAAATCAAAGCTTCTACATCCTTGAAAATTGATGGCCAATAAAATCTAGTTTCTAAAACCTTATGTGTTGTTCTGTTTGCACCATAGTGACCCCTAGTTGGTCTACTATGACAATGATTTAAAATTTTTCGGCCTTCTTCATGAGAAACACACCATTGAATTATTTGGTCAAAGCAAATTTGAAAAAGGAAAGGATCCTCGCAAAAATAATATTTCAAATCATAAAATAACTTTTTCTTATGGTTATAATTAAGCTTTATGGGAATTTCTTTGTCAACTAAGTAATTGGCTATATCTACAAACCAAGGCTAAAAAATATCTATGGCGCACACTAGAACATAATTTTTCATTTGGAAATGTTTCATCAATCTCAATCTTAGAATCATTTTCACACGGATTATCCAGTCGTGATAAATGATTTTTAGCTAAGTTTTAACACCCTTTTTTATCTTTTATTTCCAAATCAAACTCTTGCAATAATAGAATCCATCTAATCAATATGAGTTTTACATCGGTTTTTGCAAGCATATATTTTAAAGCAGAATGGTCAGTAAAAACAGTAACTTTTGAAAGAATTAAATATGACCTAAACTTTTCTAATGCAAAGATGACTACAAGCAGCTCCTTCTCCATGGTTGTGTAATTTGCTTGAGTGGCAGTTAAGGTCTTGCTAGCATAGTGAATTAGTTGGAAATGCTTGTTTCTCCTCTACCCTAGAACAGCTCCTACCGCTGAATCACTAGTGTCACACATGAGTTTGAAAGGTAAATTCCAATCGGAGCTACCATTATAGGTGCTTGTGTGAGCTTCTTCTTTAGTAGCTTAAATGTTGTGTTGCATTCCTCATAAAAAAAACGAATGGATAATCTTTTTCTAGAAGTTTAGTCAAGGGTCTAGCTATTTTTCAAAACTTTCGAATGAATCTCTTATAAAAGCCATTGTGACCAAGAAAACTCCTAATGCCCTTAACTGTTGTGGGTGCTGGTAATTTTGCAATAGTATCAACTTTTGTTGTATCCGCCTCGATTCCCTTTCTTGAAATTTTGTGTCCTAAGACAATTCCTTCTTATTCCATAAAATGGTAATTCTCCCAACTCAGCACAAGATTCATATCTTCTCATTTTTAGAGGACGTTGACTGAATTTTTAAGACAATTGTCAAATGATTTTCTAAACATAGAGAAATCATCCATGAAAACTTCTATTATGTCCTTCACATATTCTTCAAAAATAGCTAACATGCACCTTTGGAATGTTGCTAGAGCATTGCATAGCCCGAAGGGCATTCTTCTATATGCGAAAGTTCCATAAGGACATGTAAAATTTGTTTTCTCTCAATCTTTTGGAGCTATGGTAATCTAAAATTATCCAGACATCCCATCAAGGAAGCAATAGTACTCATGTCTTGCTAGTCTTTAAAGCATCTGATTGATAAAAGGCAGGTGGAAGTGGTCTTTTCTGATAGCATCATTCAACTTTTTGTAGTCTATAAAAACCCGCTAACTAGTGACAGTCCGAGTTGGTATTAATTCATTCCGATCATTGGGAACCACTGTTGTCTATCCTTTCTTTGGTACCATTTATGTGGGGCTCACCCAAGCACTGTAAAAAATGGGATAAATAATCCATGCATCTAAAAGTTTTAGCACCTCCTTCTTCACCACCTCCTTCATATTTGGGTTCGAACGTCTTTGTGGTTAGACCATAAGTTTGAAAGTATCTTCCATAAGAATTTTGTGTGTACAGATGGTAGGACTTATACCTCTAATGTCCATGTTTATCTTTGCCTATCACTCTAATACACCAAGAAAGCATACATAATCCAATAATCACCCATCATGCATTTCCATTTTTATCTTTGCTTATCACTCTAATACACCAAGAAAGCATACATAATCCCATAATCACCCATTATGCATTTCCATTTTTATCTTTGCCTATCACTCTAATGCAACTATAAATTACAAGCGCAATAAGGAATCGTAAATAGGAAGTATGACTCACTCGGTCGTAGTCTCTGGTCTTTACTCATAATAGTCTAAGGGCAAAGAATCTTCTGATTCAAAATCACCTAAATGAAAGAAATACCTAAATGAGTATTTTAAACCATAATTGATCCCAACTTAACGAACAAAAACTTTCAAGTTCGTAATTTTCATAGTTAGTAGAAATTCCAATTTAAAACATCAATAACTTGATCATTTTAACTCAGAATTTCGCATCTAAGTAGTCGATTTCTATTTACTTCGAAAGTTCTACCTAATTATATTGTTATTCTTACATTTTGAAAACTTTTAGGTCCCAAAATTTCGGATTAGATCTGGTCAGGAGAAAAAATCATGTTTCTGAAATTGTTTTGTGAAAACTTACATTGTTTCTACAATGTATATTAAATGTACATGCAATAACAACAAGTTAATATCATGAATAACATGTTATGAGCTATCTATATTTATGTTCTTGATGATATTTGCTTAAAAAGAAATTTTAGATAAACTTCACTTTGAGAAAACTTCAAGAATACTTGATTTAGAAAAACTAGTTTGTTTCTTGAAAAATCATCTTTATTTTTACTAAAATAAAGCCTTGATGACCTATATGCCTAATACTCCCATTATTTTAAGAAATTTCTTCATTTGGAAGTTGGAAAATAGATGTTTAAATGGGGGTCTTTCCTAGTTATGAATTTTACAAGAATTGATGGTGATGAAAATAGAGTTTGATTTATATGTTGAAAAATTTCCTTTGTTTTAGAAATATTCTTTGATAAAATTCATTTGTTCTTGCCACTATTAAATCTTTACTATACCTATTCCCAAAGGCTTCCCTTTCTTAATTAAAATCCTCATTTTGGAATTTGAAAATTGGTGTTTAAATATGGCTATTTTCTAAATTCGAATTTTGTAATTTGTTTTAAGATTATTTCGTGGGTAAAACTCATTTGATCTTTCTAAAATGGAGTCCTAAACAAACCTATTTTGGAAAGCTTTCATTTTTTAAATAAAAATCTTATTTTAGGGTTGGAAAATAGGTGTTTACACATCAACTCCTCTTAGTTACGAATTTTATGTTCATGTTGGAGTTGAGATAAAGTTCTAATTTAACTTTTGCAAACCTTTCTTATTTGAAAATACCTCTTAGTAAAACTAGATTTAACTCATCAAAATCATTTCTTTATGATATCCATTCCATTAGTCTTTAATATTTGATATAAAATCTTCATTTTGGAGTTAGAAAATAGGTTTTCACAATAGGTGTCTTTTTAAATCCGAATTTCAAAACTTGTTTTTGATGGAAACAAAAAGAGATCTTAAGCTTTTGGTAACATCCTCATTACTACCATCATACTACAAGTCTTTTATTCACATAAAACAAATTTTTATGACATTTATATACTCAAAACAAAATAGAAATATGATGACATTTATGTTATGAACGCAAATGCAAGCTTGGAAGCCTTAAATCATATTTAAGGCTTCCCGAGACTAGAAAGACTACTCTCTAGAGTTAGATTAGCATGTTGATGATGTCAAATGTATGAAATGCAAGTTAAACCATTATGATGATAAGGTTAGTAGCAATATATATTCACAAAAATATCAATAAGAAGATATATAACAAGAATATAACAAGAATAACTTAAATAAAAGGGATCCACAATATTGTGATAGCATGAAAATCATGTACAAGTGTTTCCACATTGTTGCCTAAATTTCATGGGGATTTTTCTGTGGAATCATACATGTATGATCTTGCCATTACATGTTTTATATGTGGTAGGGTTTAGATCTATTATCTAATAATGTTTAGAACAAGAAAACTTGAAGAAATTATTGTGTGTGTGTGTAGAGAGAGCGGGGTTCACGGCAACAAGAGGAAGAGAGAGATGAGAGAAAACAAAATTCAAAAGTTTAGTTAAGTAGAAAAAGAAAGAAAGTGAGATGAAGAAGGCATAAAGGGGTATATATAGAGTGTGAGATTAGGGTTTGTGTTAATTAAAAAAAAAAAGAAATATAAAACAAAATGGAGAGAGTACAAAAAAATGGGTGGGGGGTGGGGGGGAGGGAAGGGTAAGGTGGCCGGTTTGTGTATAAGGGGAAGGGAGAGAAATGTTTAGGTGGTTGTGTAAGATTCAAATTTAATTAAGTAATTTAGTAATATTATATATTAGAAAAGTAAATTGTAAGAAATAGGATCTAATGATGTAAGAGATAGGTTGTAAGGATGTAAGAGTAGAGTATGGTTGGTTGTACTTGGTGAATAGTAATGATTGGAAATCGAAAAGTAGATTAGACAATTAAATTATTAGTAATAATAAAAAAACAATAAAAAGATTATAACTGTAATTTTTATAAACCGAAAAATGCTTATAATTATATTTTTGAATTCCTTATTACTTTTCGGTTTTAAAGAGTCATACGGAATATTTTTCTATTTTCAAGTCCTACGGATTGGTTTTCGAAAATAGATCTCAATTGGGTTCGAAACAGATGAATTCCTCCGAAATATGATCTTTTTATATTTCGATATATTATTTAGGACTATATTCTAGAGCTAACTCATTTTTATTGTTCTAGGGTTTTGTTTTTAGTATTGCCAGACATAGGGTTCCTGGGTTCCATAGTAGCCCTAAGAATTCTTTTTAGCGTTTCGATTTCCAATTTCGGTTTTCGAAACCAAGTTTGATTTGCTAAGAAAACAGGGGCTTACAACCTACCTACCTTAAATAGAGTTTTATCCTCAAAACTGAAACTTACATACCTGTTTCCTAAAACAACTTGGGGTAATTCCTTTGAATTTCTTCATCAGCCTCCCAGGTTGCTTTCTCAAACACGTGATTTCTGCATAACACCTTCACATATTGGATTTCCTTATTTCGCAGCTTTTGCATTTTCTTGTCCAAGATTTACACTGGATGTTCCTCGGAGGTGAGGTTTTCTTTTAATTAAATGGGTTATAGCTTCATGATCCTTTTCGGTTCAGGTATGTATTTCCTTAGTACTGAGACATAGAACACATTATGCACTTCATACAGGTTTGGCAGTAGAGTCAATCGATATGCTAGATCTCCAACTTTTTCCAGTATCTCAATGAGTCCAATGTATCTCGGGCACAACTTCCCTTGTGGACATACTCTTCGTATACTCTTATTCGGATTCACCTTTAAGTATACGTGATCACCTACTTAGAATTCAGGAACTCGTCTCTTTAGAGCTGCTTAACTCTTTTGCCGGTCTTGAGCTTCCTTCATCTTTTACTGTATGATTCTCACTTTATCGGCCGCATCTTGTACCAGGTCTGGCCCAAAGGCAAGCTCCTCTATGCCATCCCAAAACAGAGGTGACCTACAACGCCGTCCATACAAGGCCTCGTAGGGTGGCATTTGAATGGTCGAGTGGTAGTTGTATTGTAAGCAAACTCGATTAGTGGTATGTGATTATCCCAGCTTCCCTTGAAGTCCAAGACACATGCTCTCAACATGTCTTCTAAGGTTTGAATTATTCGCTCAGACTGTCCATCTGTTTAAGGGTGATATGCGGTACTAAAATGTAGCTTTGTACCTAAACTTTTGTAAGCTTGTCCAGAACTTAGATACAAACCTCAGTCTCGATTTGAAATAATTCCTATGAGTATGCCATGTAGTCACACTATTTCTCGGATATAGATCTTAGCTAACTTGCCTATAGAGTATGTCATATTGATTAATAAAAAATGCATTGACTTTATCAACCGATCCATAATCATCCATACTGCATCACAACCCATTTAAGTTTTTGGAAAGCCGCACATGAAATCCATAGATATTCGATTCCATTTCCATTCAGGGATGGGCAAAGGCTTTAACAATCCCCCTAGCCTTTGATGCTCTACCTTCACTTGTTAGCAAACTATACCTTTCATTACATAGTCTGCCACATCCCTCTTCATACCATTCCACCAATAGTGACTTTTGAAGTCCTAAAACATTTTAGTACCTTTGGGGTGTACAGTATAGCCAGAGTTATGGGCTTCACCCATAATTTCCTTCCTTAGCTCCTCATCCTCTGGTATATATAGTCGTCCCTTCATTATAACCACATCTTTCTCATCTATTACAAAGTCAGAGTATTTTCCTTCTTGGACCTCCTTCCTAAGCTTTTGTATTACTTTATGATATCATTGAGCCTCCTTGATTCTCTGACCAAGGTCAATTCTAACACCAAGTTGGCTATCTCAAGTTCCACACTTTGTCCTATAAATTCAATCTTTAATTTCTCAAAATCTCTTATTAGTTCCTTTTGACTTGTGATTAATGCAACTACTTCCCCATAATTTTTCCGGCTTAAAGCATCTACAACCGCATTGACCTTTCCCGGACAATAGTTAATTCCCAGATCATAGCCTTTGATTAATTCCAACCATATCATTTGCCTCATATTTAGATCCTTCTGTGTGCACAGATATTTAAGGCTTTTATGATATACACCTTTGTCAATATAGATAGTGTCTCCAAAGCTTCAAAGCAAAGACAACTATAGCTAACTCTAGATCATGAGTGGGGTAGTTTTGTTCCTGTAGTCTCATCTGTCGGGAGCCATAAGTAATAACTTTTCCTTCGTGCATTAGTACACATCCAAGGCCATTCCTTAAAGCGTCACTATACACAATATAAGGTTTCTTCGGAGCTGGCAAAACTAAGATTGCACCGATACCAGCCGTTGTTTCAGCTCTTGGAAACTTTGCTCTCGTTTAGCTGTCCAAATAAACTTCTCATTTTTTTTATGTTAATTGGGTCAAGGGCTTAGCTATTTTCGAAAAATCCTTTACAAACTTGCAATAATAGCTAACCAGTCCCAAAAAGCTCCTTACTTCAGTTATCGTTTGTGTTTGTTTCTAATCTACTACAGCCTAAATCTTCTCGAGGTTGACCAATATGCCTTCTTAATTGTAACCTTATTGAGCTCACGATAATTGATACACAGCCTCATGGATCTATCCTTCTTCTTTACGAACAGTACAGGTGCACGCCATGGTGACACACTAGGCCTTATGAACTTCTGATCCAACAATTCTTGTAATTGAGTTTTCAACTCCTTCGGTTCAACCAGTGCCATCCAGTAAGGTGCCTTTGATATTGGTTCTGTATTCGAAGCCAAATCGATTTCAAAATCAATTGCCCTCTTTGTGTGTAACCTAGGCAACAAATCTGGAAATATATCTGGATATTCATCCACAACCAGTATATTTCTTATCTCTCATGGTTCTTCCTTATCAGAGGTACCCTCAATGGGCATTATTTCTTCATCCTCCATCATTAACTCAAAAGAATTCTACCAATTTCCTCTTGGGATTGTGGTCTCTCCAACAAACTCCATTTCTTTCCCGTATTGATCATTAAAGCTTACTATCTTCTTTCAACAATCCACAATAGCTTTAACCATGGTCAACCAACTCATGCCAAGTATGACCTCGTATTTACTCATTTCCAGCACTATCAAATGACTTCAATAGGGGTGTCCTTGAATTTCCAATGGACAATCTTTCAATATCTCCTGAGTCGACATGACACTTCTTGTGGCTGTCTTGATTCGTAGGCTAGAGGCAGTTGTGACTATTGGTAAATCGAGTTTTCTAGCAAGACTAGTGGTGATGAAGGAGTGTGTTGATGTCACGCCCCGTAGGGTATCCTAAACGTAACACCCCGCCATATACTAAGTAAGACTCTCGAGTTCCCCACCCAAGCCCATCGGGAGTCTTAAGTAGATGTAAAGCGTTCCTTTACGACAATAGAATACTTCAACAAATAGAGTTAAACAGTTTAATGTGGCATTCATTAGCCATAGATAATAAATCAAAACGCATAATTATCGTTTACAAAATCTAAGGGGCATTCCCCCGCAAAATAATAACAAGTCCATTACAGTCATCCAGAGTCCTTAGTTTCCAACGGAAGTCTATACAAAAAGAATGGATTAAACTTCTAGGGGAAACTCCTATCTCCGGTACCTGTGCTGTGGCTTGCCTCGGCTTAAGCCATATAAACTCGTGCTGCAATAGATAAAAACTATGGGGGCGTAAGCTAACTAGCTTGGTGAGTAATAACTTCCATACCACGATTAAATACAATCATTCAGACAAGTGGTTATTCAAGCAAGTGTATGCATCAAACAAATGGGATCAACAAACATATGACCAACTAGAAATCATATGTGGATGAACTTGCGCCCTTCATCCCGGGTTAGCAGATTAACAAATCCTGTGGTATGACGCCGTTTAAGTTCACGGTCAACTAACAATATTTCGTTTTATGGATCACGATTAACCAACATATTTGTTTTATGGATCACGAAAAACCAACCAATGCGAATGCTCCAACCCCATCGTGATATGAATGAATTCAATTTACAATTTAAGTCAAATATTCATTAATTCAATTCTTTTAGGTGACCAACAAGTATTCACAGACATTCATCATAAGATACTAGCTAATCAGTCAATAGCTTAACACCCGGTTTCGATATTCCTTAAGTTCCATTTCACATCTCAGCAGTATACAACATATATAATTCCCATATAGCCCATCATGCATATACAATTTCTTTTTATCTTTGCCTACACCACTAGTGCCACTACATTACAATCACATTCATTAATTGAGAGTGGAAGTAAAACTCACTCGGTCATTGGACGCCGATCTTTCTAATAGTAGTAGTAGGGAGGTAGGGTGTCGTCCTGCTCGGGATCACCTACCAAGCAAGAATAATCCTAATGAGATTCTCATTATGTAACCAAATCAAACTATACATCTAAACTAGATGAATTCGGATTTCTCGCTATTTGCGGAAGTTCCGACTTAAAACGGCCATAACTTGGTCATTTTAACTCGGAATTTCGCAAATTTTATATCGATCTCTATCTACTTCGAAAGACTATCTATTTCTAATATTATTTTCAAGTTTTGAAAATAGTAAAGTCACGGAACAGTGGGATCAGTTCTGTTCTGCCATTTCTCAATTCCGAAAAATTTGTTTTGCTTTTGATAAGAAATGTTCCTAGTTGATGATTCATGCATGAATGGTATAGGAATGAATTACCAACATGAATGCCATGTAATGAACTCAATATATGCATGGTTATGATGATTTTGTGATAATAAACTCTTATGAACTCTTAAGTGTTTAGAAAAATTCCATAGAGGTTATTTTTAAGAAGCTATTCTTCCACTTTACACTCCTTAGGGTTTCTTTGATTTTTAACCTTGTAATCCACTTGTTATCTAACTAAAAATAAGTTCTCAAGGGCTATATTAATCATGGCCTTCATTCATGCATAAAAAGTCCCATTTTTCATTTGGTAAACATGTCTTTAAACAAGCTTTTTGTAAAAATCCGAATTTTTTGAAATTTCATTTTCTTGCATTTTTCTTATGGAAAAATTTGTCTAATGAATTAAAAATTGAAGCTCCAATATATATACTATTCAAGGACTTCATTTAGCTTATAAAACATCCAATTTAGACTTAGATACTAAGAGTTCTTGTAGGCATGAACCTAAGTTACGAATTTGACTATTGATCCCCATGTCAATATTTTTCATTGTAACTCCATCACTTGTTTTACATTCCTATCATGCCTAAACTCATCCCAACTTATGAAAATCATTCTTTCAAAATATCTACTACACATACCCTTCATTTTTCATATGAAATATGAGTTCAAAAGTGATTTTGGTGGTTTTTAAAGTAGGTTTTCCATTTCATCCGAATTTTCAACATTTCATATTTGACAAAGTCCTTCCTTTTGCAATGTTCTTGCCTTCTATATGTGAATATCTACTATCTAACGTCTCCATACATATACAAGACTACATTTTTATGATCATTAATGCATGGAAAACAAAATAAACCTATGATCATGCATGTATATGAAGATGTGGATGTCTAAACTTTAGATCTACTATATATAATGCATGAATCATGGATCTCATGGCATGAACAACAATATATATGCAAGATCTCTACTTTACATGCATGAACAAGTTGATATTTCAAACAAAACTCATTCAAAGACTAGATTCACTTCTTGTGATGGCTTGAGATTCTTGTAGTAGTGTTTTCATGTCCCTTGCTCATGCTCATTAGGATTTAAATGAGAAAACACACAAGAATGATCTTTCCATTACAAGATTTGGAATGAACAAAGCCTAAAATCAACATACCAAAGGAATGTTGGAGTAGAAAAGAGAAGGAAATGAGTTGAACTTGAGAGAGGGGGAGGGGGCAAGGCTCAAGGCACAAAAGGGAAAGAAAGAGAGAGTTTTCTCTTTTACAACAATTTTGAAACAAGAAGAAATGAAGAGAGAGAGAGAAAAATATGTTTATATATGAAGGCATTATGTAAACCCCGATAATTCTCAGTAGCTAGAAAACCCCGGGAATTGGAAGCGAAACCCTAATCCGATCAGGTTGAGTTTAGTGAATGAAGCCTAGGAACCCTAAATCCGACTTTCCTTCGGTTTCATAGTAAAATAAATATTATGAAGTAAATCAATTTGAATTGTTGTTCCAAAGTACATTTCAAACCTTTGAAAGTTTTAAATTCGAGAATTTTTCAATTCCGGGCCTTCCCGAGCCCAATTACGGAAAAGCGTGCCCCGGGCCACGGATTCAGAAAAATGTTCCGGAATATTCATTAGAACCGTAATTTTATAAGGATTCCAAAAATATCAATTTTATAATTTTCCGAGCTATAAAGATTACAGTTATAGCTTTTCTCGTGTTTTCGAAACAACCGTAAAGTAGATGTCTTGTCTACTATTCACAAGTACAACCTACACTACACACTACCCATACCCTATTCTTACATCCTTACAACTACTCATTTCAATTTTCTTTTCCAAGAAAATTTGTCTTTCAAATAATTATTACATTTATTACAATTTCATTTACTAAATTACAAATATCAAATTTTTAAATACACACACACACCCACATGCATGATGGCCGGCGCCCCTCCCTCAATTTCCCCCTCTCATTTAATTATTTTTACCCCATTTAATAAAGTTAAACCCTAATTTACTTGATATATATACTAAATGTTCTCTCTCTCTCTTCATTTTCTTTCATTTTAACTTTGAAAAAGGAGCAAAACCTCTCTTCTTCTCCTCTCAAGTGCCGAGCACTTCCCTCCCCCTTCCTCTTACAATTTCAACTTTGTTTCTTCTTCTTTCCTCCTTCAAGACTCCTTTGGTGTATATTTAGGCCTTGTACATCCTAAATCTTGTTATGGCAAGATCATTCTTGTGTGTTTTCTCATCTAAATCCCAATGAGCATGAGCAAGGGACATGAAAACACTACTACAAGAATCTCAAGCCATCTCAAGAAGTGGATCTAGCCTTTAAATGAGTTTTGTTTGAAATATCAACTTGTTCATGCATGTAAAGTAGTGATCTTGCACATATATTGTTGTTCTGCCATGAGATCCATGATTTATGCATCATACTTAGTAGATCTAAAGTTTAGATACCCACATTGTCATTTACATGCATGATCATAGAGTTATTTTTATTTTCATGCATTGAGGACCACAAAAATGTAGTCTTGAATATGTATAGAGATGTTAGATAGTGGATAATCATATGTAGAAGGCAAGACCATTGAAAAAGGAAGGGCTTTGTTAGATATGAAAAGTTGAAAATTCGGATGAAATGGAAACCCTACCTTAAAGACCCCCAAAATCAACTTTAAACTCATATTTCATAAGAAAAATGGAGGGTATGTGTAATATACATGTTAAAGGAATTATTTTCATGAGTTTAGATGAGTTTAGGCCTAATAAAAATAAGGAAAACAAGAGTGAAGTTAGAAGGAAAAATGTTGACTTTAGATGTGTAGTCAAATTCGTAATTTTGGGTAATGCCTAAATAAACACTTAGTATTTAAGTCTAAAATGGATGTTTTATAAGCTAAATGAAGTCCTTAGATAATGTATACATTGAAGCTCCAATTTTTAATGCATTAGACAAGATTTCCCTTAAAAAAATTAAGAAAAGGAAATTTGGAAAATTCGGATTTTCACAAATAGCTTATTTAAAAACATGTTTACCAAATGAAAAATGTGAATTTTATGCATGAATGGAGGCCATGGCTATTATAGACTTTGGGAACTTATTTTTAGATAGAAAACAAGTGGACTACAAGACTAAAAGCCAAAGAAACCCTAAGGAGTATAATGTGGAAAAATAGTCTACTAAAAATAACCTTTGAAAGATTTTCTAACACTTAGGAGTTCATAAGGGTTTATTACCACAAAAATTACCATGACCATGCACATATTGAGTTCATCATGGCATACACATTAGTAGTTCATTCCTATATCATTCATGCATGAACCACCAACTAGGAACATTTCTTATCAAAAGCAAAGCACATTTTCGGAATTGGATCAATTGCGGAACAGAACTGATCCCACTGTTCCGTGGCCTTACTATTTTCAAAACTTGAAAATAATACTTGAAATAGATAGATCTTTCGAAGTAGAGATCGATATAAAATTTGCGAAATTCCGAGTTAAAATGACCAAGTTATGGCCGTTTTAAGTCAGAACTTCCGCAAATAGCGAGAAATCCGAATTCAACTAGTCTAGATGTATAGTTTGATTTAGTTACATGATGAGAATCTCATTAGGATTATTCTTGCTTGGTAGGTGATCTCGAGCAGGACGACACTCTACCTCCCGACTATATTATTAAGAAGTTTGGCGTCCAATGGCCGAGTGAGTTTACTTCCATTCTCAATTAATGCATGTGATTGTAATGTAGTGGCACTAGTGATGTAGGCAAAGATAAAAGAAATTGTATAAGCATGCTGGGGTATATGGGAATTATTTATGTTGTTGATTGTTGATATGTGAAATGGAGCTTAAGGTATATCGGAACCGGGTGTTAAGAGATTGACTGCTTTACTAGAATCTTATGATGAATGTCTGCGAATACTTGTTGGTCACTTAAAAGAATTGAATTAATGACTATTCGACTCCGACTATAAATTGAATTCATTCATGTCACGATGGGGTTGGAGCATTCGCATTGTTGGTTAATCGTGATCCATAAAACGAATTATTATTAGTTGACCGTGAGCTTAAACGGCGTCGTACCGCAGGATTCGTTAATCTGCTAACCCGGGATGGAGGGCGTAAGTCCATCCACATATGATTTCCGGTTGGTCATATGTTTGCTGAATTCATTTGTTTGATGCATACACTTGCCTGAATAATTACTTGTTTGACTGAAGTATGTTTAATTGCGTTATGGAAGTATTGCTCACTAAGCTAGTTAGCTTACGCCCCCATAGCTACTATCTTTTGCAGCACGATTTTATATGGCTTAGGCCAAGACAAGCTACAGCGCAGGTACCGGAGATAGGAGTTTCCCATAGAAGTTTAATCCATTCCTTTTTGTATAGACTTCCATTGGAAACTAAAGACTCTGGATGACTGTAATAGACTGTTATTCTTTTGCAGGGGAATGCCCCTTAGATTTTGTAAACTTTAAAATTATGCGTTTTGATTTATTATCTATGGCTAACGAATGCCTCGTTAAACTGTTTAACTCCATTTGTTGAAATATTCTATTGTCGTAAAGGAACGCTTTACATCTACTTAAGACTTCCGAAGGCCCCGGGTAGGGAACTCGAGAGTCTTACTTAGTATGTGGCGGGCTGTTACATTTAGAATACCCTACGGGGACACATTAGGGTTTATTAATGAATAAAATTTGCAAAAATAAATCAAATGGGGAAAAACAAAAGAGGGGGGGGGGGGGGGGGGGGGGGGGGCGCGCGGCCACACTATGTGTGTGTGTTTTGAAATTTTTGATATTTGTAATTTAGTAAATTAAAATGTAATAAATGTGATAATTATTTAAGAGACAAAATTTCTTGGAAAAGAAAATTGAAATGAGTAGTTGTAAGGATGCAAGAATAGGGTATGGGTAGTGTGTAGTGTAGGTTATACTTGTGAATAGTAGACAAGACATCTACTTTACTGGTTGTTCCGAAAACACGGGAAAAGCTATAACTGTAATTATTATAGCTCGAAAAATTACGAAATTGATATTTTTGGAATCCTTATAAAATTACGGTTCTAATGAATATTTCGGAATATTTTTCTGAATCCGTGGTCCGGAGCATGCTTTTCCGTAATTGAGTTTGGGAATGCTCGGAATTGAAAAGTTCCCGAATTTAAAACTTTCAAAGGTTTGAAATGTACTTTAAAGCAATAATTTAACTTCATTTACTTTATAAAATTTCTTTTATTATGAAACCGAAGGAAAGCCGGATTTAGGGTTCCTAGGCTTCTCTCACTATACTCAACCTGGACCGGATTAGGGTTTCGCTTCCAACTCCCGGGGTTTCCTAGCTACCAAGAATACCAGGGTTTACAGTTGCTCTAGTATTGAACAACACATAGGCCTTATCTCTATTCACCCTATGTGTCTTATGTTCAACAAACACTAATTACTATTTACACCTATGTCGTCCTTACTACTTATCTATCTTGTGTTTTACAGCTTTAACTTTTCCTTAATAGCTTTACTTTTTATGAAAACTTGTAATTAAAAGGAAAACTTTAATAAAAAGAGAGTTTTGTGGCTGACCTATGATAAACCTACATCGTCCTCTCCTCCTTGGCTCGAGGCTGCTAGTTCCATCTCCTCATCGTCCTCTTCTTCTACCATCCCTATCCTACGAAGTTATAGTGTCTCATTCTGTGCATGGCCGATGCTACACGGCTTCCACTCCTACTCCTGCTCCTTGCTATGCGTACACTACTAGGTGTTCCATAGGGTCGAGCTGCCATACTCTTCCTTTGTGGGCATTCTGTTGCAAGGTGTCCCTTTTCTTTACATGTAAAGCAAGTGACGGCCATCCTTTTCGGGCAAGCATAGGCCATGTGACCAAATTCGCCACAAAAGTAACATTTGTTTTTTAGCTGTGGGCATTGTCTAGGATAGTGTGCCTCTTTACACTTCCAATAAGTAACATTCACCTTTGCCTGGTTGGGCTTCCCACTTCCACTGTCTCTAAATCCATAGTAAGGCCTGTATCTTTTGCCCTTGAATCCTCAACTCGTGGCATCAAATGGCCTCTTCCCAAAGACTTTCTTTTCTAGCATATGATATTTTCTTTTCCTTGCTCCTTCTATTACTCGAGCCACTTCCACTAATTCCAGATAAGTTTTCATTCTAAGTTCCTCCAACTTAATCCTCAGGTTTTCATCTAGACCTTTCAAGAATACTTGTCTTTTCAACTCTTCGTTGTCTCTGAAGGATTCGGGTGCATATTGTAGCAAATGAGTGAACTCAATCTCATATTGCTCTACTGTCCTTCCTCTTTGCTTCACATGCAGAAAATCTGTGTTGTATCTTACCCTTAAGCTAGAAGGGAAATAATTCTCCAAAAAATTTTGACAAAAGGATTCCCATGTAATCGGTGGTACTAAGGTCCTTCTTTTCAATTACCACCAAACTCTAGCATTGTATCTGAGCATGTAAGTCCCATAGTCTAATTGAAGGTAAGGTGGAACCTCAACGGTTGCAAAAGACCGCTTGATCTGAGTTAGCCAATCCTCGGCTTCATCCGATTTGCTAAAGGCTTCATCGAAATACTGATTACTCTTTATGAAATCTAGTAAAAAGCTTCGATGAAGCCTTTGGTAAGGTGGCGGTGGTGGTAAAGGTGCATTATATGAATGTTCCTCAAGTGATACTAAAGCTTCGACAGTTACTTCACGATCATCCACGGGTGGTAGTGGGGTGGAATTATGTACACTTTGGCTCTAGTTTGATTTTGGTTTTGGATAGTTTTGATTTTGATTCTGGATAAAAGTGTTTAGCAGATGCGCTAGCTACCCAATTACATTCATCATCTCTATTTGTGGGTTCTAGGATGCTACCCCTTGCTTATTCTACTAAGGTATAGCAGGTTGATTATCGTTATTCGCTTCTACTAGGGGACATTCCCGCCCACGATTGCGGTTTCTTTGGGGTCGTCTATTACATTACTACATAAGTTTTAAGGTTTTCTCTAAGTTATGTCTCAAAGGCATTGTTTGGAAATTGTGGAAATCATATAGTCAAATGAAACTTTAAGGGACTCGTTATAAAATTCAAATCATGAAATCTAATTCATGGAATTTTAATTTACAAGTCCATATTGTAGTGTTCAAATTATACTCAAATTATGAAACTAAGAAAAAAAGAAATCAATCATAATGATGCAATAGATGCAATAATGTTCATGTGTCTTGCTATTGATTACGGTTCTCTAAGGATATGGCACACATAACTCTCTCACTTAGTTGCATGCTTAATTTTTGTTTACATCTCTTGTTAAGAAAACGTAAGATCCTTCTTTAAAACAAGTATATATAAGATTCCATTAAATATCACTAAAGTCTTACATTTGGTCGAGTCGTCTACATTTACATTATGCCCTCAAAACATGTAATCCATGCCACTCGATTAACCTAGACCTCCTCAAAATACATCTTCTTACTAGTCCGAAAAAGGAAAATAAGAGACAAAAGACAAAAGACAAAACATACTAAAGCTGCCTAAAGAAAACATAGAAGCAACTTAGCATTCCTTATTGCTTGTTACAAAATTTTTAGTAGGACTGTTTTAGATTAAGCTCGCTATCTCTTTCTTCTTCCTTTTTAAGAGTCTCTTAGGGTCAAGGTCGAAGGACAGTCCCTACTGGAAGAGCCTCCATCATCTCTACGAACAAATTGACTCAAGTAGGCCCTCACAGTCAACCTCCTCCTCCTAGATGACCATACCGATTCTTCTTGATCAGATTCTTCTTCTTATTCATCTCTTATCCTATCCTCGACTTCCCTTTTTCCTCTCCCATTACTTCATTTCCTGCTTCATTCCAAACCCTTTTAGTAGTTGCTCTAACTTCCCTTATAATTCTTTCTTCAGAAGTTTTAGTTACCATGGGACTAATGGTTATCCCACTTGCAACCCTAGAGTGTTCATTGGGTTCATATATAGCATTCCAAAGGCTAGAGTCTAACTCATTCTCAGTCTCTACTGTCACGCCCCAAAGGGTACCCTAAATGTGGCAGTCCACCATAAACAATATTAAAGCCTAAGAATGACCGCCTTAGTCATACGAAGGCTTCCATACTATGTACAAGGCGTCTAACACATGGAGGAGACAGATTGGAGTGATACATTTTATTGATACAATTGAGTAACAATATAAAGGAAATACAATTCACTATACTTTAATTACAATTCATCAAAAGATTTCACTACATAAAACTATTACAAAGCAATTCACAAGACCTAGCTAATATCTTTAAGTATTCTTACTTCCTATCGGAATTCCGAAGTCATACTCAGCTCCAACCATCTCGGTCCCCACGTAGCATTTTGAGTTAACCTATTTAATCAAACATCTATTGAAGTATAAGCTACACTAGCTTAGTGAGAGTTCCGTTAATTTCGAACCATAACAAGCAAGTTATAAATCATCTATATGCTATGCATGAACAAACACATGAGCAGACAATTATGTATAGGTATCCAGAACCCATATATAGAACGGATTTATGCTCTTTGTATCTACAGTTAGGGATGGTATTGAAAGTCTATACGACCGCTGCTAGTCCCCAAGCCCCCCAGGCTCATAGCACTCGACTCGGCTAGGCTCATACATGGGATGCATCCCCGGTGCGCCTTAGTTCCCTATGAATGAACTTTGATACCGATTCTTATTTTGCAAACGAGTCCTCGAACCATACCGATCGACCTACAGAGGAGTAACACGCTACCAAATGCAACTTGTCTGATGCGATGCATGACCAATTTATTTTTGCTTAGGTCAAATTACTTTAGAGTGACCAACCAATATCATACACATAAACATAAATAATATGAACAGTGCAATTATCCAATCAAATCATGGTTTTGATATGCCTTTAGTATTCTTTGGCATACATACATCAAAGTCTCATCATCTATCTCATCTCCATTTATATCGATTTTTATCTTGTTCCTATAATTCTAATGCAACTAGCTACAAGCACAAACAAGGTAACAAAATAAGAGGAAAATTTACTTGGTAATTGGATCACCGGTCTCTTAGTAAAAGTAATCCGGTGGTAAGGAATCGTCGATTTCGAGGTCACCTAAAAAGAAATACCCAAATGAGTATTTCAACTCAAAACTAATCCATCCTATCTCATACAAACTATGAAATTCGTAATTCTCGTCCTAAGCGGGAATTCCAAATTAAAACGGCCATAACCTGGTCATTTTAACTTGGAATTTAGCAAATTATATATCGATTTCTATCTACTTCGAATGATATATCAAATTATAATGTCACATTTAAGTTTTGAAAACTTTTAAGCTTCAAAAAGATCTTATCAATTCAGATCAATCAGTAGCAAAAACCGAATTGGCAAAAATGGTTTTGTGAAAGTTCATGAAGTTTCTACTATCCAAAGCAAGTATACATACAATACAAACAAGTTTCTATCATGAATGATATGTCATGAGATATATATGTACATGTTCTTAATGATATTAAATAAAATAAATTTTTAGAAAACTTTTTCCTTGTAAGACTTTATGAAAAATCAACTTAGAAAGGCTAGTTTTGTATTATTGGCAATATCCACTTGTTTTTAGAAAAATTCCTTTATAAAATTTATATATTCTTGTTAAAATTAAGTTTTTATTGTGTATATTCCTTAAGGCCTTTATTCTTCCATAAAAATTTTCATTTTACACTTTGTAAACATGTTTTTAAATATGGTTCATCCCAAAATCCAAATTTTGTAAAAATTGTTCTTGAGTGTTTTTTTTGAGAAAAACTTGTTTAATACATTAAAATTTAAGGCTCTATTATACTTATCCCTTAAGTACTTCATTTCTTAGATAAAACTTTCATTTTAAGTTTGGAAAATAGGTGCTTTCATGACCTTACTCCAAAATTACGAATTTTTTAAGTTGACAAGTAACTCAAATTTCCTACTTCATTTCTACTCCTTGTTCTACATATTTTTCTTAGAAAATCTCATCTCAACTTATAAAAATCATTACTTGATGATATATATGACCTATACTCTTCATTTTTCATATAAAACGCAAGTTTTGGAGTTGATAAAAGGGTTTTTAAGGCATGGTATTGAAACCATCAGAATTTCACAAGGTTAGGATAAAACTCAATTTCATATTTTGTAATCTCTTCCTATTTTGAGAATCTCTATTAGTAGATCTACCATTTACTTATCAAAAACATATCCTATTAATACCTATTCCATGAGCCTTTCATTTTTTAAACAAATCCTTCATTTTGGTATTGAAAAATGGGTTTTCAAAATTGGTCTTGGTTGAGATCTGAATTTACAAAATTTATTTTTGCATGTATCTTTTGATAAAATCCATCTAAACTTATGAAAATTCATCCCTTACATATCCTATCTTAAGAGCCTTCTATATCTTGAATAAAAACTTCATTTTTGCGTTGGAAAACATGTTTTTAAGTTATGCCTTTGTCTAGATCCGTAAATAGAATTTTGTTTTGAAAAATAATCTTTGGAAATCACCTTTGAACCATATAAAATGAAGCCTTGATGATATATATACATTAAGCCTTCATTATTTCAAGTAAAAATTCTATTTTGACACTTGGAAAGTGGTTTTTAAATGTGGGTCTTGCCTAGATACGAATTTCGCCATTTTTATTTGAGTTCAAAACCAAGATCTACACTTACTATGAACATAAATATAAAAGAAATCCATGGTAGTAAACTATAAACTCATAGATCTAAACATAAACATGATCAAGATTACATAAAAAGTTAGATCTACAAAATATAACTACTTTTAGCAAGAAAATAATAATAATAATACAAGAGAATAATCATGGATAAGATGAGTGTTTCATTTTAGCATCATCATCCTTAGCTTTTAAGCTTATGAAAGGTCATTTGATGCATGAAACTCTCACTATACTTTACCTATATCATCTATGGAAGCTTTGGACAAGAGTTTTATCAAAGGATCTTGAAGAAATATGTGTGGGAGCTCAAATAAGGAATAGGGACAGCAAGTGTTCTCGCAAGAACAAGATCAAATGAAGAGAGAAAGAGAGAAAAAAAAAATAAAGAGGAAAGTGTAAGGAATGATAACGGGTTAATGTGTGAACGAGAGAGAAAGATAGAAGGAGTTTAAAGAAACTTAAATGAATTAAAAAAAAAAAAAAAGAAATGGGCAACCAATAAATCCCCAAAGCTGGTGTGAAATAAGAAGAAGGAGGGAGGGAGTTTGGTTGGTTTTTAACTTGAAATTGTAATGTGTAATTAATAGTATGTGTGGCTTCTTAAAGAAAGATTGAAATATCTTTACTTTAATCAATTTTTGGGGTATTTCAAAGGACAAAAGAAGCAAAAAGAGGAGAAAAATCTGCCATGAAGTGATGAGTGAAGTGTAGAAAGATTAAAGTGAAAAAGAAGTGATGTGTGAAAGGTGTACTTAAAGGTATGGGTTTGTAATAGTACTTTCTTAATAAATAAAATAAAAATAAGAAAAAAATAGAAAATTTATTCCAAATTTTTGTAGAAGATTTTTCATGATTAAAATAAGATAAATAATTAATTTATTTTAGTGAATTATTAAATAAGTTACCGGTATGATCAAAATACGTGAATATGAGCTATAATTGATATTTTTGTAACCCAAAAAATTATAAAAAGTTATTTTATGAAAATAACAATATTTTTCAAATATTTTTCAATTATTAAATTAATTTATTTTTTTTGTATCGGGTCTTAAACAAAAACTGATCTCGTAAAAATCCGAAACAAACTAAATTTTAGGAAAACGGAATTTTCTATTATATGTAATTGGTCCGAAAAGATAACTGGGGGGGAAGGGGTTGTGTGAATTGGTTTTCGAAGTTAAAATTTAATCCTTTGAAAATCTTTACCAAATTCACAAACTAGGTTAATCAATGAAAAATGGCTTCTTAACTTGATTTGAAAAACAACAAACTTAATAAATAATATCTTTAGTTGAAATTCGGATGAAAACAGATTCGAAAATATCACAATACGTTAAGCTTAAAACAAAAAATGAACTTCCAGACTTTATCTCTGATTTAGTTTCTGATCAGTAAAAAATAATTTTAGTCACTTTCTAAAATAGTTTCTAAATACGAATTGCAGCTCAAATAAACAAATAATTATGCACGAAAATTAAAAAAATAGAGTTTAAAAGAGTACAAAGTGATTTATAGAGGTTCCGCCTTGAGCATTAATCCTCTCTTCCAGCTCTAAGCCAGGGTCCCGATATTCCACACCGGTTGTGTTCCACTATCCAATCAAATCAATAAAGTTATAAGATGTTCTTGCCAATTGTCTTTAGCTACAATTCACTCAGCTTGATTCTCCTAAGCAATCAATCTACTGAGCCTACTTGTAACTCTCAATCTCTCATCAAATGAATAAATCTAGATCAGAGGAAATAAAGTATGGGTCCTCAAAATTTTCGAACAAAAGAAGATAAATGAAATGACAGTAAATTTTCTCAAATCCAAGGGAAATTCATGGCTCTTTGTTTTTTCTTGTTTCTCACGTGGTTGTGCTTCCTTTTCTCTATCTTGGGTAGGTATCCTTATCCTTGTATCTTTCAATGGCTAGGAAATCAATTGGATAAACTTTGCTCCTTATTTTGTGTGTAATATTAGCTCATCTTTTTCTTCAAAAACTACAATTTTGAATAACTTGAGATCTTGTTGTTGTTATCTCGAAATTGTTGCTCCAATGGATAAGTTTAAATCTCCAACAACTTGTATAATTATTTTGAACTTGAAATTCGAATTTGAAATCACCGTTATTGACATATTCCTTCATCTAGTACTATTCATGCAACAAAAATATCGTGTTTTCCACAAATTTTGATTTCCTTATATAGACAAATAATCATCAGACAAGTTCTTTGCATATTTAGATCATGTCTTCCATATTCCAAATAAAAACTTGAATAAACTATTGAAAATGGAACCTTGTAAGTCACGTAGTTTTTCCTTACTGTCAAAACAGAATTTTCCAAAAAAAAAAAGAACTTTAATCTAACGAAGTTTGAGTCCCCATGGATATTGAACTAACTTTATGGAACACATTGAGTATATTACCCAAATATACTCAACATTGGAGATGGGTATTCAAAAATACGAATTGATTAGGAAAACATCTGTTCTTCACAGTCTCGGTCGTGATTCTTGCATATTTCAAGTCTTTGTAAATTAGTTTCTAAAATGCCTTCTAATTGATATACAAACCTTTATAACACATTGATTTTCCTTCTGAATAAGTTTCTGAATATTCAAATGCTCTTGAAAACCTTTCCTAAACACCTTCTGAAATACTTCCTGAGTTGTATTCTTTTGCAAAAATATTTTCATAAAACTTAATTACTGCACACTTAATGAATTTGTAAGTAAACAACTTAACTCTTTTGTTATCATCATAATCCATATGAGAATAACCAACAATATAAAATATTTATCTAAAAATATAAGGGTTTACGAGAATAGTAAAATTGTGTAATGAATAGTAAAAAAGACTGGTTAATTACCAGTAGTAAGGAAATACGAATATAATCGCAAAATCAGATATTTTTAGTTATCGAAAAATTATAAAACTAATATTTTAGAAATCCTTATGAAAATACGAGTTCAACGATATTAATGATATATTTTTTATATCTCGAGCCCCGAGATATGCTTTTCAAAGTCTGTATCCGAACGGATTCGAAATAAGTCAAAAATTTACCAATATGATATTTTTAAGCGACCTTATATTACTACGAGCTACTCTACACACTTAAACTACACCTCGGCCTCTAGGGTTAAGAGCGCGAGTGTCACGCCCCATAGGGTATCCTAAACGAAACAGCCCGCCACATACCAAATAAGACTCTTGAGTTCCCTACTCGAGCCCTTCGGGAGTCTTAAGTAGATGTAAAGCGTTCCTTTACGACAATAGAATACTTCAATAAATGGAGTTAAACAGTTTAATGTGGCATTCATTAGCCATAGATAATAAATCAAAACGCATAATTATAGTTTACAAAATCTAAGGGGCATTCCCCCGCAAAATAATAACAAGTCCATTACAGTCATCCAGAGTCCTTAGTTTCCAACGGAAGTCTATACAAAAAGAATAGATTAAACTTCTATAGGAAACTCCTATCTCCGGTACCTGTGCTGTGGCTTGCCTCGGCCTAAGCCATATAAACTCGTGCTGCAATAGATAAAAACTATGGGGGCGTAATCTAACTAGCTTAGTGAGTAATAACTTCCATAACACAATTAAATACAAATCATTCAAACAAGTGATTATTCAAGCAAGTGTATGCATCAAACAAATGGGATCAACAAACATATGACTAATCGGAAATCATATGTGGATGGACTTGCGCCCTCCATCCTGGGTTAGCATATTAACTAATCCTGCGGTACGACGCCGTTTAAGCTCACGGTCAACTAATCAATATTTCGTTTTATGGATCACGATTAACCAACAAATTCATTTTATGGATCACGATTAACCAACATATTCGTTTTATGGATCACGAAAAACCAACCAATGCGAATGCTCCAACCCCATCGTGATATGAATGAATTCAATTTACAATTGAAGTCGAATATTTATTAATTCAATTCTTTTAGGCGACCAGCAAGTATTCGCAGACATTCATGATAAGATACTAGCTAATCAGTCAATAGCTTAACACCCGGTTTCGATATTTCTTAAGTTCCATTTCACATCTCAACAGTAGACAACATATATAATTCCCATATACCCCATCATGCATATATAATTTCTTTTTATCTTTGCCTCCATCACTAGTGCCACTACATTACAAACACATTCATTAATTGAGAGTGGAAGTAAAACTCACTCGGCCATTGGACGCCGGTCTTTCTAATAGTAGTAGTCGGGAGGTAGGGTGTCGTCCTGCTCGGGATCACCTACCAAGCAAGAATAATCCTAATGAGATTCTCATTATGTAACTAAATCAAGCTATACATCTAAACTAGATGAATTCGGATTTCTCACTATTTGCGGAAGTTCCGACTTAAAACGGCCATAACTTGGTCATTTTAACTCGGAATTTTGCAAATTTTATATCGATCTCTATCTACTTCAAAAGATCTATCTATTCCTAATATTATTTTCAAGTTTTGAAAATATTAAAGTCACGGAACGGTGGGATCAGTTCTGTTCTGCCATTTCTCAATTCCGAAAAATTTGTTTTGCTTTTGATAAGAAATGTTCCTAGTTGATGATTCATGCATGAATGGTATAGGAATGAATTACCAACATGAATTCCATGTAATGAACTCAATATATGCATGGTCATGATGATTTTGTGATAATAAACTCTTATGAACTCCTAAGTGTTTAGAAAAATTCCATAGAGGTTATTTCTAAGAAGCTATTCTTCCACTTTGCACTCCTTAGGGTTTCTTTTATTTTTAACCTTGTAATCCACTTGTTATCTAACTAAAAATAAGTTCTCAAGGTCTATATTAATCATGGCCTTCATTCATGCATAAAAATTCCCATTTTTCATTTGGTAAACATGTCTTTAAACAAGCTTTTTGTAAAAATCCGAATTTTTAAAATTTCATTTTCTTGCATTTTTCTTATGGAACACTTATCTAATGCATTAAAATTTGAAGCTCCAATATATACACTATCCAAGGACTTCATTTAGCTTATAAAACATCCAATTTAGACTTAAATACTAAGAGTTCTTGTAGGCATGAACCTAAGTTACGAATTTGACTATTGATCCACACATCAATATTTTTCATTCCAATTCCACTACTTGTTTTACATTCCTATCATGCCTAAACCCATCCAAGCTTGTGAAAATCATTCCTTCCATGTACCTATTACACATACCCTTCATTTTTCTTTAAAAAAATGAGTAAAAAAATGATTTTGGTGGTTTTTAAAGTAGGGTTTCCATTTCATCCGAATTTCCAACATTTCATTTTGACAAAACCTTTCCTTTTTCAATGTTCTTGCTTCCTATATGTGAAGATCTACTATCTAACATCTCTATACATGAACAAGACTACATTTTTTGGATCATCAATGCATGGAAATCAAAATAACTCTATGATCATGCATGTAAATGAAAATGTGGGTGGTTAAACGTTAGATCTGCTATATATAATGCATGAATCATGGATCTCATGGAATGAACAACAATATATATGCAAGATCTCTACTTTACATGCATAAACAAGTTGATATTTCAAACAAAACTCATTCAAAGACTAGATTCACTTCTTGTGATGGCTTGAGATTCTTGTAGTAGTGTTTTCATGTCCCTTGCTCATGCTCATTGGGATTTAAATGAGAAAACACACAAGAATGATCTTGCCATTACAAGATTTGGGATGAACAAGGCCTAAAATCAACATACCAAAGGAGGATCAAAGGAGAAATGAAGGAGACTTGAGTTGAAATTGTGGGGGAAGAGGGAGGGGAGCTCTCGGCACTCTAAGGGAAAAAGAGAGAGTTTTCTCTTTGTAATAATTTGAAACAAGTAAGAAATGAAGAGAGAGAGAGAGAAAATATGTTTATATATTAAGTGAATTAGGGTTTTAGTTGAATAAATTAAGTAAAAGCAATTCAAATGGAGAGGGGAAGCAAGGGGGGCGCCGGCCACATTGTGTGTGTGTGTGTGTGTGTGTTTTGAAATTTTTGATATTTGTAATTTAGTAAATTAAAATATAATAAATGTGATAATTATTTAAGAGACAAAATTTCTTGGAAAAGAAAATTGAAATGAGTAGTTGTAAGGATGTAAGAATAGGGTTTGGGTAGTGTGTAGTGTAGGTTGTACTTGTGAATAGTAGACAAGACATCGACTTTACCGATTATTCCGAAAACACGAGAAAGCTATAACTGTAATTTTTTTAGCTCGAAAAATTATGAAATTGATATTTTTGGAATCCTTATAAAATTACGGTTCTAATGAATATTCCGGAACATTTTTCTGAATCCGTGGTCTGGGGCACGCTTTTCCGTAATTGAGCTAGAGAAGGCTCGGAATTGAAAAATTCCCGAATTTAAAACTTCTAAAGGTTTAAAATGTACTTTAAAACAATAATTCAACTTCATTTACTTTATAAATTTCTTTTATTATGAAACCGAAGGAAAGCCGGATTTAGGGTTCCTAGGCTTCTCTCACTGGACTCGACCTGGACCGGATTAGGGTTTTGCTTCCAACTCCCGGGGTTTCCTAGCTACTGAGAATACCGGGGTTTACAGCGAGATTGTTAGACTTAAACTACTATATTCCACTTCGGGTTCCTGGGCAATTTTCCGGTTTAGATCTTTGCAAATTTGGAAACTGAGGATTTATGTTTATACAACACATTTAATTTGAGAAAATTATTTTAAATTTATTTTTATATGTATTTAATATCTCTTAACGTTTTCAGAATTCTTAAATTGGGTTTTATTTCCAAAGGTTAATCATTATTTACTTTTTAATAATTTGTTTTTAGGTTCTATATTACCCAATTTTACAAGTTAGAGTTAAGTATAGAATTTGTCATACGTAGTGGTTTTAGATTTGAAGACTGTTGAGTTCTTATTTTATTTTTAAGGATTTTCATTTCTCAAGATTAAAAAATTTCTAGATTCGCTCGTGATTTAAAACTATTCGAAGTTTGGTTTTAATTTGGAGTCATTTTTAGAGTTTAATTTCAATGTTTATTTTGGAATTATTTACTGAAATTTTTTGGGGCTTCCATCTACTCTGTTGCTATCTAGAATATAAACATCTTGATCAAAGTCTATATTGGGTGGGTTCAATTCATGGTCAGGATCCTCCTCAATCCTAATAGGTTGTGGTGTTCTATTTCCTTCTTCATCCATCCAATTTAGGTCCTCCTCCAGATCTTCTTCCTCTTCTTCTTCACTTTTGCTCTCATTACTATCTTCTTCCATAGGCTCATTTTCTATTTGCATACCTATTTCACTTGGGTATGGTGCTTGAATTTCTACAAGTGTTGGTAAATATCCAAATACACTCCACGCCAATAAAAATGGTTCCTTGCGTCCGCATCAAGTCAATCTCTATGATTCAACATGTCATCATGATCATACATAAATAGGGTTCCTATACTTCTCCACACTTGAAAGTCGGGATGGGTGGGATTTTCCTCCTTTTTCAGGACAAAGATAGCCTCTCTTAACATTCGCTCATTCCCATAATCCTTTCCATTGCATATATCGTTTCTAACATCGTCCACTTCTTCCTCCTTATCGGATCATATCTTACTTGATCAACTACCATCTACTATCTAGTGTATCTAAGTCCCCTCTTCCATATCATACATTTCTTTATGGGTTCTGGGTCTTCTTGCCAATGCAAAGTCCTCACACAAGGTTCTTTATCTTAGTTT
Source organism: Combretum micranthum (assembly GCA_024138025.1). Lineage (NCBI taxonomy): Eukaryota > Viridiplantae > Streptophyta > Magnoliopsida > Myrtales > Combretaceae > Combretum > Combretum micranthum. The sequence goes on along the minus strand of JAMXBD010002143.1, from coordinate 114,053 downwards.
GTAATCCACAAAGGTCTCTTCACTCCTTTTTAGAAACACTTTTGCTTTCTCCCTCGTTTCTCTTAAGGAAACCTATACCAAGAAAAGATTTCTAGTTAGTTTAGACTTTTAACTCCTTTCCTACCCTAAGATTTAATTACTCATACACCTTAAGCTTTTAAATGCTAATGCCATGTTTTATATTTTTGCTGCTCTAATACCAACTTAAACTTTCATACCCCAAAGGGTACTCTAAACGTAACAGTCTACTGTATGCCATACGAGAGTTAGGATTCATTACCACAGTCATTTAGAAGTCTAGTATTAGATGCAAGACGTTCCCTTATGATAATAGAATACTTAAGCAATTGGATATAGATAGCTTAATTTGATAGAGAAAGCATCAAAATACAAATCATAAATATTCAGGATCATATACAAAAACTAAGGGGCATTCCCGCGCAAAAGAATAATAAGTCAAGGTAATAGTTTTTGACATCAACTCGAGTTTTTAAAGTTTCCTATATACAAAAGCTGAACATAAACTTCTAAGGAAAACTCCTATTCTTGCTTTACCTGAGTTGGCCAAATCCAGGGTCGCAACTACAGATAAGGGAACTATAACAAAAAGAAGTTGAGGGTGTAAACCCTCGAATTTTTTTCACAATTCCTAGAAATAGTTCATAAATTAAAATATTGAATCAAAACCTTAAAAGTGGACCCAAATTAAACTAAACCCTAAACAAGATCAAACACAGGATTTCATGGTCTTAAGAAAAAAGAGAATCTTCAAAAATAAGAATAGAAAATTTAATAATCGTTCGACTCAAAACCCGAACATGAGACAATTCATCTATCGGATCCCTAATGTAAACCCCTCAATTTTTAGGGTAAAGTTGGATTTAAACCCTAACCTTAGTCAAACCTGAGTTTCAAAAGTCAATAAAGATAAAGACAATTTAGCAGTTTAACTCCAGCAATCTTGCATTCTCAAACCCTAGACAATGGAATTGGGTTAATGGCTTATAATAGTCCGTAATAATATAGGGGAGTATAAAAATATCTTATTCGCCCATTTTTAGTGTCTTTCGGATCCAAACGGGATCAGTTTTTAAAAACCGTGCCGAGAACACTAGACGGTAAAAATATTCCATTTATACCGTTAGACTCTTAATAATATAAAAAATCTAAAATATCAGTTTCATAATTTTTCGGTAACTAAAAATATTAGATATAGCTCGTTTATTATGCGTACTTTTATTATTATCGGTATTTTTATTTGTCTAGTCTACTATTTGTCACCCCGTAGGTATCCTAAACGTAACAGCCCGCCACATACTAAGTAAGACTCTCGAGTTCCCTACCCGGGGCCTTCGGGTCTTAAGTAGATGTAAAGCGTTCCTTTACGACAATAGAATACTTCAACAAATGGAGTTAAACAGTTTAATGAGGCATGCATTAGCCATAGATAATAAATCAAAACGCATAATGTTAAAGTTTACAAAATCTAAGGGGCATTCCCCCGCAAAAGAATAACAGTCTATTACAGTCATCCAGAGTCCTTAGTTTCCAATGGAAGTCTATAAAAAAAGAATGAAAACTTCTATAGGAAACTCCTATCTCCGGTACCTGCGCTGTGGCTTGTCTTGGCCTAAGCCATATAAACTCATGCTGCAAAAGATAGAAACTATAGGGGCGTAAGCTAACTAGCTTAGTGAGTAATACTTCCATAACACAATTAAATACAATCATTCAAGCAAGTGATTATTCAAGCAAGTGTATGCACCATACAAATGTGATCAACAAACATATGACCAACCGGAAATCATATGTGGATGGACTTGCGCCCTCCATCCCGGGTTAGCAGATTAACGAATCCTGCGGTACGACGCCGTTTAAGCTCACGGTCAACTGATTAAAAGCTCGTTTTATGGATCACGATTAACCTCACATTCGTTTTATGGATCACGATTAACCTCACATTCGTTTTATGGGTCACGAAAAACCAACCAATGCAAATGCTCCAACCCCATTGTGACATGAATGAACTCAATTTATAGTCGGAGTCGAATAGTCATTAATTCAATTCTTTTAAGTGACCAACAAGTATTCGCAGACATTCATCATAAGATTCTAGTAAAACAGTCAATATCTTAACACCCGGTTTCGATATACCTTAAGCTCCATTTCACATATCAACAATCAACAACATAAATAATTCCCACATACCCCATCATGCTTGTACAATTCCTTTTATCTTTGCCTACATCACTAGTGCCACTACATTACATTCACAAGCATTAATTGAGAGTGGAAGTAAACTCACTCGGCCATGGGACACCAAACTTCTTAATAATAATAATCGGGAGGTAGAGTGTCGTCCTGCTCGGAATCACCTACCAAACAAGAATAATCCCTATGAGATTCTCACCATGTAATTAAATCAAACTATACATCTAGACTAGTTGAATTCGGATTTCTCGCTATTTTGGAAGTTCCGACTTAAAACGGCCATAACTTGGTCATTTTAACTCGGAATTTCGCAAACTTTATATCGATCTTCATCTACTTCGAAAGATCTATCTAATTCAAGTATTAAATCCAAGTTTTGAAAATAATAGGGTCACGGAACAGTGGGATCAGTTCTGTCCCGCAATTGACCCAATCTCGAAAATTTGCTTTGTCTTTGATAAAAAGTATTCCTAGATGATGATTCATGCATGAATGATATGGGAATGAACTATAATGTGTATGCCATGTAATGAACTCTATGTGCATGGTCATGATGATTTTTGTAGTAATAAACTTTTAGGAACTCCTAAGTGTTGGGGAAAGTTTCATAAAGGCTAATTCTAAGAAGTTATTTTCCCACATTATACTCCTTAGGGTTTCTTTGGTTTTTAATCTTGTAATCTACTTATTATTTAACTAAAAATAGGTTCTCAAAGTCTATAATAGTCATGGCCTCCATTCATGCACAAAAATTCACATTTTTCATTTGGTAAACATGTTTTCAAATAAGCTATTTGTAAAAATCCGAATTTTCCAAATTTTCTTTTCTTACATTTTTCTTAAGGGAAATCTAGTCTAATGCATTAAAAATTGGGGCTTCAATGTATACATTATCTAAGGACTTCATTTAGCTTATAAAATTCATTTTAGACTTAAATACTAAGTGTTTATTTAGGCATTACACAAAGTTACGAATTTGACTACACTTAAAGTCAACATTTTCATTCTAACTTCACCTCTTGTTTTCTATTTTTATTATGCCTAACTCATCTAAACTCATGAAAATAATTCCTTCAACATGTCTATTACACATACCCTTCATTTTTCTTATGAAATATAAGTTTAAAATTGATTTTGGAGGTCTTTAGGGTAGGGTTTCCATTTCATCCGAATTTTCAACTTTCCATATCTAACAAAGTCCTTCCTTTTTCAATGTTCTTGCCATCTATATGTGGAGATATACTATCTAACATCTCTATACATGAACAAGACTTCATTTTTATGATCAACAAAGCACATAAACAAAAATGAACCTATGATCATGCATGTACATAAAGTGGTGAATGTCTAAACCTTAGATCTACTACATATGATGTATATAACATGGATCTCATGGCATGAACAACAATATAAATACAAGATCACTACTTTATATGCATGAACATTATGAAATCTTAACAAAACACATCTAAACACTAGATCCATGTCTTGTGATGGCTTGACATTCTTGTTCATGCATTTCCATGTCCCTAGCATGAGCATCATGGGGTTTTAATGAGGAAATACACAAGATATGGTCTTGCCATGACAAGAATAGGAAAACAAGGCTTGAATCAACATACCAAGGAGTCTTGAAGTGAAAAAGAGGAACAAAGTTGGAAAATGAGAGGGAATGGGGAAGGGAGTGCTCGGCAATGAGGAGGAGAGAAGAGAGGTTTTGATCTTTTTCCAATTTTGAAAAGAGAAGAAATGAAGAGAGAGAGAGAAATAAGTATATATATCAAATGATTTAGGGTTTAGTTAATAAAATGAAGTAAAATACTTCATTTGAGGGGGGAAAATGAGAGGGAGGGGCGCCGGCCTCCATGGTGTGTGTGTGTGTGTGTGAGTTTAAAAAAAAGAATTTGTAATTTAGTAAATGAAATGTAATAAATGTAATAATTATTTAAAGACAAATTTCTTGGAAAAGAAAATTGAAATGAGTAGTTGTAAGGATGTAAGAATAGGGTATGGGTAGTGTGTAGTGTAGGTTGTACTTGTGAATAGTAGACAAGACATCTACTTTACCGGTTGTTCCGAAAACACGGGAAAAGCTATAACTGTAATTTTATAGCTCGGAAAATTATGAAATTGATATTTTTGGAATCCTTATAAAATTACGGTTCTAATGAATATTCCGGAACATTTTTCTGAATCCGTGGCCCGGGGCACGCTTTTCCGTAATTGGGCTCGGGAAGGCCCGGAATTGAAAAATTCCCGAATTTAAAACTTTCAAAGGTTTGAAATGTACTTTGGAACAATAATTCAAATTCATTTACTCCATAATATTTATTTTACTATGAAACCGAAGGAAAGCCGGATTTAGGGTTCCTAGGCTCCATTCACTAAACTCAATCTGATCGGATTAGGGTTTCGTTTCCAACTCCTGGGGTTTTCTAGCTACTGAGAATTTCCGGGGTTTACACTATTCATAGTACTATTTCTTATATTCATTATATTTTACTATCTATACTTTTTTTTATAACCTACTTCTTACTACCTATACACCTATTTGTTACATTTTTCATTTCTAATATAACTTTTTACATAACTTCTCTTACACTTCAATTCTTTTCATTACAAAAATACAAAACAAAAGAAAATTCTCTCACTCTCTCCTTCAAATTGCGTCGGCCCCCTCTATTTTCTCTAATATTTTTCATTTTTAATTTATTTTATTACATCTAATTTTTACTCCAAAACTCTATAAACATCCCTTTCCTCCTTCACACTTTACACATAACTCTTCACCTTAACAAAACCCTACTAAAATTTCCTCTGAAATCCTCTCTTTAGCAATCCCCTCAAAAAACTCTCTACATTTACTTCCCTTCAATAAAAAAATAACAAATACACTACTCTTCATCTCTTTTCAAGTCCTCTATTAAACTTTAGGTAAAATCCCACCTATATTTATTTACCATATCATGTAACCTAACATAACCATGGTGTGTGTTTTCTAAACAAATAGTTTTTGTGGAAGCAATACTATGTAAATGTTTTGTTCTTATTCATGAACAACTCTTATTCTATTATTATGTTGTTTTATTATTGCTATGTTATTATGTTGTTGATATTATCCTAATCAAACTCCTATATGTTAGTAAATATATTTATGTGTGTGTATATATATATATATATATATATCCTAGAGCATATGAGCTCACTAACATAACATTTATTTATTTATTCATGATTTGCAATTTATTTATTTACTTGTTTCATGCGAATTATCAAGACTAGTCTTTATCAAGTCAAAACGATTTTCTTTCTTTCTTTTGTTTTCTTTTCTTTTTCTTTGGGACTAGTCTATTCTTAGTCTCAAGAAGCGTTGATGAAGCTGAGGCTCCTAATACTTAATCAGGATACCTTGATGAAGCTAAGATTCCCCATACTTGATCATATTATTATTTTTTGCTTATGTATATTTCTTACTTTTATATTATTTTATTTCCACATAATCATATTTATGCATGATTAGAATGTTGTTGTCCTATTAAAAATAAAATGGGTTCTTTCTTAAATAAAAAAAAGTAAGCTAAATTTCTTAACAAAGGATTTTTCAATAAGAGATCTAAGTATTGTTTTTAATAAATTCTTTTCAAAAGCTTAGACAAGCTAATCATAAATTTTAAATTATTAGTAATGAAGATTCCTTCACCTAATAAAGAGAACTCATGTCTTTTATAAGCAGAAACTAAATACTCCATAAAAAATATTTTTTAGTATGAAACTTGAAATTTTAACCCAACCATATCTTTTATAAAACCAAAATAAGTTTATCATAGATTTTAAAAATCACTTACTAAGAAAGCTTTCATAAGACTTAGTTTTTAATATTGTTATTCTCTTTTCAAAGTTAAAACGAAATTTTTACTAAGTTCTAATACTGACAATTCTTTATTAGGAAAACTTTTCTTAGGAACTTATCTAAAAAGATTATGCCATCACTTGATAAACATTAGAAATAAAACAAGTTTTTCAAATCAAGGTAAAATCAACTCACTATTTTAGAAACCAACTTAGAAAAAATAAAATTTGCTAAGGAAGTAAAGTTTTAAAAGTAAACCTATTTTCTAAAGAGAGAAAAAGATTATAAAAATGAGAGGGAAAACATATATTTAACATAAATCCAAATATTAAACCACACCAACAACTTAAGAAAGAATATCGAAAAGCTTATTTTTCAATCACTAAAAATAACGTTAGTAGATAACTTAAAGAGCCAAATTTTTGCAAATCAAATTACTTTTGAAAAGTTAGGAAACTAAATTATAATAGGAAAACACTCACTTATAACAACCCAAGTATATTTTAGTTTTCCTTCTAGCAATTTAAAAAGGAGAAATGTTCAAAGTTTTCATTTTTTTAAAACTCTTAAAGACAATTGTTTTCTGAAAAATCAATGTTAAGACAATACTACAAAAATCATGCATACAATATGAGTATATATATGTTCAAAGATTTTTCAACTATACAAATATTCATGTATTTTGTTTAAAGATTTTTTTAGTAAAGGAAATTTCGAAAAATCATATTTTAAGGACTATGCAATTCGTAACTATTCTGTACCATGGTGTTTTAGAACCCAAATGGATTTTTATGACAAAAATAACCTTAGAAATAGATAGATCTTTTTGGGTAGGTAGAAAATGGTATATAATATGCGAAATTCTGAGTTAAAATGAGCAAGTTATAACCATTTTAAGTTGTAATTTCCTTCTATCCAAATTTTGACGAAAATACTAGAATAGAATTAGAGAGTTCAAGTAGAATCTCCACGAAATATTCATTTAGAATTTTCTTTCGTTTAGGTAACAAATTTTAGAAGGATCCATATTCAGAGGACCATTACAAGTAAAAAATTGTAGCAAGGATGTCCGAGTAAGTTTTTATCCTACTTTTATGTACTTATTTGTGCTTATAGCTAGAGGCACTAGAAGTAGGAAAAGATGAAAATGAATTATATTGATAACATTGGTTGAAAAATACTAAGCATATCGAGACATGAATTGTTGTTAATCAAATTATGTTTTATTATTATCATGCTGAAGTGTCTGCAATTCTATGAGCGCCTAAAATTACCTTAATTACATATTTTGAGTTATATATTAATTGATTCATACATGTCACGTGGTTAGTCTCATTTCATTAGCTACTATACTCGATGAGACAAGAGTATAGTAGTGGGGTTTACGGGAGCTGTAAATCTGCAAGATGGGTGAATAAGAGCTTGGAAGAACTATTTAAGGATAGGTGAATAGGAGTCGAAAAGAACAATTTTATGATGGGCGAGTAGGAGCTACAAATAAACTACATAAGTTGGATTTCAAAGATGGGTTTTGAAGAGCCAGAAACACCCAACCACCGAACAGAGGGGTAAATCCATTCAAAATATATGATTTCCGATAGATCATATGTATTGCTTGTTTATTTGACTGATGCATTCATATGCTTGTTTAATAATTTGTTTGAATTTATCGATATAAGTACGTTAATCCAGGAATATTCTCACTAAGCTAGTTAAGCTTACACCTTAATAGACTTTTGTTGAAACATGATCAATATCTCTTTTGCCCGATGACTTCATGAGCCCAAGAGGAATTATGTTATGGGACGCTTTTGGAAATCCTTCTGAAGATCTTAGAATAGGTTTCCTTTAAAGTATTGTTCCTTTATGTGAAAGACTAAGTTGATATTATGCTCTTTGGAGATTTTATCGAGGGAAATGCCCCTAAGATGATGTAAGAATTATGTTTCTATAATGTTGAAGTTATATAGTTATCTAGATTTCTTGTATGCTATATTTACTATCTCGAACTACACATGTCACGTCCCAAGGGGTACCCTAAACGTACAGTCCACCACACTCAACATTAAAGCTTAAGTATGACAACCTTAGCCATTCCCAGAAGCTTTAATATTAAGTGTAAGGCGTGCTCTCACAATTTTAGAGGACCATACATAGAATTATGAAGATTAAGGAGATATAATAACAAATTAAGAAAAGAGAATTCATATTATTCATTTATTCATAATAACGATCTTACAAAACTTAGGGGCATTCCTCAGACTCAAATCTATTATAAGAATATTTCTACATCTTATCCAACACTAAACTTCATCTAGAAATTCCTTAACCAAAAAGAAAATACTTGATTACAGCGTCCTCGTAGCCTCAACCACAAATAAGGGAACTGCAAAAAGTATCTATAGAGATATAAGCTAATAAGCTTAGTGAGAACTATTTCCATAAATGACTTCTTGAAATGAAAATCCAAACAAGTTATTTAAGCAGACAAATGTGATGTAGCATACATATGGGCAAATAAGGCATATAGTTTTCCGAGAATTATATGTTGAATGGATTAACGCCCTCCATTCGGGGTTTGGTGATACGTAACCTTAAAACAAGTAGTTTTAGTTAAAAAGATTTGTGCTTTCGATCAATATCGCCAAGCACATTAAGTCTACTTGAATTAAGCCTTGCTTCCAGACTATCCGCCAAGCATTTTCTCTATGTCACCAAGCAATTGCTTTCGGTTACTCCGCCAAGTGTTGCTTTCGACCTGAACTACCATCCTTCTCACCCAAGGATAATAGCCCAATGCAATCTGACTCACTTCGTGGTATGCATGAACCAATTCATTTATGACTTTGTAGCATCATTATTATCAATGTTAAGGTGATCATAGAATTTCAAACAATCAAGTGTTATACTGAAACAAACATTAAATCAATTCCGACCTCAATATTCTTAGGATCCTTTCAACCAATTATCTTACATACATATCCATTAATCTTTCCTTAATTCTAATGCAACTAGATTACAAGCATAATCAAGTAAAGCATTTTAAAGAAATAAACTCACGATGCCATAACGACGATTTCTCTAGCGGATGAGTCACTTACACAATCCTCCTAATCGAAATAGTCTTCGGGGTATAGGTATCCTTCCTCGGAATCACCTAGTCAAAGAAAATACCCAAGATGAGTGTTTCTTGATGATTTTCTTGAATTTTGACAAAACAATGCCTTGAGAACGTTAAAGTTCGTATAAAAGAGAATTCCAATTTAAAATGGCCATAATTGGTCATTTTATCTCGGAATTGTGCATATAACATATCGATTTCTACCTACTCGAAAAATCTACCTATTTCCAAAACTATTTTTTATCAAACTAGATCATATCAGCCTCGAAACAGTGGTGATAAAATTCACCATGAATTTTCCAACCCAAAAACAATTTTGGTTCAAACATTATATCATTCAAAGTTTGTCTGATAAATACTTAGTTATCTATACAGTTGAAGAAGTTCACTTTTATAGCTACTTAGCTCATATTTATTCATGCTCAAGTGTTTGATGTCCATTTATGTTTTCTTAAGTAAAACAATGTCAATTAGAGGTTTAGAAAACTATAGTTTACAAGAAATTTATTTTATAAATCTTTTGAGACGAATACTTTGATTCTTTTGTTTTCAAAATTACTTTATTTTTCACTTATTATTTTCCTAGATGACTTTTGAAAAATAATTTTTCTTCTTTTCTAAATTCTTAGATTAGTCCTATTTATGTTTTATACAATCCTTCTTTGACTATTTATTTGAAAAGATCTAAACTTGAAAATTCTCACTTCTTGCTCTTAAGGTTTTTGCTGTGTTATGTTTTTATAGAAATCATTTTGTATCAAAAATCATTTTCCTTTTGAAAAACAAAGTGATATATAAATGATTTAAAAAGCTTTTTAAAACAAACATAGTTTCAAACTTGTAGTGAGTTTTTCTTGAAACTTGGAAAGGAATAACTTTTACTTTTGTTAAACCATAAATTTTACGTTTCATATAAACTTATTCCTAAGTGACAATATCTTCTTTTTATCAAGTATTCTTGTATCTTTGAAAAAATTTGGACAACAATCTTAATGGCATGATTTATGAGAAATAATAACAAGCAAAATAACATAAATAATAAATAAAGTCAAGTATCAGGAGTCTTAACTTCTCCAAGGCTCCCGGGACTAAGAAGTAAACTAGTCCCAAAAGAAAAATAAAATGAAAGAAAGAAAATTTTGTTTTAACTTGATGAGGACAAGTTTAAGACTAGAGACTAGTCTTAAAATAACAATAAATAAATAAATTGCAATGGAAGCAATAAATAAATTACTTTGCATAGAAATAAATAAATTGCAAGTGAGCTTATATGCTCTAAAGAATATGTACATATATATAGATTCATAATAATACTTAGATATAATAACGATAATATGAACAAAATAAAACAATCTATACATAAATGGATTTTCATGAACAAGAACAATACATGAACATCATGTAGCTTTTTTATAACACTTAGTCTTTGGAAACTCACACCATGGCCATGTAAAGTTACATGACATGAGGAGAAGAAAATAATAAAAAAAATTTACCTAAAGAAGGTTTTTATAGTGTTATGTAGTTATGAGTTTTGTTGTAGGTAGAAAGTGGTTTTGTGATTATTTTGAGAGAGTTTTGAGAGCATATTTGGAGAGAGTTTTGAGAGGAGAAATTGAGAGAGTTTTTGTAGAGAAATTTGTGAGTAGTAATTGTGTGAAATGAGTGAAAGAGGAGAGGGGTATTTATAGGAAAATGTGGAGTGATTAAAATAAAAGAAAATTGAAACAAAATTGAGAGGGAGAGGGAGCATGGGGTGCCGGCCATAGTGTAGGAGAGAGGAAGAGATTTATTTATTTATTTTTTTTGTATTTTTGTTGATTAAATGAAGTAATAAGTAAGGTAAATATGAAATAAAATTATGGGAAAGGTAAAAAGTAAAGGTTATAGGTTATGGTGTTGTAAGAGTAGGTGTTAGAAAAAATAGAGATAAAATAATAGTGTAGAATAGTAGTGAATAGTTAATGTAAAGTAGATATGACTAATAAAGTACCGGTAGTAAGAAAATATGCGTATAATTGTGATATCTGTTATTTTTACTTACCGAAAAATTATAAAACTGATATTTTTGAAAACCTTATATTTTTATGAGTCTATTGGTATATTCGGAATATTTTTACTATTTCGAGCCCCAAGACACGTTTTTGAAGAACTGTATCCATTTGGGTTCGAAACAAGTTACGCTTTAACTAATCTGATATTTTTAAGCTTCCTTAGGTAATTACGAACTATTCTACATACTAATCTCTTACTTACTTTCTTAGGGTTTCTTAAACAGGAATACTGGACTTCAAGCTATTACGTATAACTAGGTTTTGTTGACTTTTGGGTTTCCGGTTGATTTCCAAATTAGGGTTTAAGCTAAACCAATCTCAAAACTTTGGGGGTTTACAACACATCCCATCGGAGTCTCCTATTGCTGTGATAGATGCCTTACATATGGTGTTGAAGCTTTCGCATGACTTCGGGAAGTCATTCATAAGTTTTAATACCGTATATGGCGGACTACCACATCTAGGGTATCCTTTAGGGCATAACAGAAGGGGTATAAGCTACACTAGCTTAGTAAGTAAATACTTTCAGAATATACGTATCCAACAATTTTATACAATCAAGTTGATGTAATCATCCATATTAAATGTAACAACAACATGGGCATACAAGACATATGATCAACCGGAAATCATATATTGAATGGATTTGTGCCCTCCATTCGGGGTTAGCATATTAACAAATCCTGCAGTACTAACTTTGAATTTACTGTTGCATCTTATCGTTCACGGCAATCCATTAACTTTACCGTTTTATGGATCATGGGCAACCCATTTCATTCATACCATTCATGGATCACGGGTAACCAACATTATTAAATGCACCATCCACAATGTGAAGTGGTTATGTTCATATTACTTGTTAATCCGAGTAATCATTAATACAATTTCATAGGTGACTAAGCAATTTGCAAACAATCATAATCATGGCATATGGACATCCATCATTTAATCACCCGGTTTCAATATACTTAACAAGTTTTTGTCAATATACCAAGAAAGAATACATAATCCCATAACCATCCATCATGCATTTCCATTTTTATCTTTGCCTATCACTCTAATGTAACTATGAATCACAAGCACAATAAGGAATCGTAAATAGGAAGTATGACTCACACGACCATGGTCTCCGGTCTTTACACGTAATAGTCCGGGGGCAAAGACTCTTTCGATTCGAAATCACCTAAACAAAAGAAATACCCAAATGAGTATTTCAAACCATAATTAATCCCAACTTAACAAACAAAAACTTTCAAGTTCGTAATTTTCGTAGTTAGTAGAAATTCCAACTTAAAATGGCTATAACTTGGTCATTTTAACTCGGAATTTTGCATATAAGTAGTCAATTTCTATCTACTTCGAAAGATATACCTAATTATATTGTTATTCTTAAGTTTTGAAAACTTTTAGGTCTCAAAAAGTTCAGATCAGATTTGGTCAGTAATCATGCTTCCAAAATTGTTGTGAAAACTTACATTGTTTCTACCGTGTATATTAAATATACATGCAATATCAACAAGTTAATATCATGAATGACATGTTATGATCTATCTATATATATGTTCTTGATGATATTTGGTTAAAGAGAACTTTTAGATAAATTTCACTTTGAGAAAACTTCAAGAATGCTTGATTTAGAAAAACTAGTTTGTTTCTTGAAAAATCATCTTTATTTTTACTAAAATAAAGCCTTGATGACCTATATGCCTACTACCCTCATTATTTTAAGAAATTTCTTCATTTAGGAGTTGGAAAATAGATGTTTAAATGGGGTCTTGCCTAGTTATGAATTTTACAAGAATTAATGGTGATAAAAGTAGAGTTTGATTTATATGTTGAAATATTTCCTTTATTTTAGAAATATTCTTTGATAAAATTCATTTATTCTTGCCACAATTAAATCCTTGCTATACCTTTTCCCAAAGGCTTCCCTTTCCCAATTAAAATCCTCATTTTGGAATTTGTTTTGAGATTATTTCTTAGGTAAAAATTTGATCTTTCTAAAATTGAGTCCTAATCAAGCCTATTCCCAAAAGCTTTCATTTTTTTAATAAAACTCCTATTATGGGGTTAGAAAATAGGTGTTTACACATCAACCCCTGTTAGTTACAAATTTTATGTTCTTGTTGGAGTTGAGACAAAGTTCTAATTTAACCCTTGCAGACCTTTCTTATTCTAAAAATATCTCTTAGTAAAACTAGATTTAACTCGTCAAAATCATTTTTTTATGATATCCATTCCATAAACCTTTCATATTTGATATAAAATCTTCATTTTGGAGTTGGAAAATAGGTTTTCACAACAGGTGTCTTTTTAAATCCGAATTTCAAAGTTGTTTTTGATGGAAACAAAAAGAGATCTTAAGCTTTTGGCAACATCCTCATTACTATCATCATACTACAAGTCTTTTATTCACATAAAATTAATTTTTATGATATTTATATACTCAAAACAAAATAAGAATATGATAATATTTATGTTGTGAATGCAAATACAAGCTTGGAAGTCTTAGATCATGTTTAAGGCTTCCCAAGACTAGAAAGACTAGTCTCTAAAGTTAGATTAACATGTTGATGATGTTAAATGTATGAAATGCAAGTTAAACCATTATGATGATAAGATTAGTAGCAAGATATATTCACAAAAATATCAATAAGAAGATATATAGTAAGAATAACTTAAATAAAAGGGATCCACAATATTGTAATGGCATGAAAATCATGTACAAGTGTTTCCACGTCCCTTGCCTAAATCTCATGGGGATTTTTTAATGGAATCACACATGTATGATCTTGCCATTACATGTTTTATATGTGGTAGGGTTTATATCTATTACCTAACAAGTGATTAGAACAAGAAAACTTGAAGAAATATTGTGTGTGCGTAGAGAGAGGGGAGTTCACGGCAATAAGAAGAAGAGAGAGATGAGAGAAAACAAAATTCAAAAGTTTGGTTATATGGAAAAAGAAAGAAAGTGAAATGAAGAAGGCATTAAGGGGTATATATAGAGTATAAGATTAGGGTTTGTTTTAATTAAAAAAAAAAAAGAAAAATAAAAAAATGGAAGAGTACAAAAAAGGGGGGAGGGGTGGGGTGGCCAGTTTTTGTACAAGGGAAGGGAGAGAAATGCGTGTGTTGTGTTGTGTTGTGTAAGGTTCAAATTTAATTAAGTAATTTTAGTAATAAAATTATATTGGAAAAGTAAATTATAAGAAATAGTATGTAAGGATGTAAGAAATAGAATGTAAGAGATAGGTTGTAAGGATGTAAGAATAGAAAATGGTTGGTTGTACTTGGTGAATAGTGATGATTGGAAATAGAAAAGTAGATTAGACAATTAAATTATCGATGGTAATGAAAATCCGATAACAATACTATAATTGTAATTTTTATAAACCAAAAAATTCTTGTAATTATTTTTTAAATTCCTTATTAAATTTCGATTCCAAAGAGTCCCATAGAATATTTTTCTATTTCTGAGTCCCAGGGACCTATTTTCGAAAATAGATCCCGATCAGGTTTGAAACAGATGAATTCCTCCGAAATGTGATCTTTTAATGTTTCGATATATTATTTATGACTATACTCTAGAGCTAACTCATTTTTATTGCTCCAAGTTTTTGTTCTCGGTATTGCTGGACTTAGGGTTCCTAGATTCCACGCTTGCCCTAAGAATTCCTTTTAGGGTTTCAATTTACAATTCTGGTTTCCGAAATCAAGTTTGGTTTGCTAAGAAAACAGAGGCTTACAGTTCTTTCATAGGCTTATCATCATCTGTATTTTCCTTCTTAAAATAGAGCTTATTAACCAAATCTTGATTTGATTCTAAAAGCTCATCATCCATAAACTTAGTGTCAAACAATCATCATCATTTATTATCCCCTGCTTCGCATTTCCTGATAACTTTATTATCATTTCATCATCCCCCATTCTCAATGCCAACTTCCTATTTTTAACATCAATAACTGCCCCTGCAGTTGCCAAGAATGGTCTCCCAAAAATCAAAGGGACATCAATCCTTTCGTCCATATCCAAAATCACAAAATCAGTAGGAAAGATGAAGTTCTGGACCTTAAAAAGAACATCCTCAACTACTCCCTTGGAGTATTTGGTAGATCTCTTAGCTAATTATAAGCTCATTCTTATCGGTTTATGTTCTCCTAACCCCAGTTTCTTGAACATGGTATAGGGCATGAGGTTAATGCTCGCCCCTAAGTCTGTTAATGCCTTTTCCACAGGGAGATTCCCTATTAAACATGGTATGAGGAAACTCCCTAGATCTTTTCTCTTTTTGGGGAGCTTGTTCATATTGGAAAGCAACTCTTTCAAAAATTTTGTATACTTTGGCATTTGTGAAAGTGCATCAACCAAAGATAGGTTTATATGCAGCTGTTTAAACAATTCTAAAAACTTTTTAAACTGTTCCTCATCTCGTCTCCTCCTTTCCCTTGTAGGGTAAGGCAAAGGAGGTTTTGTGTGGTTCAATAGGAGATACACCATTTTTTTGCTCAATTTCTTTTTCTTCTTTTTCTTTTGTATCTATTTTATTTTCTTCACATTTTTCGTTTTCCTGTTCTTTTTCAACCCTCTTTTCTTCTTCTTTTTCCTCTTTTTTTTCTTCTCTTGTCTCTTTTAATTGTCTACCACTTCTAAGGAAAATAAGGTGAACTCCCTCCATAATTCTCTCTCTAAGCATAGTCACAACATTGTTTACCTCATTTTCAAGCTTTTTGAGAGATCTTGAGTGTCTTTCGAGTGCCAACTCAGTCTGTTGAAATCGGTGATCAATTTCTTTGATGAAAGAAATGAGGGTTTCCTCCAAGCTAGAATGAGAGTTGAAGTTTTTGGGTTGCACATTTTGATACTGAGGATAAGGATTCCACTTTTGTGGAGGATTCCAACATACTCCAGGGTAACTACTGGCGAAATGTTGATGTAATGTCTCTAAAGGGTACTAGTTATCATTATGTTGATGAGGGAAAAACCTTTTTTTTCGGTTGTCTCAAGGCATCCTCCAATTGTTGAATAAAAAATGGCATGTGGTGCTCCATCTTAAGCAAAACAAACAAACGTAAAAAACTATAGAAAACATATGGCTATTCTAACAAAAAGATATAAATATTCAAAAGGCAGCTAGAACAACAAATGAAAATTGATTTCCACTATTGCCCCGTTGGGCTTCAAAAATAATATTGAATCCAATAGCATTCCTCGGCAACGGCCCTAGAAAAATGCTTGGTTGTTTGGTTTGGGTTTCAGTTGAGTTCATACTGATCATTGACTGAGTTTTTCAAATTTATAAATATTTTCTAAATTGGTTTGAATAACTACGGTCTCATAGGGCAAGCGCACCCATCAGATGTAGCATAGATAGTGATTTAGGTCGATCCCAAGGGAATGGTTAGCAACTAGTGTACTCCCAACCTCACCTATTGTCTAGCCAAAGAAAGGTTTAGGAAAATCATAAAGAGAAAGAAACTATCTTAAGTTAGGAATATTCACAAAATTTTGATGGGTAAAATAAGAAATAAGCCTATAACTGCTATGAGACATTAGCTCAAGATTACTTCATCAATTCCTTATCAAAATGATTTCTTAAAAACAATGAACTTCTTAAAATTGTTTGAATTATGTGTTTATGCCGTCGGATTCTCTAATTTAAACTAAAGCTTCTCTCAAAGTCAATAGTTATAGATCTAGTCGAAACCAGTAATCTGAAATTCCAATTAGACCCACATAAAGAATAGAAATCCATTGTTTTGGAAAAAAAAAAAACTCAATGAATTTTTAAAACAAGTGACAAAACATCTTCACCCGTTCCTTAGCAAGAGGCAGTTCGGATCGACTCCGTTAACAACCATAAATCTATTCAATTGAATGATCTCTTGATCTATTCAATTGAAATCAATTGTGGATCTAAAAGAGTGCACCACTTCATTAAAACCACAAGTTTAAGTTCAGTTCACTAATTACAAACACCCAACCAAATTAACTTGAAAGAGCATTTGAAATCGACTGAATCAGGAATTGGATTCATAATCCTTGAGCTATAGAAGTTTGTTTCTCCATGTATTTATCAAAATAAGCACAAATTAGAAGAAATAAATCATATTTGAAAGATTAATCAATTAATTGCTTAGAAATTCATAGAAATTATAAACATCGGGTTAAATTGATTTTACCTAGAAAATAGAAGAAATTCTCAAGTAAGAAGAAAAGGAAATTCTTTCACCCAAGAATCATCCAAAAAACTAATATACGTTAATATGTTTATTTACATTGTTGCTACATACTTTACAATGCATGCTTGCTCATCTATTTATAGGCTACTAGGCATAGAAAGCATGGCCTACTTTATTGACACGTGGTAGATTATTTCTAATAAAATTTGTGATAACTTTCCACATGTGCATATGATCTGTAAAAATACTCATCGAGGGTTGCGTATGATCTATTGGTCGGCTTGTATAAAGCAAAATTAGGCTCAACTTCAAGAATTGCTAAAGTAAACTGTGCATTTTTGTCTATTGCTCTATCAAGGGTAAAATTGAGAAAATCGAGGCTCGTATTGCTGAGGCTCAAGGCAATTCTGATGAAGAATTGGTCTGTAAAAGCTCTTATCGAGGGTCAAGATTTAAGGCTCGACTTTGAGGCTCAATAGTGTATTTTATCTAGAATGATGCTCGATCACTTCAACTGAAGTCGAGAATCATGTTGAAAGCTCGCAAGTTAAGGCTCGATAGACCAATTTTTGTTGTTTTCTTCCTTTTCTGGCCTCGGTTGTGACTCTACAGGGGCTCGACTTCTGCAATCTTGACTTTATTTGTTGCTTTTGCTCTAAATTTGATTTAAAACACTTTTGATTATTCCTTAATTCTAAGAGCTTCAAAATAACATTATTTATCAAAAACATAAGTTTTATAGATTTTATCTGAAATTCTTAGCAAAATGAGCTCAAAATCCTATGAAAAATATAGAGTAAAAATGACTTATCAGTTACAATCAGAAACTATCTTCAAAATTGAATTGCAAAACATCTACGAATTTTTAGTACTATCAAGTCTTCTTTTTTCTTTCTTGTCTCTTGTTTCTTCCCTCCATACTCCTTTTTATAGATGATCTTCAAGTTTATAGGAGTAAATGTCCATTTATTGGGAATGGGAAGTTACAGGTTTCTTAGCTTTCCACAGTAAAGCTCCTTCAATGTCCAATAGACGTTTCTTTAAGTAAATAGGAGGTTATTTTTCCGTTACAAAGCCGTTTCTCAAAAATAACATACTGATGGATTGACATGGTAGGTGACAGGTTGTGTCCTTGAAGCATGTCCGGCTTTATCATGATGTGAAAAATGACATGACTAAGACATGGCTTGTCCTAGGGTCGTGTCATGAGCTATGGTTCGTTTTTGGAAAAGACATGACTAGTGACAGGTCATGTCCCAGTTATGTCCCTTGCAAAGTTAAATTCCCAGATTGACATGCTTTACGACTAGTCATGTCATGGTCATGTCTTTTCAAAACTTAAGATTTAGCCTTCGATTGTGCTTTTTACTTGACATCGTTGAAAGACATTGCATGTCCTTGTCATGTTGACCACTTTTTGTGTCCAAACTTTGGATTTTTGACCTATTTTGCTTTATTTTTGTAAAATATCTCCTTTAAAGACCTAAAAGCATTAATTAATGAATTTAAGTGCTAAATTCATAATATTTATCAATAAAATGATCAATAGAAGTCCATTTTAACATTCATAAAATAGGAATAAACTTGGTTTATCAGCCATGCCCTAAAGGGTATCCTAGACATGGCAATCCACCATATACGGTATTAAAGCTTAAAAATGACTTCTCGAAGTCACGCATCTTTACATCATCTTAAGGGCATTCCTTTGATAAATATCCGAAGATCAAAATATAGTCTTAGTCTTGCATATAACAACAACTGTAATTGGAAGATTTTAAAGGAAATCTATTCTAGTCTTCAAAAGGATTTCCCCCAAAAGCATAATCTTACCTGGATATGGAGACCTCGGGTATAGGAGATATTGGTCCTGTGACAATAAAAATCTATTAGAGTGTAAGCTCAACTAGCTTAGTGAGAATAATTCTAACCATCATACTTGTAATCATGAAAAAATCAAACAAGTATATCTAGGCAAACATATGAAATGCATCAAACACATAAGCAAGCAATACATATGATCAATTGGAAATCATATATTTGAATGGAATTATGCCCTCTATTCGGACTTAGATGTTTTAGGCACTTTACGAGCCTACTTTAATTTAATCATGTAGCTCTTTCAAGCTCTTATTCACTCGATCCTTAAATCGTTCTTTCAGGTTCCTATTCGCTCTATCCTTAAATAGTTCTTTTAAGCTCCTATTCGCTCTTGCAGCCTTGCAGGCCCTTGCGAACCCCACTACTATACTCTTATCCTACCGAAGGCATAGTAATATATGCAATGTGACTCACTTTGTGATATACATGAATCAAATTAATTTACTTCTTGACATATAATTAAGGCATTTTAAAGGCGATCATAAAATTCACAAACACTTTATCATGATAATAGAACACGAAATTAAATTAGTCAACAATTCGAGTCTCGATATGCTTAGTATACTTCCAACCAACATTATCATGCATGTACTATTTTTGTCTTCTCATATTTCTAGTACCTCTAGCTACTAGCACAAACAAATACTAAAAAGTAGGAGATAAACTCACTTAGCTATTCTTGTCAAAAATCCTTCACTCGTAATAGTATTTCGAATACGGATCCTCTTATTCTTCATCACTAAATAAAGAAATATCCGGAATGACTCTTTCATGGAAGTTCTACTTAAACTTTCTAATTCTATTCTAGTATTCGTATCAAATTCGAGTGAAGAGAAATTCTAACTTAAAACAACCATAACTTGCTCATTTTAATTCGAAATTTTGCATATTAGTAGTCATTTTCTACCTACTCGGAAATATCTATGTATTTCAAAGGTTATTTTTAACATTTAAAGCCATTTAGATTTCAAAATGGGTCTGTACAAATCTAACCGAAAAGTTCCAACCTTTAATGTTGTAATTTTTCCTAAGTTTTACACCCTCTAATATGGTAAGCAGACAAATACTTATATAGTTGAAAATCATCTAATATTAATATAAACTCATACTATATGCATGATCTTATTGATATTGTCACAACCATGATTTTTCATTAAAAAATTTATTTTAGAAATTACAAAAGGTTAAGTTTATTGAAAATCTTTTTTTAACTTGTTAGAAGAAAACTAAAATTTATAGTTTGTTATAAGTGAGTGTCTAATTATTATAACTATTACTTTTATATTTCCTTAGCTTTATGAAAATGAATCTACTTCTCAAAACTTAATTTCTTATGTTGTAAATCGATTTTGTCTCTAAGTGGATTTTAACTAGTGAGTTGATTTTAGGCTTGTCCTTGAAAATTTGTTTTGTTCGTTAGAGTTTATAAAAATATCGACATAAGCCATATAAATAAGTTTTTAAGAAAATTTTGTATAATAATGAATTATCAACATTAAAAATTTATGATAAATCTACTTTAACATCTAGAATAGAATATGGTTAGACAAACCATTCGTAATCCTGATGATAATTTTTCCGAAGTATTGAAAATCATTGCCTTTGATGATTTCGTTTCATCTTTACCTAAAAGAAAATATTCCATATTCTTATATTGAAAATTTTTGCTAAGACAACAATATCACTTAATGCCCATGCATGAATATGAACTTAATAATTATGTTATGAGATAATTAAATTTATGTAGGAAGATAAAAGAATAGAAAAATCAAATGAGCAAATATAAAAACAAAATATGGAAGTCTTAGCTTGATCTTGAGGCTTCCCACAACTTAAAAATTGACAAGTTCCATAAAAGAATAAGAAAACTTAATAAAGAAAAATTATGGAAGTCTTAGATTTATTTTAAGGCTTTCCAAAACTCAAAATAATATCAGTCTCATGAAACAAGCAAAGAAAAGAAATAAGAAAAATATGGAAGTCTTAGATTTTTATTCAAGGATCGCCAGGACTTAGATTATAGACATGTCCCCTTTATTTTGACTTGATTAAAGGCAAGTCTAAGACTACAGATTGATTAATCTTATTTATTTACAAGAAGTAGATAATAAAGCATGTAATAAAGTAATAATAAGGAGTTAGATTAGTGAGCATTTAGGCTCTAACAAATATAGGCATATACTTATACATAATAACATATAATAGTTAAGTTAGAAGCATGAACACAAAATAATAAGAGCACATTATGAATATGAATAATACATGAACAATATGTTGCTTTTCATGATTTCATTCCCTAGCATTAATATCATGGGGATTATATAGAATCAAAACACACACATTGTTCATGTTATGTTACATGAACTAAAGTGGGGTTCAAGATTTTTACCTAAAGTTGATAGAGGATTGAAGATGGAAGAAACAAATGGATGGTGTATTTCGTTGTTTTCCTAAAGAGAAATAGTTGTTTTATGGAGATAGAGAGGAAGAAAGTGTTTCAGAGGACATTTCTGAGAGAAAAGTTGTTGAGAGATTTTGGTAGAGTTTTAGTATGTAAAAAAAATGTATGAAAGAAGTAGAGGGAGAGATGGTATTTATAGACAAATGTGGAGGTAAATTAGATGTAATAAAGTAAATTGAAAAAGAAAATAAAATTGAGGGGAGAAAGAGAAATTGCATCGGCCTTAAGAGAAAGGAAAGAGGGGTGATAAAAAAATTTTAATTTTGGTAAAGAAAAGTAGATAAAGTGTAAGAGAAGTTATGTAAAAAGTTGTATTGGAAATGAAAAATGTAAGACATAGGTATGTAAGATGTAAGAAATAGATCGTAAGAAAAAATAGAGATAAAGGAATAGTAAATGAATAGTAAACTAGACAAATAAAATACCAATAGTAAGAAAAATATGAGTAAACGAGCTATATCTTATATTTTTAGAAGCCGTAAAATTATATAACTAATATTTTATGATCCCTTATCTTATTACAAGTCTAAATATATTACCAGAATACTTTCACCATTTTGCATGCCAAAACCCTTATTTTTAAAAACTAATCCCCATTTAAGTTCAAAATAAGCAAAATTTTTACAAATATGATCTTTTTAAGTTACGCAACATTATTCCGCACTATAATCTAAGGTTAGCTCATTTTCACTTGTCACGCCCCGAGGGGTGCCCTAAACGTGGCAGTTCGTCATACACAATATTAAAGCCTATGAATGACTACCTTAGTCATGCAAAGGCTTCTATATCATGTACAAGGCGTACATCACAATTAAGGGAACGCATCGAAGTAACGCAATTTATATTGATAAGAAATGAGTAACAAGGCAAAGAGAATACTTATCATAAAACATAAACATATTAAATTGCAATTCTTAGGGGCATGTCCCTCTATTGTCTTCAAATAAATACATCTTAGAATCTCCAAAATACTAATATAGAATTTATTACATATAAAGAACCTTACAAAATTAGTTTATCTTATGTTTCTATTTCCTTCATAGAAGCTTAACATCCTTCCATGACTTCCTTAACGTCATAATCCTTAAGCTACAACTAGCTTAGTGACATATTCCTTTTCATTCGCACCATATTTTCAAACAAGTTCATTTAGATTTTCACACATATGTTATGCTTACAATACAATAATAACGTGATTACGCAAATATATATAGTTATCAGAAACCATATATAGAACGAATTTACCCCTCCGTATCGAAGGTTAGGGAATCGGTGCTGAAGATCCTCGATCTCCTACTGCTAGTCCCCAGGTCCCCATCCAAAGCGTTCGCTTAGCTCGGCTTCGAACCTAAAGTCGCATTCCCCAGGCGATTTGGATTTTCTATGAAGGAACATGGTCCGTGTCACAGCACGATAACAGCTAGTCCAACTCTACGCGTAGGAGTAACAGCCATCCGAAAATGATGTGACTCGATGGATGCTATGCTGAACGTTTTGTTTTTCTTAAGCCAAACCTTATTAAGGTTTATTTAGGGGCGATCAATCAATTTAGCAAATAATAAGCAGTCATAAGTAGGTAAACAAAAATACCTAAATAAACAGTTTGAAGTTGCGATATTCTTAATTCTCATTTCACGCATAAACATAGAATCACTTATATATACATAACCCCGAATTCCCCAAATTCCCCAAATATATATCCATTTTTATCTTTTCTTAGTATACTAGTGCTACTACTTTACAAGCACAAGCAAGGTAACGAAATTAAGAGGAATAACTCACTCATCCATTTCGTGATCTTCTTAGTCGTAGTAATCCTCAGGTAAGGTATTCTCGTATCCTTCGTCACCTAGACAAAAGAAATACCCGGGATGAGTATTTCGTAGAAATTCTACTTAAACTTTCTAATTCTATTTCACTATGTTCGTCAAATTCGTATAGAATGAAATTTCAATTTAAAATGGTCATAACTTGCTCATTTTTACTCGGAATTTCACATATAATATACCGTTTTCTACTTATTTGAAAAGATCAATCCGTTTCTAAGGTTATCTTTGTCATATAAGGTTATTTGGGTTCCGAAAACGTTGGGTATAGATTTAAAACGAATACTTCTAAACTTTTGTAAATCTATTTTCTAACTCATCTTCATTCAAAAATCCTTAGTAAAGATATAGTTATAATATAAATATATTATAAATCCTTTGAGTATATAGATAAGCTCACTTTATATGCAAAATTTCTAATTGTAGTGTCTCTACAATTTATTTCATGAAATAATTCTTTTTAAAAGTGTTGAAACTTAACTTGATAAATTTCCTTTCAAGTATTTTGAAGAAAGTTTATATTTTCATAAGTTATTATAAATGAGTATATTCTTATTTTATTTTTTTTTCATTCTTTTTTCAAAAACAAGTAAATTTTCCTTTAACCTTAGTCTTTCATAAAAGATCAAATTTATCAAAAGTGTATTTTGCATTTAGAATGGTTTTAGAAAATTAGTCTTTTCTTCATATATTCCTTGTTTAAAATACAAGTTCTTGTTTTTCAAAATTTGATATTTAATTTCCTCTATTTTATTTGGAAAGAATCCCTTTTATTGATAAAAATCCTTTGTTTTTTTTATCTTATTATACTTTGTATTCTTTGGAAATAAGTTCCTTCTTTAGAAACTTGAAAATCATTATTTTTCTAAGTGGGTTTATAACTTTATGAGTTGATTTTTATCTTAACTTTGAAAACTAGTTTGTTCCTTGGTTTTGTCATGAAGTTGAAAAGAGTTTAACCTTTAAGCTTTTTGTGAGAACTTTGTAAACTAACAAATTATTTTACTAAAAACTTAGGTTACCGTAATATACAAAGAAAGTATTTATTTCTTATGTTTCCTTAGTAAACTATCTTTGTTATTTAAGAAAACATTGAGAAAACTCTATTTTATGTTGTTGATAATAACTCCATTATTTTATCATAAGTCACATAATAGAAAAATTGAATTTTAAGTTCCTTTAATAAAGTAAAATTCTACTTTTAAATTAGTTGAGACAATATCATTATGTAAATGCAAGTATTATGAGCATATAAAATAATAAGAACATGAGAAAATACTAGAAACAAATAATAATGAGCAAAATAATAAAATATCAAGTATTGGGAACCTTAGCTTCATCAAGGTATCCCGGTCAAGTATTGGGAGCCTTATCTTCATCAAGGCATCCCGGGACTAAGAATAGACTAGTCCCAAAAGAATAAAGAAAATAAAATAAAGAAAAAGTTGTTTTGACTTGATATGGACAAGTCTAAGACTAGAAAGACTAGTCCTAAAGAAATAGCATGAAATAAATAAATTGCAAAGCATGAAACTAAATAAATAACAAGCGAGCTTATATGCTCTAAAGATTATATATAAATACATAAATATATATAGTTAGATATGAATAATAAAATCAACATAACAACATAATAAAATAGAAAGTTCATGTGCAAGAACAAAACATGAATATGTTGTTGCTTTTACTACTCATATGAGTTTCAAAACAACACCATAGTTGTAATGTCACGCCCCGAAGGGTACCCTAAACGTGGCAGTCCGCCGTACACAATATTAAAGCCTAAGAATGACCACCTCAGTCACGCGAAGGCTTCCATACTATGTACAAGGCGTCTAACACATAAAGGAGACAAATCGGAATGATACATTTTATGTTGATACAATTGAGTAACAATGTAAAGGAAATACAATCCACTATACTCCAAATACAAAACACTATACTTCAAAATACTTCATCAAACTTCAATTACATTCATCCCAAGACTTCACTACATAAAACTATTACAAGGCAAATCGTAAAGCTTAGCCAAAAACTTCAAGCATTCTATATCTTGCCGGAATCCCGAAGTCATTCTCGACTTCAACCATCGGTCCCCACTTAGCATTCTTGGAATAACCTGCTCATTTAAACAACTATTGGGGTATAAGCTACACTAGCTTAGTGAGAATTCCCTTAATTCCGTACCATAACAAACAAGTTATTAATCAATCATATGCTATGCATGAACAAACACGTGAGCAAGCAATTATGCATGGGTAACCGGAACCCACACACAGAACGGATTTACGCCCTCCGTATCTTGGGTTAGGAATGGTATTGAGTCTACACGACCGCTGCTAGTCCCCAAGCCCTGGCTCTTAGCACTCGACTCGGCTAGGCTCATACAAGGATGCATCCACATGCGCCTTAGTACCCGAGAATGAGCTCTGGCACCGGGTCTCGTACTTCAAACGAGTCCTCGGACCATACCGATCGACCTGCGTAGGAGTAGCACGCTACCAAATGCAATATGTCTGATGCGATGCATGATCAATTTACTTTTTGCTTAGGTCAAAATATTTATACATTCTTTAGAGTGACCAGGCAATATCATACACATAAATAATATGAACCATGCAGTTATCCAATCAAATCGTGGTTTCGATATGCTTTAGTATTCCTTGGCATACATTCATCACAGTCTCATCATATATCCCATCCCCATTCATATCGATTTTTATCTTGTTCCTAAAATTCTAATGCGACTAATTACAAGCACAATCAAGTAACAAAAAGGAGAAAACTCACCCAGCCATTGGATCACCAGTCTTCTAGTAATAATAATCCGGTGGTAGGGAATCGTCGAACTCGGGATAACCTAAAAAGGAAGAAATACTCTAATCAGTATTTCAACTCAAACTAATCCAACACTTCATACGAACTTATCAAATTCGTAATTCGCGTCCTAAGCGGGAATTCCAACTTAAAACGGCCATAACTTGGTCATTTTAACTCGGAATCTCGCAAATTTTATATCGATTTCTATCTACGTCGGAAGAGCTTTCTAAATACGAAGTTTAAATCAAGTTTGAAAATATCTAAGCCTCGGTAACGAGGGATCAGATCTGTACAGCGGTGACATAGTTCCGAAAATGCGTTTTCATGAATGTACTTGAGATTCCTAAGTGTAAAATGAAACTAAATGCAATGGTAATGATTTTTCCCTATCATGAATGTCATGATGTGAACTTTAATGAGTCTAAGTTCTTATAACTTTTAGATTTAAAGAATTTGAAACAAACTTTTCTTAGAAACCATTTTCTACCAATGTCTAGTAAGTGAATTTACTACACTTGACCATATCTACATTTTACAAGGATTTTCTTTAGAAAAACTCCACTTTGTTTAAAGAAATTTTGACCCTTATATTAGTTATGTCCTAAGGCCTTTATTTCTTTAATAAAATCTTCATTTATAAACTTTTAAGTGGGTCTTCTACTAGGGGGTTTTCAAAAATCCGAATTTAGAAAACTCCATTTTCAAGTTGATTCCTTTAGGAAAAATATATTTTATACTCAAAACTTTAAGTATTTATTATACTCATACCCTAAGGACTTCATTCATTTAAGAAAATACCATTTTTGAAGTTGGAAAAATAGTGTTTTCTAACCATACATCCATTATTACGAATTTCATCTATATGACTTTTAGTTTCAAAACTCTATTGGACTTCATTTCTTGTTTCCAACATTTTCTTTAGAAAAATCTCATTTAGACTCATGAAAAATACTACCAAACATTATCTATTACCCATAGGCTTCATTTCTCTTTAAAATACATGTTTAGAAGTTGATAAAGTGTTTTTAAACCTAGGTTTCTAAAGTCATCCGAATTTACACAAGTTCATATTTTGAAAAGTGTTTTTCCTTTTTGACTTTATTAACTTATCTAACCATAGATCTACATACTAGGAAAGTTATTTACTAAGGACAAAAACATTAAAAACTATGAATGCACATAAACTCAAAATGAAGATGAGATCTTAAATGCTACATGAATAAGAGTAGTAAGATGGTAGATCTATTATCTCAAATGCTTAAAGGAGTTTTGAAAACATAAAATATATTTTTATAAAAGATCTTGTTCAAAACACTTTTTGATGGAGAAACATAAAGCTTTTAGCATGAAAGCTCCTTTAAATGGTAGATCTACTTTGTAATGGTTCGGTATTCTTGTTTTGATCTTTCCTTGACCCAAAAAAGCTCATGGGGTCCTTTGGTTGGAAATATCCAAGAATCACTTAGCCATAACAAAGATCTAAAGTGGAAGGAGTAAAAGCTTACTTACTTGAAGTAAAATAGGAGATGGAATGAAAATGGAAGTTGTGTGTGTGTGAGGGAGACAAAAGCTCACGGCAAAGAGGGAAATGGGGAGAAAATGAGAGCTTTTTACACTTTGCAAAAGTTTGAAAGTGAAGAATGAGAGAGAGAGAGAAAAAGTTGTTTTATAGCATTTGAAATTAGGTTAAATGGAGTAAAATAAATTGAAAAACAAATTGTAGAATGGAGCTTGGGGGGGGGGGGGCATTTCACGCCAACCAATGCTTGTGGAGGAAGGAAAATTTTGATTTTTTTTATTGATTTAACATGATGTGAAGTTGTTATGAGATGTAAGGGAAGTTAAGGACAAAAGCTATGGAAAGAAGGAGTTGATTTGAGTGATGGTAAGGGTTAGACTTGTAGGGTAGGCTAATAGGTAGACTAGGTAGTACTTTATGAATAGTAGTGAATAGTTGACAAGACAATTTAATTTCCGGTAGTAATGGAATACGAATAAAAAGGCTATAACTGTATTTTTCATAAGCCGGAAAATTATGAAAAATATATTTTTGAAATCCTTATTTTATTTCGATTCAAATGAGTATTCATAAAGAAATTTTTGAAATTCTAGTTCCGAGGCACGCTTTTCTATAATGGGTCTCGGGATGACCCGGAATTGAAATTTTTTTAAAATCTGATCTTTTCTTGGTTTGAAATATAATCAAGAACTATATTCAAAATTAGTTTTGCTTATAAAAGTTTCTTATTTGGAAACCGAGAAAAAGCCGGAATTTGGGTTTCTAAGTCTTTCTCACAAAGCTTGAACTAAACCGGTTTAGGGTTAAATTTTCTGGTTTTCGAAGTTTACTTGATTACTAGGAAACCCAGGGTATAAAAATAATAATAATAATAAAATTGTGTAATGAAATAAAATGAATAGTGCAAAAGAATAATCAATTTCCGGTAGAATTGAAAATACGATAAAAAGGTTATAACTGTAACTTTTATAACCCGAAAAATTATATAACTAATATATTTAGAAATCTCGCGAAATTACGAGTCTAACGGTACTAATGGTATATTTTTGATATCTCGAGTCCCGGGATATGCTTTTCGAAGTCTGTATCCGAACGGGTTCGAGATAGGTCAAAAATTTACCAATCTGATATTTGTGAACAAACTTATATTACTACGAGCTATTCTACTTATTTAAACTATCTTTCGGCCTCTAGAGTTAGGGGCGCTAGATTGCTGGACTTACACTATTGTATTCCGGTTAGGGATTCCGGATGATTTTCCGATTTAGACCTTTGCCAATTTGGAAACTGAGATTTTCTGTTTATACAACGTATTTAGTTTGAGAAATTTATTTTTAATTTTATTTTTATAAGTACTTAATATCTCTTATTGCTTTGGGAAATCTTGAATTGAATTATTATATCCGGAGTTATATCGGTAATGGTTACCAGATATGATTTTCTTGAGTTTGAGTCAAATATCGGTTTTTGGAATGATTTTGGGGAAATCTTGATTTTTATAATTTGCTTTGAAAAAGGATCTTCATAGTGTTTTGTTTTCGAATTTATTTTTGCTTCGATTTAAGGTTTTATGAACAATTGGTTAACTTTAAGGATTATCTAATTTGTTATTTTGTTTCTTGAATTCTTCCTTCTTAGGATTACGAGATTTTAATTTCTAACTCGTTCTATGATTCTTGGGGTTTGATTTGATCGTTAGGGCTTTATTGTGATTTCCGTCTCTTAGGATTATTAGTCTGGTCGTTTGGGGAATTTTCCAAAGTCTATATTTTATTATTGGCAGATGAAGTTTTCTTAATCGTGCCAAAGCCTAATTATGGAATTGGCCTTTGGTGATTTCCTGATCCTTCAAATTGTCATGTTATGGATTAACTTGCTTTTTAGCAAATTATCACTGTGTTTTATTTTTATCCCGATTTTTATGAATTGTAGATTAGGTAAGAAGTTTATCTTACGTAATGGTTTTTGGACTTAAGGACTTTTGTAGTCCTTATTTTATTTTAGATTTTCTCAAGATTGAGAAATTTTTGGATTCGTTCGTAATTTAGGATTTATCGAAATTCGGTTTTAATTTGGAGTGATTTTTAAGGTTTATTTTCGAAGTTCATTTTGAAATTATTTACTGAAATTTTCCGGGGCTTACATGTAAGCCCCGGAAAATTTCAGTAAATAATTCTACGATGAACTTCGAAAATAAACCCTAAAAATCACTCCAAATTAAAACCGAACTTTGAACGGTCCTGAAATATAACGAAAGTAAGAATTCATTAGTCTTGAGAAATCTAAAAATAAATAAGGACTACAAAAGTCCTTAAGTCCAAAAACCATTACGTAAGATAAACTGCTTACCTAATCTATAATTCATAAAATCAGGATAAAAATAAAACACAGTGATAATTTGCTAAAAAGCAAGTTAATCCATAACATGACAATTTGAAGGATCAGGAGATCACCAAAGGCCAATTCCATAACTAGGCTTTGGCACGATTAAGAAAACTTTATCTGCCAATAATAAAATATAGACTTTGGAAATTCCCTAAACGACCACACTAATAATCCTAAGAGACGGAAATCACAATAAAGCCCTAACGATCAAATCAAACTCCCAAGAATCATAAACGAGTTAGAAATTAAAATCTCGTAATCTTAAGAAGGAAGAATTCAAGAAACAAAATAACAAATTAGATAATCCTTAAGTTAACCAATTGTTCATAAAACCTTAAATCGGCAAAAATAAATTCGAAAAAAAAAACACGATGAAGATCCTTTTTCAAAGCAAATTATAAAAATCAAGATTTCCCCAAAATCATTCCAAAAATCGATATTTCACTTAAACTCAAGAAAATCATATCTGGTAACCATTACCGATATAACTCCGGATATAATAATTCAATTCAGGATTTCTGAAAAGCAGTAAGAGATATTAAGTACTTATAAAAATAAAATTTAAAATAAATTTCTCAAACTAAATACGTTGTATAAACAGAAAATCTCAGTTTCCAAATTGGCAAAGGTCTAAACCGGAAAATCATCCAAAAACCCTAGCCGGAATACAATAGTGTAAGTCCGGCAATCTAGCGCCCTTAACCCTAGAGGCCGAGGTGTAGTTTAAATATGTAGAATAGCTCGTAGTAATATAAGTTTATTTAAAAACATAAGATTGGTAAATTTTTGACCTATTTTGAACCCGTTCGGATACAGACTTCGAAAAGCGTATCCCGAGGCTCGAGATATCAAAAACATACCATTAGTACCGTTAGACTCGTAATTCCACGAGATTTCTAAATATATCAATTATATAATATTTTGAGTTATAAAAATTACAGTTATAACCTTTTTACCGTATTTTCATTTCTACCGGTAATTGATTAGTCTTTTGTACTATTCATCTTATTTCATTACACAATTTTTATTATTATTATTTTTTTTTTATAATGTATACCCCGGGTTTCCTAGTAATCAAGTAAACTTCGAAAATCGAAAAATGAAACCCTAAACCGGTTTAATTCAAGCTTTGTGAGAAAAACATAGAAACCCTAATTCTGGCTTTTCCTCGGTTTCCAAATAAGAAACTTTTATAAGCAAAATTAATGTTGGATATAGTTCTTGATTATATTTCAAACCGAGAAAAGATCAGATTTTTGGAAAATTTCAATCCCGGGTCATCCCAAGACCCATTACAGAAAAGCGTGCCCCGAAAATAGAATTTCAAAAATTCACTTATGAGTACTCATTTGGACCGAAATAAAATAAGGATTTCAAAAATATATTTTTCATAATTTTCCGGCTTATGAAAAATACAATTATAGCCTTTTTATTCGTATTCCATTACTATCGGAAATTAAATTGTCTTGTCAACTATTCCTCACTATTCACAAGTACCACCTAGTCTACCTATTAGCACACTCTACAAACTCAACTCTTACCATCACTCAAATCACTCTCTTTTCTAAATACTTTTTGTCCCCTAACTTTCCTTACAAGTTATGACAAGTCAACCATCAAGTTAAATCAATCAAAACAAAATAAAATCAAACTTTTTCCTTCCCCCCATGCATTGATTGGCGTGAAACCCTCCCCATGAAGCTCCATTTTGCAAATTCTTTTAAATTATTTTAGTCTCATTTAACCTAATTCCATTTAATATATAAGCTACATTTTCTCTCTCTCACTTCATTCTTCACTTTTCAAACTTTCTAAAAGGTAAACACTCTCTTTTTCTCTCCTCTCCACTCCCCTTCCTCCCTTTGGCCGAGACCTCCATGGCCTTTCCCACACACACACACACACTTGTTTCCCTCTTTTATCTCCTATTTTACTCTATGTAAAAGAACTTTTACTCCTTCTACTCATAAATCCTTGTAATGGCTAGGTCATTCTTGGATATTTCCAACAAAATGTCCCCATGATCTCTTGATAGGGACAAGGAAATATCAAAACAAGAATACCAAACCATCACAAAGTAGATCTTGTATTTAAAGGAGCTTTCATGCCAAAAGCTTTATGAGTTTTCATCAAAAAGTGTTTTGAACAAAAGATCTTTTATAAAAAATATTTTTTATGTTTTCAAAACCTATTTAAGCATTTGATATAGTAGATCTACCATTTTACTACTCATATTCATGTAGACATTTAAGATCTCATCTTTACTTTGAGTTTATATGCATTAATGGTCTTTAATGTTTTTGTCCTTGGTAAATAACCTTCCTAGTGCATAGATCTATGGCTAGATAAGTTAATAAAGTCAAAAAGGAAAACACTTTTCAAAAAATGAACTTGTGTAAATTCGGATGACGTTGTAAACCTAGGTCAAAAATACTTTTATCAACTTCTAAACATATATTTTACAAGAGAAATGGAGCCTATAGGTAATAGATAATGTTTAGCAATGTTTTTCATAGATCTAAATGTGTTTTACTAAGGAAAATAGTTGGAAACAAGAGATGAAGTCTAAAAGAAATTTAGAGTTAAAAGTCTTAACAACCAAATTCGTAATAATGGATAGATGGCTAGAAAACACTATTTTTCCAACTTCAAAAATGGTATTTTCTTAAATAATTGGAGCCCTTAGGATATAGGTATAATAAATACTTAAAGTTTTAAGTACAAAATGTATTTTTCCTAAAGGAATCAACTTGAAAATGAACTTTTGTAAATTCGGATTTTTGGAAACCCCATAGTAAAAGACCCACTTAAAAGTTTATAAATGAGGATTTTATTAAAGAAATAAAGGCCTTAGGATATAACTAATATAAGGGTCAAAATTTCTTTAGATAAAGTAGAGTTTTCCTAAAGAAAACCCTTATAATATGTAGGTGTGACCAAGTGTAGTAATCTCTCTTGTTAAACAATGGTATGAAATGGTTTTCTAAGAAAAGTTTATTTAAAATTCTTTAAAACTAAAAAGTTATAAGAACCTAGGCTCATTAAAGTTCATATCATGACATTCATGATAGGGAAAATCATTACCATTGCATTTAGTTTCATTTTACACTTAGGAATCTCAAGTGCATTCATGAAAACCGCATTTTTGAATCTATGTTACCGCGTACAGATCTGATCCCTCATTTCCGAGGCTTAGATATTTTCAAAACTTGATTTAAACTTCATATTTAGAAAGCTCTTCCGAAGTAGGTAGAAATCGAATAAAATTTGCGAGATTCCGAGTTAAAATGACCAAGTTATGGCCGTTTTAAGTTGGAATTCCCGCTTAGGACGCGAATTACGAATTTATAAGTTCGTATGAAGTCGTTGGATTAGTTTGAGTTGAAATACTATTAGAGTATTTCTTCCTTTTTAGGTATCCCGAGTTCGACGATTCCCTACCACCGGATTATTATTACGAAGACCGTGATCCAATGGCCGAGCGAGTTTTCTCCTTGTTTTGTTACCTTGATTGTGCTTGTAATTAGTCGCATTAGAATTTTAGGAACAAGATAAAATCGACATGAATGGGGATGGAGATATGAGACTATGATGAATGTATGCCAAAGAATACTAAAGCATATCGAAACCACGATTTGATTGAATAACTGCACCGTTCATATTATTTCTGTTATATGTGTGGTATTGGTTGGTCACTCTAAAGAATGTATAAATATCTGTGACTTAAGCAAAAATTAAATTGGTCATCCATCGCATTGGACATATTGCATTTGGTAGCATCTACACCTACGCAGGTCGATCGGTATGGTCCGTTGTTGCCACGTTGGATAACGAGCCCGTGCCAGAGCTTATTCAGGGTACTAAGGCGCATGTAGATGCATCCTTGGATCCTAGCCGAATCGAGTGCTAAGAGCCGAGGGCTTGGGGAATAGATGCGGTCGTGTAGACTCAATACCATTCCTAACCCAATACAGAGGCGTAAATCCGTTCTGTGTGGGGTTTCGGATACCCATACATAATGCTTGCTCACGTGTTGTTCATGCATAGCATATGATTGAATAACTTGTTTGTTATGGTACGGAATTAAGGGAATTCTCACTAAGCTAGTGTAGCTATATCCAATAGTTTTTTTAAATGAGCAGGTGATTCCAAGAATGCTAAGTGGGGACCGAGATGGTTGAAGTCTAGAATGACTTCGGATTCCGGCAAGATATGAGAATGCTTGAAGTTTTTGGCTAAGCCTTACGTTTTGCCTTGTAATAGTTTTATGTAGTAGGTCTTGGAATAAATGTAATTGAAGTTTGATGATTTATATTTTGAAGTATAGTGTTTTGTATTTGGAGTATAGTGGATTGTATTTCCTTTACATTGTTACTCAATTGTATCAACATAAACGTATCATTCCGAAGTGTCTCCTCTATTGTTTAGACACCTTGTACATAGTGTGAAGCCTTCGCGTGACTGAGGTGGTCATTTTTAGGCTTTAATATTATGTACGGCGGACTGCCACATTTAGGGTACCCTTCGGGGTGTGACAGTTTAGTGGTATCAAGCAACAGGTTTTGGGATTAGGTGGGAAGCCTTTAAGAATAGGATGTTAATGATATGATCTTAGAAATGAATAGATAAGTGTTTAGATGACCCTTAGGTAAAGAAGAACTAGATTTAGCTCAATGACCTTTAAGGTATGACTTTCGAACATTAAGGATTTGAATTCTATCTTGGAGACTTTTGAAGATATAGAAACAGACATATGAAGAAGGAAGAATGAAAATATTTGATGCGGATGATCGAATCTATACTAGCAACTGCAAAATATAGGAGTAAGTGACCTTACACGACTTTTAGTTCAAGCCAATGATGGAGATATAGATTAACCCTTTGACCTATAGACCACTAGGTGGGTAGGATTGATTGCGTGATTTCACCGTTTTTCTAAATAAACAAGCTAAAGAAAATAAAAAGTTGTAACTCTTTTTCTAAAACATAAGCAGCTTGAGTAGTATAATTAGACTAACACGACCGTCTCGTCCTGTTTCTAGGAGACTACCTGAGGAGAACGTGCAACCGTCGACTAGCCTTCCTGAACAACAAGTGAGAGACACTCCACCACCACAAGTCCAATGCAACAAGTCATAGACCTTCTAGGGTGTTTGGTGGATACACAAAAGCTCCTCTTACAACAAGTGCTGTTAGGAATGTGCCGTTCAGGTGGAAGGACCCCACCAAGTGACAATGCAAGGAATTGAGACTCCTTCTATTATGGCTAGTCCAAGCTCCAAAGTCAGAAGGTATAAGACAACTAGCCTAACAGTTAAGAATGAACCTTTTAAGAGGCGTAAGATCAATTGTTGGAAGTGCAAGGAAAGTCATTATCCAAGACAGTGTCCACAACTAAACACATGTTACTTCTGTGGAGATCCCGAGCATAAGATTGTGGACTGTCCAGGAAAGAAAACCCTAAAGTGCTTCATCTGCAAACAGCCGGGACACCAGGCGAGTAGATGCCCCCACAAGAATTAACAGCTGGACAGCTGCCCTTGTTTGGAAGAAGTCATCTCCTAGAAATATCAATAGATCTCTCGTGTTGAGCGTTAGGAGCAAATAACTTTTTGAGTGAAGAACAAAGATGTTTTGAAAATGTAAACCGATTTTGTGGTTTATCATCTAGTTCATGAATTAATTCCAATGCATGTTTTCATCCTTTCTTTGAACTTTTGTAATGAAAGATTTACATCTTCTCTTGATTTCATGTATTTCGTTTTGAATATTATGAAGTTTTTTATTTCAGTAGAATTTCAATATTTCTTACATATGTCTTTATTTCCGCATTTTCGTGTTCCATATTTCCGATAAGTTTCTTTTACCGCCTTAAGACGTAACAAAAGATTTAGAATTTTCACCTGAGCTTAAATAAAATTGTAGGAGATATACCCAACCACAACAAGAACCCTCATGACTCCTTTAGGACCCGAGAACCAAGCGATACCCGAACCACCTAACCAAGGGGAAATGCCTCAATAGAGATTGAACGGCTTACTAGTCAGAAAAGGCTACATGCAACAGACTCAAGTCAGTTCAACGTCTACACCTGTGAGATATGAGCAAGAAACGACACAAGATGAACCCCCATCACCTCAATACCACCAAAGCCTCTTACCATGCTTCATAAAGTGTAACGAGTATTTCGACGGAGTTTTTGGAAAACCAGATGAGGCAGAGGATTGGTTGGCACACATTGAGAGGTCCCTTAATGCTTTTGAAGTACCACACCACTGAGAGTCAATTATGGAACCTTTATGCTCCGCTTACATGCCCGAGTATGGTGGGACTCTAAGGAAAGAGAGTTGACGCCTCCAGTTACATGGAGATGTTTAAATATGAGTTTTTGAAAAAATATTTCCCCATGAGCTTAAGAGTCCAGTACAGTTCAGATTTTCTCAATATCTCACAAGGAGATCGTAGTGTGGAACAGTACGAAACCGAGTTTAGTAGATTATTGCAATATGCTCCATAATCATATAAGCAAAGTGAGGAACTTAAAAGACAAGTGTTTCTAATGGTTTAAAAGAAGACCTTCGGACTCGATTGGAAGAATTGGATATCAGGAGTTATCAAGGATTGCTAGAAAGAGCACGGATAATAGAAAATGCTCAAAGGAGGAGCAAGAAAGAAGTAATAAGGAAATGGAGTTCTATGCTTTAATGACCCCAGTCAAAATGTCATAACACTTCCCTTATGATGACCCAAACAAGAAGAAGACATAATATTGGATAAGCTACAATGTTGGAAATGTAAGGGACAGCATTACCCTATACGTGTCCACGACTTCAATCCAAGTGTACCTTGTGGGACCCTGGTCACAAAGTTGAGAAGTGTCCTAAAAAGATGACCACCGGATCCTTTATTTGCACAAAAACGGCATTTGGCTAAAACATGCCCTGAACGGATAATTTGCATGTTCTTCGTTGGAGCTACCTAGGAAGAAGAGGAAGAGATATAACAGAATAAAACAACAAAGGAAAAGGAATCGAGTTCTTCAAGGACATCTACATCCAGAAATCTAGTCCACAACCCTCACACATATGGAGTGTATGAAGAGCTATGATGAGGAGCTGGAGTCCTTCGCCATGGAAGGAAGAGAGGATCAAAGATGCAACTCGGTACCAGGTTAGCGCTATACCCTTAGAATACCGCGTATCTTTCCTGTCAATAGAATCAAAGAGATAGGTTGATTAGAATACCTTCGGATTACATGGCTAGACTAAAAAAGGAAAGCCCGAGACCATTAAAAGTTAGAATAAGCCAATAATGGAAACTAAACAAAAACTCGATTAATTTAATGAATTCCAAGACACTCCAAATACGACTTCTTGTAAATAAAGAACTTTGAAAGATCGAAAATCTACGATGATCGTTACATAAAAGTTAAAATTTCAAAAAATCAAATCTCAATTACCAAACTCCCGTAAGATCTTCACAAGTAAAATATCAATAAAAATGAGATTCTTGATTTCAACCCCATCAAGATGATCACGATGATAAGAGTTTAAAACAACGATGACTTTGATTATTTAAAAGAATATTGATCACAGAGCACAATATTTGTATATACATCTACATAAGAATGGAGAAGCGAATCCACAACCTTCGTTGGTCAAGTAATCGAGTCATGAAATGTCGTGTTGTCGTGAGTCATCTAGTGTCGTCAAGTCGAGTCGTCTGTGGTTCGAGTCAAGTCTGTGTCGTTTTCCAATAG
The DNA here is from genome assembly GCA_024138025.1 of Combretum micranthum. Classification (NCBI taxonomy): domain Eukaryota; kingdom Viridiplantae; phylum Streptophyta; class Magnoliopsida; order Myrtales; family Combretaceae; genus Combretum; species Combretum micranthum. The sequence continues at coordinate 75,987 of JAMXBD010002143.1, read as the reverse complement.
AGTCGTGTGTGAAGGTTGGAATCGCTAAACCAAATCTTATTAATTTGTATGTGCTATATTCCATAAAATACCTCTCATACAAAATTTAAAAATGATACAAACCAAAGCATAAACCGGTGCTAGAAATAAATTCGAAAATCCACAATCTTTTCTCGATAAACGATATATAACAAGTTTTGCGGACAAAACTTTCTTTAAGGTGGGAGGATGTAAGCCCCGGAAAATTTCAGTAAATAATTCTACGAAGAACTTCGAAAATAAACCCTAAAAATCACTCCAAATTAAAACCGAACTTTGAACAGTCCTGAAATATAAACGAAAGTAAGAATTCATTAGTCTTGAGAAAATCAAAAATAAAATAAGGACTACAAAAGTCCTTAAGTCCAAAAACCATTACGTAAGATAAACTGCTACCTAATCTATAATTCATAAAAATCAGGATAAAAATAAAACACAGTGATAATTTGCTAAAAAGCAAGTTAATCCATAACATGACAATTTGAAGGATCAGGAGATCACCAAAGGCCAATTCCATAACTAGGCTTTGGCACGATTAAGAAAACTTTATCTGCCAATAATAAAATATAGACTTTGGAAATTCCCCAAACGACCAGACTAATAATCCTAAGAGACGGAAATCACAATAAAGCCCTAACGATCAAATCAAAATCCCAAGAATCATAGAACGAGTTAGAAATTGAAATCTCGTAATCTTAAGAAGGAAGAATTCAAGAAACAAAATAACAAATTAGATAATCCTTAAGTTAACCAATTGTTCATAAAACCTTAAATTGAAGCAAAAATAAATTCGAAAACAAAACACGATGAAGATCCTTTTTCAAAGCAAATTATAAAAATCAAAATTTCCCCAAAATCATTCCAAAAATCGATATTTGACTCAAACTCAAGAAAATCATATCTGGTAACCATTACCGATATAACTCCGGATATAATAATTCAATTCAAGATTTCTGAAAAGCAGTAAGAGATATTAAGTAATTATAAAAATAAAATTTAAAATAAATTTCTCAAACTAAATACGTTGTAAAACAGAAAATCTCAGTTTCCAAATTGGCAAAGATCTAAACCGGAAAATCATCCAAAAACCCTAACCGGAATACAATAGTGTAAGTCCGGCAATCTAGCGCCCTTAACCCTAGAGGCCGAGGTGTAGTTTAAATATGTAGAATAGCTCGTAGTAATATAAGTTTATTTAAAAACATAAGATTGGTAAATTTTTGACCTATTTTGAACCCGTTCGGATACAGACTTCGAAAAGCGTATCCCGGGGCTCGAGATATAAAAAATATACCATTAGTACCGTTAGACTTGTAATTCCATGAGATTTCTAAATATATCAGTTATATAATTTTTTGGGTTATAAAAGTTACAGTTATAACCTTTTTACCATATTTTCATTTCTACCGGTAATTGATTAGTCTTTTGCACTATTCATCTTATTTCATTACACATTTTTTTTTTATTATTATTTTTTTTATAATGTATACCCCGGGTTTCCTAGTAATCAAGTAAACTTCGAAAACCAAAAAATGAAACCCTAAACCGGTTTAATTCAAGCTTTGTGAGAAAAACTTAGAAACCCTAATTCTAGCTTTTCCTCGGTTTCCAAATAAGAAACTTTTATAAGCAAAATTAATGTTGGATATAGTTCTTGATTATATTTCAAACCGAGAAAAGATCAGATTTTTGGAAAATTTCAATTCCGGGTCATCCCAAGACCCATTATAGAAAAGCGTGCCCCGAAATAGAATTTCAAAAATTCACTTATGAGTACTCATTTGGACCGAAATAAAATAAGGATTTCAAAAATATTTTTCATAATTTTCCGGCTTATGAAAAATACAATTATAGCCTTTTATTCGTATTCCATTACTATCGGAAATTAAATTGTCTTGTCAACTATTCCTCACTATTCACAAGTACCACCTAGTCTACCTATTAGCACACTCTACAAACTCAACTCTTACCATCACTCAAATCACTCTCTTTTCTAAATACTTTTTGTCCCTAACTTTCCTTACAAGTTATGACAATTCAACCATCAAGTTAAATCAATCAAAACAAAATAAAATCAAACTTTTTCCTTCCCCCCATGCATTGATTGGCGTGAAACCCTCCCCATGAAGCTCCATTTGCAAATTCTTTTAAATATATTAGTCTCATTTAACCTAATTCCATTTAATATATAAGCTACATTTTCTCTCTCTCACTTCATTCTTCACTTTTCAAACTTTCTAAAAGGTAAAATACTCTCTTTTTCTCTCCTCTCCACTCCCCCTTCCTCCCTTTGGCCGAGACCTCCATGGCCTTCCCCACACACACACACACAACTTGTTTCCCTCTCTTTATCTCCTATTTTACTCTATGTAAAAGAACTTTTACTCCTTTTACTCATAAATCCTTGTAATGGCTAGGTCATTCTTGGATATTTCCAACAAAATGTCCCCATGATCTCTTGATAAGGACAAGGAAATATCAAAACAAGAATACCAAACCATCACAAAGTAGATCTTGTATTTAAAGGAGCTTTCATGCCAAAAGCTTTATTAGTTTTCATCAAAAAAGTGTTTTGAACAAAAGATTTTTTATAAAAATATATTTTTTATGTTTTCAAAACCTATTTAAGCATTTGATATAGTAGATCTACCATTTTACTACTCATATTCATGTAGACATTTAAGTTCTCATCTTTATTTTGAGTTTATGTGCATTAATGGTCTTTAATGTTTTTGTCCTTGGTAAATAACCTTCCTAGTGCATAGATCTATGGCTAGATAAGTTAATAAAGTCAAAAAGGAAAACACTTTTCAAAAAATGAACTTGTATAAATTCGGATGACGTTGTAAACCTAGGTCAAAAACACTTTTATCAACTTCTAAACATATATTTTACAAGAGAAATGGAGCCTATAGGTAATAGATAATGTTTAGCAATATTTTTCATAGATCTAAATGTGTTTTAGTAAGGAAAATAGTTGGAAACAAGAGATGAAGTCTAAAAGAAATTTAGAGTTAAAAGTCTTAACAACCAAATTCGTAATAATGGATAGATGGCTAGAAAACACTATTTTTCCAACTTCAAAAATGGTATTTTCTTAAATAATTGGAGTCCTTAGGATATAGGTATAATAAATACTTAAAGTTTTAAGTACAAAATATATTTTTCCTAAAGGAATCAACTTGAAAATGGACTTTTGTAAATTCGGATTTTTGGAAACCCCATAGTAAAAGACCCACTTAAAAGTTTATAAATGAGGATTTTATTAAAGAAATAAAGGCCTTAGGATATAACTAATATAAGGGTCAAAATTTCTTTAAATAAAGTAGAGTTTTCCTAAAGAAAACCCTTTATAATACGTAGGTGTGACCAAGTGTAGTAATCTCTCTTGTTAAACAATGGTATGAAATGGTTTTCTAAGAAAAGTTTATTTAAAATCTATTAAACTAAAAAGTTATATGAACCTAGCTCATTAAAGTTCATATCATGACATTCATGATAGGAAAAATCATTACCATTGCATTTAGTTTCATTTTACAGTTAGGAATCTCAAGTGCATTCATGAAAACTGCATTTTTGGAATCTATGTTACCGCTGTATAGATATGATCCTCATTTCCGAGATTTTTATTTTCAAAACTTGATTTAAACTTCATATTTAGAAAGCATTCCAAAGTAGGTAGAAATCGATATTTGCGAGATTCCTAGTTAAAATGACCAAGTTATGGCCGTTTTAAGTTGGAATTCCCGCTTAGGACGCGAATTACGAATTTGATTCGTATGAAGTCGTTGGATTAGTTTGAGTTGAAATACTTATTAGAGTATTTCTTCCTTTTTAGGTAATCGCGAGTTCGACGATTCCCTACACCGGATTATTATTACTAGAAGACCGTGATCCAATGGCCGAGTGTTTTCTCCTTGTTTTGTTACCTTGATTGTGCTTGTAATTAGTCGCATTAGAATTTTAGGAACAAGATAAAAATCGACATGAATGGGGATGGGAGATATGATGAGACTATGATGAATGTATGCCAAAGAATACTAAAGCATATCGAAACCACGATTTGATTGAATAACTGCACCATTCATATTATTTCTATTATATGTGTGGTATTGGTTGGTCACTCTAAAGAATGTATAAATATCTGTGACCTAAGCAAAAATTAAATTGGTCATGCATCGCATTGGACATATTGCATTTGGTAGCATGCTACTCCTACGCAGGTCGATCGGTATGGTCCGTTGTTGCCTCGTTGGATAACGAGCCCGGTGCCAGAGCTCATTCAGGGGTACTAAGGCGCATGTAGATGCATCCTTGGATGAGCCTAGCCGAATCGAGTGCTAAGAGCCGAGGGCTTGGGGAATAGATGCGGTCGTGTAGACTCAATACCATTCCTAACCCAAGATACGGAGGGCGTAAATCCGTTCTGTGTGTGGGTTTCGGATACCCATACATAATTGCTTGCTCACGTGCTTGTTCATGCATAGCATATGATTAATTAATAACTTGTTTGTTATGGTACGGAATTAAGGGAATTCTCACTAAGGTAGTGTAGCTTATACTCCAATAGTTTTTTAAATGAGTAGGTTATTCCAAGAATGCTAAGTGGGACCGAGATGGTTGAAGTCGAGAATGACTTCGGGATTCGGCAAGATATGAGAATGCTTGAAGTTTTTGGCTAAGCCTTACGTTTTGCCTTGTAATAGTTTTATGTAGTGAGGTCTTGGAATAAATGAATTGAAGTTTGATGATTTTATTTTGAAGTATAGTGTTTTGTATTTGGAGTATAGTGGATTGTATTTCCTTTACATCGTTACTCAATTGTATCAACATAAAACGTATCATTCCGATGTGTCTCCTCTATGTGTTAGACGCCTTGTACATAGTGTGGAAGCCTTCGCGTGACTGAGGTGGTCATTCTTAGACTTTAATATTGTGTAGCGGACTGCCACGTTTAGGGTACCCTTCGGGGCGTGACAATAGTCATGTTAAGTTACATGACATGGGTAAATAAATGGTTGGAAGAAGTTTACCTGAAGTGTTTATGTGGTATGAAAGTGGTAGATGAAATGGGTATTATGTGAGTAGTGATATGTGGTAGAAAGTTTATGTATAAGGAATGATTTTTGTGAGGAATTGGTTTAAGAGAGTTTTGGTAGAGAGAATTCTTGAAGAGAGGATTTTGTGAAGAGATTTTGAGAGAGTTTTGGTAGTGAAATGAATTGTGTGAAAGAATGAAGGAGGAATGGGGTATTTATAGAATTTTAGAGTGAAAATTAAATGTAATTAAATTAATTGAAAAAGAAAATAAATGGGAGTGAAGGGAGAGAGCGGCTGGACGGCAAAGAGGAAGAAGGAGAGAGAAATTCGATAAAAAAATAATTTTAGAAGAAAAGTGTGAGAGAAGTTTAGTAATATGTGGTGTAGAATTTTTATGGGAAAAGAAAATTGTAAGAATAGGTATGTAGATGTAAGAATAGGTAGTAAGAAAAAGTTGAGATAGAGGAATAGTAATGAATAATAGAAAAGTACTATGAATAGTAAACTAGACAATTAAAGTACCGGTAGTAATAAAAATATACGTAATAATGCAATATCTATAATTTTTAGCTATCGAAAAATTCTAAAACTGATTTTTTTGAAAACCTTATATTTTTACGAGTCTGTTGGTATTAACGGAATATTTTTTCCATCCGGTGAACTAGGGCATGATTTTTGAAAACTGATCCCGTTTGGATCCGAATGATACTAGAAATTTGTGAATATGATATTCTTAAGCTTCGCTATATTATTACGAACTATTATCAACAATTATTTTCATTTCGTTGTTTATGGTTTAAGAGCGTGGGATTGCCGGATCTTGAACACTAGGGTTTGTTATAAGCTTCGTTAACTTTTAGGGTTCCGGTTTGACTTTTAATTTTGTTGAGTTATTCGTAAGATCATATAACTTCCGAGTTTTGACCGTTTTATATTTTTATCTCGATATCTATGGTTTATCTTATTTTATTTGTGATTATTTAGTAGTTTTTAGTTCTCGGGATCGTTTAACCGAGTCTAGGGTTATAAGTTGACTCAGTTTGACTTTTGGTGAAAATTGAAATTTCTGATTCTAAAATTCACAGAAGAATTTAAGATCTTATCATTTCGTTGTTGAGCACTATTTTGTGTTTTAGGAATCGGATAGATCATTTGATTGGCGTACGGATATTAATTCAATCGATAGTTGGATTTTATATTTTGTTTCAAGGGTTCTCGTTTTCTCAGGACTAAGAAATTTTGTGTTTGACTTGATTTAGAATTTGGTTTTAACTTGAGTCGATTTTCGGGATTTCAATTTTAAGATTAGATTTTTAGGATTATTTTCTATGAATTATGAAAATTTTGAGGGATTTACAACCTACCCACCTTAAAGAAAGTTTTGTCCTCAAAACTTGTTATACGTAAGTAGGCTTGTAGAACTTGATGAGAAATTTGTATGTCGTATTTCATCAATATTCTTGATATATGGAATTTTGTCTCGCTTTTATTTGTTGGAACGGTATTGTGATTTCATTATGTTGTTTTGTCACGCCCCAGAGGGTACCCTAAACGTAACAGTCCGCCACAAGCCATATAAGATTCCCGAATTACCACCTTAGTCTTTCGGGAGTCTCACATAGATGTAAGGCGTACCTTTACACAATAGAGTACAAGTCCGAATGGAGATAAAAGCTTAATTTGGCATGCGTGGGCAATAGGATATAATTCATGAACATAAAAGAATATTACATAATTCTAAAGGGCATTCCCCCGCAAAAGAATATTTAGCGGTCCATTACAGTCATCCAAGTCTTAGAAGTTTTCTATGGAAGTCTAATACAAAAATTATAACTTCTAGGGAAAACTCCTAGCTTCAGTACCTGTTCAGCTGGGTCTCTTCGCCTAAGCCATAAATGCGTAAGCTGCAAAAGGAATGGTCTGTAGGGATGTAAGCTAACTAGCTTAGTGAGTGTAATCTCCCACAAAAACATTTATATCACAACAATTAACCAAGTTATTAATCAAGCAAGTGTATGCATCAAACACATGAGTTCAACATACATATGACCAACCGGAAATCATATGTGGATGGAATTGCGCCCTCCATCCCGGGTTAGCAGATTAACGAATCCTGCGGTACGACAATATCACCGTTTATGGCTCACGGCTAACCTACGATTATCGATGTCGTTTATGGTTTCGACTACCTACGATTATTCGATGTCGTTTATGGTTCACGACTAACCTACGATTATTCGATGTCGTTTATGGTTCACGACTAACCTACGATTATTCGATGTCGTTTATGGTTCACGACTACCTACAAATGCTCATGCTCCATCCCTTGTGATATGCACATGTCGATTTATCATTTACTCAAGTAGTTGATTAAGCCAATTTACTTAGGCGATCAATCAATTTATCAGACAATCCATCATAGCTAACTATTCAATCAAAGTTTATCACCCGGTTCGATATTCTTAATTTGTTTCTCATATCAACAACAATCATATAATTTCCCAATAATCCCCATTATTCATATTCCATTCAATTGACCTACATTCTAGTGCACTACTTTACAAGCACATACAATAAATGAATTGGGAAGAAAAACTCACTCCGCCATTGGTACTCCGGTCTTCTAGTAGTAATAGTCGGAGGTAACTCGTCACCGTCACGGGTTCACCTATTCATATAAGAAATTACCCTAATAAGTATTCTATCAACTTAGGACACTAAAAACTCTAAGGAAACTTAGTGAAATCGGAATTCGCGTCATTTCCGAAGTTCCGTTTTAAAATGGCCATAACTTGGTCGTTTTAAGTCGGAATTTCGCAAATTATATACCGATTCCTATCTACTTCGGAAGAGATTTCCAAATATGAAGTTTAAATCAAGTTTTGAAAATATCTAAGCCTCGGAATTGAGGGATCAGATCTGTACAGCGGGTTCCTTGATTCCAAAAATGCGGTTTTGATGAATGCATTTGAGATTCCTAAGTATAAAATGATACTAAATGCAATGGTAATGATTTTCCCTATCATGAATGTCATGATGTGAACTTTAATGAGTCTATGTTCTTACGACTTTTTGGATTTAAAGAACTTTACAAATAAACTTTTCTTAGAAACCATTTCCTACTAAAAGCTTAGTAAGTGAGTTTATTACATTTGACCACATCTACATTTTACATGGATTTCCTTTGGAAAAATTCTACTTTATTTAAAGAAATTTTGTTCCTTATAATAGTTATATCCTAAGGCCTTTATTTCTTTAATAAAATCTACATTTACAAACTTTTAAGTGGGTCTTTTACTATGGGGTTTCCAAAAATCCGAATTTACACAAGTCCATTTTTAAGTTGATTCCTTTAGAGAAAATATATTTTATACTTGAAACTTTAAGTATCTATTATGCCTATATCCTAAGGACTTCATTTATTTGAGGAAATATCATTTTTGACGTTGGAAAAATAGTGTTTTCTAAACCTTCATCCATTATTACGAATTTGGTTTTTCATAACTTTTAACTCAAAATCCTATGGACTTCATCTCTTGTTTTCAACATTTTCTTTAGCAAAAACTCCTTTAGACTCATGAAAAATACTACTAAACATTATCTATTATCCATAGGCTTCTTTCTTATGAAAAACATGTTTAGAAGTTGTTAAAAGTGTTTTTGACCTTGGTTTTCAAAGTCATCCGAATTTTCAAAGTCTTTTTCTTGTAAAGCACTTTTCTTTTTGACTTCATGGACCCATCTTTTATAGATCTATATGATAGAAAAGTCATTTACTAAAGACAAAAGTGTTAAAGACTATTTATGCACATATGAACAAAATAATAATGAAACTATAAATGCCTACATGCTCATGAGTAACAAGATGATGGATCTACTTTATCAAAAGCTTAAATGAGTTTTGAAAACATAAAAACCATATTTTTATAAAAGATCCTTTGTTTAAAAGACTTTTGATGGATAAAAGTAAAGCTTTTGGTATAGAAACTCCTTTAAAAGATAGATCTACTTGTAATGGTTCGGGTTTTTTTTAGATATCTCATTGTTCCTACTAAAAGATCATGGGAACATAGAGTTGAAATATCCAAAAATCACTTAGCCATAACAAGTTTGTGAGTTGGAAGTAGTGGAGCATAACTTACTTGAAGTGGATGTAAGATGGAAGAGAAAATGAGAAGTTGAGAGTGTGTGTGTGTGGCTCCACAAGTTTCGGCCAAAGGGGAAATAAGGAGAGGAAGAGAGCTTTTGCACTTTGAAATTTTTGAGAAGTGAAAGAATGGGAAGAGAGAGAGTAAAGAAGGCTTATATAGGAAGTGTAATTAGGTTTAATGGAAGAGAAAAAAAAATCAAAAGAAGCATGGGAGGGGGGGGCCATATGCGCCGGTTTTGGAAGCTAAGGGGGGGAAGAAGTTTGTTTGTTTCATTTTGATGTAACCTTGATTTGATCCTTGCTTCCTTTTCACACTTTGTAAGATATGAAGTGACAAAGTTATGGAAGAATGGGTTTGACTTGATTGATGGTAAGATTTAGGCTTGTAGGGTGGCTAATAGGTAATGTAGGTGTACTTTATGAATAGTGAAGAATAGTTGACAAGACAATTTAATTTCCGGTAGTAATGAAATACGAATAAAAAGGCTATAACTGTATTTTTTATAAACCGGAAAATTATGAGAAATATATTTTTGAAATCCTTATTTTATTTCGGTTCTAATGACTACTCATAAGAATATTTTTGAATTTCTAGTTCCGGGGCACGTTTTTCTATAATGGGTCTCGGGATGACCCGGAATTGAAATTTTCTCAAAATCAGATATCTTCTTAGTTTGAAATGTATTCAAGAACTATAATCAAAATTAAATTTTCTTAGAAAAGTTTATTAATTGGAAACCGAGGAAAAGCCGGAGTTAGGGTTCCTAGTTCTCACTCCAAACTTGAGCTATACCGGTTTAGGGTTTTGGTTTCCGGTTCTAGGGTTTTCTTGGTTACTTGAAAAACCGGGGTTTACATGTTTCCTTAGTTTCCATATATCTGATACCTTCTTTAGTTTTACTTCCATAAAAGGGTTTGGAAGTTTATCATTTGTTTTTGTATTTCTTCCTTCATAATTTCTATTTCTCGTTTATCTTTAGCTGGTGGTATTGAGAATTTTGTTAATTTTGTGTGTTTAATATTCTATGCAATATAACATATATAAAATCAATAAGATTTGGTTTTAGCAACTTTCAACCTTCACATTACTTGACCTTTTTGAAGAGTTTCAAACTCAACCAATATGACAGATGACTGACGACTCGCCACTTGACTTGACTCAATTTTGAACTGATGACAACTCAATATGAAACGACACTTGTACATTCACTTAACAAAAGGAAGGTTGTGAATTCGCTTTCCCATTCTTATGTGAGTATATATATGACATGCACATATAAAATACACAATGTTCATTTTCATTCCATACTTAAGGATAGACATCGGCACGGTTCGGGTCGGTTCCGGACCCGAACCGGAACCACCGGTTCACGGTTCCACATTTCGTAGAATCGGAACCGCCATAGTCGGGGCGGTTCACGGTTCCAAGGAACCGCCGGTTCTGGGGTTCCGGTTCCACGAACCGGATTTTTTTTTTCCTGGTGAAAAAATGAAAAAACCCAAAACCTTACCCCTACCTCCCCCACCCCCCCCCACCCCCCCCCCCCGGCGCGCGCCCAGAACCTGCATGTCCTCTTTTCTTTTTTTTTTTTTAAATTAAAAATATATAAGGCGGTTCGGTCCTGTTGGAACCGAGGTTCCGCCACACGAACCGCTTGGCCCGCCGGTTCCGACGGGTCCTTAGACGGTTCGGAACCGTCACTGACGGGCGATTCCCGGGTCAGGAACCGCCGGTGACGGTTCGGGGCGGTTTCTGGTTCGGAACCGCCCCGTGATGATGTCTACTTAAGGATATCATTGTTTTATTATTTACGTGATCATCTTGGCAAGGCTTGAGATCAAGATGAAAAATTTGGAAATTGTCTGTTGAAATTTTATCATCACTGGTTCTAGCCTTTAGGCGGTAATAGTTAAGCTTTTGATGTACTTTGTTTGATTTCTTCTTTTAATATGTGCTAAATTTTTAACGATCTTACATTTATCCATTCGGTAGTAGGGGCGTGATGATTACATACTCTATGGTCGTTATTAGCAACTGTTCTTTTAGTCCTAGCAGCATAAAAAGGAAATCTAACATCTAAGGGTACGATGGTAACCTGGTATCGAATCGCATCCGTAACTATCGTCCTCTTCCAATGTAGCGAATTCTATCTCTTGGTTGGTTTCCTCGCAAACCCATTGTCCTTGTAGGCTGTACATACGTACTCCTTGTGGGGGTATCACTGAGTATCTCCTATTCCTGCTGTTATTTCCATGTTTTGTGTTATCAGTATTTTCCTTCTTAGGGCACTGCTTGGCAATATGTCCTAGTTCCTTACAGATCAAGCAGGTGGCAAAGGTTTTCTTTGGACATCTCAAGACTTTATGATTCGGACTTCCACAGTTATAACACTTGTGTTGTAGCTTGGGACACTGTCTTGGTTGATGTCCCCTTTTGCATTTCCAACATTGGATATCTGGTTTCTTTTTATCCTTCTTTCTACTTGGGTTGACCGATGGTTCGTGCTCATTGACTTTGAGGCCTAAGCTATGTTCACTTATAGATTCTTCTTCAATTATCATGACATTCTGTCAAGTAAGACAACCTTAGTCTTCCCATGGGTTTGAACATCGGGTGTAAGGCTCGCTCTCAACATTTATAGACCATACTTTGCTTCGTAGTAGCTTAAAGAGACATATATAGTAGCAAGAACGTAAATCATGACCGTCTTATAGAGAATTATTCTATTACATGAACTGGGGGGCATACCCTCGATAACAATGCTAAGAATTCTCAAGCTGACAAAGTTTCTTGTATTATCCTTCCGATACTGGTTCCGGGAAACAGGATTAGTAATCCATTTCTACTTTTAGGTCTCGGCCTTAACAAAAGCTCCTCAACCTCTAAGAGTTATACCTGATGTCCCCGGGTCCTTGAAGATAGCCAAAGGCATTCATACTGCAACAGGAAGCTATTGGGGTATAAGCTACACTAGCTTAGTGAGTGAAAACTTCCGAATCACAATTAATACAAATATTCAAGCAAGTAATTAATCAACCAAGTGAGATGCATCAAACAAGTGAGTTCAACAAACATATGACCAGCCGGAAATCATATGTGGATGGACTTGCGCCCTCCATCCCGGGTTAGCAGATTTACGAATCCTGCGGTACGACGCCATTTAAGTTCACGGTCAACTGATCAACATTTCATTTTATAGATCACGATTAACCAACACATATTCGTTTTATGGATCATGATTAACCAACATATATTCATTTTATGGATCACGAAAAACCAACAAATGCTAATGCTCCATCCCCATCGTGATATGAATGAGTTCAATTATAATTGAGGTCCAATAATAGATTAATCCAATTCTTTTAGGTGGCAAAACAATGTACGCAGACAATCAATTCTAATTCATCTCTACACAAACAATAACTTAACAACCGGTTTCGATATTCCTTAAATTCAATTTCGCATATCAACGACAGGCAATCATAATTCCCAACTAACCCCATCATACATAATCATTCTTTTTATCTTTACCTAGCAACTAGTGCGGCTATCATTACAATCACAAGCAATAATTGAAATAGGAAGAGGAACTCAGGCTATGGTACGCCGGTCTCTTAATAACGGTGGTCGGGTGATACGGTATCGTCGTGCTCGGGATCACCTACCAAATAAGAATAGCCTAATAAGAATCTCATCACTAAACTAATTTAAGCTATACATCTAGACTACTCAAATTCGAAATTCCCGCTATTTGCGGAAGCTTCGATTTAAAACAGCCATAACTTTGTTATTTTAACTCGGAATTTCGCAAATTTTATATCGATCTCTATATACTTTGAAAGATCTATCTATTCCTAATATTATTTTCAAGTTTTGAAAACATTAAGGTCACGAAACAGTGGGATCAGTTCTGTTATGTAATTTTTCCAACTCCGAAAAATTGTTTCGCATTTGATAAAAATGTTCCTAGTTGATGATTCATGTATAGATGGTATATGAATGAATTCCCCATATTAATATCATGTAATGAGCTCAATATATTCATGGTTTTGATTATCTTTGATGATGGACTCTTATGAACTCCTAATTATTAAGAACCCCATAATGATCACCTATGAAAAGCTTTTTATTCCAACTTTACATTCCCTAGGGTTTTTATGATTTTATTCTTGAAATTTAATTATCATCTAAATGAAAATGAGTTCCTAATGTCTATACCAATCATAACCTTCATTTATGCATAGAAATTCACATTTTTCATTTGGCAAATATGTTTTTGAACATACCTTTCACAAAAATCCAAATTTTGAAAATTTCCTTTTCTTGCATTTTCTTTATGAGAAAGCTTGTTTAATGCATCAAAATTGAAGCTTCATTATATCTATTGTCTAAGGACTCCATTTGACTCATAAAACATGCCATCTAAGCTTGGATACCAAGTGTTCATGTAGGCATCATTCAAAAATACGAATTTGACTATTAATTACTATATCAATTTTTCATTTTAGTCTTCACTACTTGTTTTACATTTTTCTCATGCCTAAACTCATCTAAGCTTATGAAAATCATTCCTTAAGGATGTCTATTACATATACCTTCCATTTTCAATGAAAAATATCAGTTTTAAAATGGTTTTGGTGGTCTTTAAAGTAGGGTTCCAAAATCAACCGAATTTTCAACTAAACATTTCTAGCCAAATATTTTTCTTTTCAAGTTTCTTGTCTTCTATACATGTAGATCTACCATCTAACCTATCTATACATAGGCAAGGCTACATTTTTACGATCATCAATGCATGAAAATCAAAATAACATATGAACATAAATGTAGATGAAGTTGTGAATGTCTAAACATTAGATCTACTAAGTATAATGCATGAATCATGAGTTTGATGGCATGAACATGAATATCTATACAAGATTCCTACTTTACATGCATGAACAAGATAATATCTCAACAAAAACTCCTTTAAACTCTAGATCCACTTCTTGTGATGGCTTGATATTCTTGTACAAGTGTTTTCATGTCCCTAGCATATGCTCATTGGGATTAAATGTGAAAAAACACTCATGAATAGCTTTGCCATTACAAGAAAACGTAGGAATAAGGTTTAGAATCATCACCTAAAGAAGTTTAGAAGATGAAATGAAGAAGAAAGGAGTTGTGTGTGTGAGTGTGAGAGAGGGGGTGGGCTTCACGGCAACAATAGGGAAGGAAGAGAGGGTCTTCTCTTTTTGAAAAAAATTTGACAAGTGAGAAATGAGGAGAGAGAGAGAGAACATTGGCTTGTATATTAAATGGATTAGGGTTTTAATTGAATAACATGAGTAAAAATAATTCAAATTGAGAGGGAAATGAGGGTGGGGGGGGGTGCTGCACTTGGGGTTGTGTGTGTGTGTGTGTTGAATTTTGATAAATTTGAAATTTGTGTAATAAAATGTAATAAAAGTGATAAATTAATAGGAGACAAAAATTTCTTGGAAAAGAAAATATAATTGAGTTGTTGTAAGGATGTAAGAATAGGGTATGGGTAGTGTGTAGTGTAGGTTATACTTGTGAATAGTAGACAAGACATCTACTTTACCAGTTGTAACGAAAACACGGGAAAAGGCTATAACTATAATTTTTATAGCCTAGAAAATTATAAAATTGATATTTTTGGAATCCTTATAAAATTATGGTTCTAATGAATATTCCGGAACATTTTTCTGAGTTCGTGGTCTCGGGGCACACTTTTCCGTAATTGCGTTCGGGAAGGCCCAGAATTGAAAAATTTTCGAATTTGAAACTTTCAAAGGTTTAAAATATACTTTTAGAACAATAATTCATATTCATTAACTTTATAAAACTTCTTTTGTTATGAAACCGAAGGAAAGCCAGATCTAGGATTTCTAAGCTCCTCTCACTAAACTCGAACCAGACCGATTTAGGTTTTCGTTCTCTAGTTTCCGAAGTTTACCCGATCACTAGGGGAACTAGGGTATGCGTTATAAGAATAATAATAAATTTAGGTAATGAATAATAATAAATCGTACTGGAAGACTCACTAATTACCGGTAGTAATGAAATACAAGTAAATTTGCTAAATCAGGTAATCCTAGCTATATGAAAATTTGTAAAACTAATAATTTGGAGATCCTTATAGAAATATGAGCCTAACGGCATCAATAACATATCTTTGACATTTCGAATCCCAAGGCGTGCTTTTCGAAGTCAGCACCTAGCGGGATTGGAATAGGTCGAAAACTCGTTGATCTCATCCTTTAGAGCATCCTGGGCCTAATGCGAACCAATTACACCCTTTTTCTCTTATTCCAACTCCTTGATTTAGGAACACGGAATTGTTGGATCTAGACTACGGAGTTTCTTGTGAGTTTTAAGGACTTAGGTTTCCCAATTGACTTTCTAGTTTACACCTTTGCCGATCTGGAAACTGATATCTTATACTTATATGATGTATTTGATTGGTGAGATTTATTTCAAGGTCGATTTTCATAAGTATTTAATATCTCACAACGTTCTCGAAATTCTTTGGATTGAGTTTTGTTCCCGAAGGTTAATCACTCTTTACTTCTTAACAATTTGTTTTAGGGCTCTATTTTACCCGAATTTATAAGTCGGAGTTAGATATAAAATTTGTCGTACGTAGAAGTTTTAGAATGAAAGTATATTGAGGTGCTATTTTATTTCTGAGGTTTCTTATTTTTCTCATGATTCAGAAATTTCCGAATTCGTTCGAAATTTGGAACTTATCGAAGTTCGGTTTTAATTCGGAGTGACTTTCAGGGTTTTATTTTCAAAGTTCATCTTTAGAATTATTTACTGAATTTTTCTAGGGCTTACATTGTAAACCCCGGAAATTCTCAGTAGCTAGAAAACCCCATGAGTTGGAAACGAAACCCTAATCCGAACAGATTAAGTTTAGTGAATGGAGCCTAGGAACCCTAAATCCGGCTTTCCTTCGGTTTCATAGTAAAATAAATATTATGGAGTAAATGAATTTGAATTGTTGTTCCAAAGTACATTTCAAACCTTTGAAAGTTTTAAATTCGGGAATTTTTCATTTCCGGGCCTTCCCGAGCCCAATTACGGAAAAGCGTGCCTAGGGCCACGGATTCAGAAAAATGTTCCGGAATATTCATTAGAACCGTAATTTTATAAGGATTCCAAAAATATCAATTTCATAATTTTCCGAGCTATAAAAATTACAGTTATAGCTTTTCCCGTGTTTTCGGAACAACCGGTAAAGTAGATGTCTTGTCTACTATTCACAAGTACAACCTACACTACACACTACCCATACCCTATTATTACATCCTTACAACTACTCATTTCAATTTTCTTTTCCAAGAAAATTTGTCTCTTAAATAATTATTACATTTATTACAATTTTATTTACTAAATTACAAAAAAAAAAAAATCAAATTTTAAACACACACACACACCATGCATGATGGCCAGCGCGCCCCCCCGCCCCCCTTATTTTCCCTTTTCAATTACTTATTTTACTTCATTTTGTATAACTAAACCCTAATACACTTGATATATATACTAAATTTTCTCTCTCTCTCTTCATTTCTTCTCATTTCAAAATTGGATAAAGAGAAAACCTCTCTTCCCTTCCCTTCCCTTAAGTGCCGAGCACCCCCCTCCCTCTCCCTCTTGCACTCTCAACTCAAGACTCCTCCATTTCTACCTTAGATCCTCCTTTGGTATGTTGATTCAAGCCTTGTTTTTCCTAGTTCTTGTCATGGTAAGACCATATCTTGTGTATTTCCTCATTAAAACCCCATGATGCTCATGCTAGGGACATGGAAATGCATGAACAAGAATGTCAAGCCATCACAAGACATGGATCTAGTGTTTAGATGTGTTTTGTTAAGATTTCATCTTGTTCATGCATATAAAGTAGTGATCTTGTACTTATATTGTTGTTCATGCCATGAGATCCATGTTATTATATCATATGTAGTAGATCTAAGGTTTAGACATTCACCACTTTATGTACATGCATGATCATAGGTTCATTTTGCTTTACATGCTTGGATGATCATAAGAATGAAGTCTTGTTCATGTATAGAGGTGTTAGATAGTGTATCTTCACATATAGAAGGCAAGAACATTGAAAAAGGAAGGGCTTTGCTAGATATGAAAAGTTGAAAATTCGGATGAAATGGAAACCCTACCTTAAAGACCCCAAAATCAACTTTAAACTTATATTTCATAAGAAAAATGAAGGGTATGTGTAATAGACATGTTGAAGGAATTATTTTCATGAGTTTAGATGAGTTAGGCATAAAAATAAGAAAAACAAGAGGTGAAGTTAGAATGAAAAATGTTGACTTTAAATGTGTAGTCAAATTCGTAACTTTGTGTAATGCCTAAATAAACACTTAGTATTTAAGTCTAAAATGAATGTTTTATAAGCTAAATGAAGTCCTTAGATAATGTATACATTGAACTCCAATTTTTAATGCATTAGACAAGATTTCCCTTAAGAAAAATGTAAGAAAAGGAAATTTGGAAAATTCGGATTTTCACAAATAGCTTATTTAAAAACATGTTTACCAAATGAAAAATGTGAATTTTTATGCATGAATGGAGGCCATGACTATTATAGACTTTGAGAACCTATTTTAGTTAAATAATAAGTAGATTACAAGATTTAAAAACCAAAGAAACCCTAAGGAGTATAATGTGGGAATAATAGCTTCTTAGAATTAGTCTTTATGAGACTTTCCCCAACACTTAGGAGTTCCTAAGAGTTTATTACTACAAAAATCATCATGACCATGCACATATTGAGTTCATTACATGGCATACACATTAGTATTCATTCCTAAATCATTCATGCATGAATCACCAACTAGGAACATTTCTTATCAAAAGCAAAGCACATTTTCAAAATTGGATCAATTGCGGAACAGAACTGATCCCACTGTTCCGTGACCCTATTATTTTCAAAACTTGGATTTAATACTTGAAATAGATAGATCTTTCGAAGTAGATGAAGATCGATATAAAGTTTGCGAAATTCCGAGTTAAAATGACCAAGTTATGGCCGTTTTAAGTCGGGACTTCCAAAAATAGCGAGAAATCCGAATTCAACTAGTCTAGATATAGTTTGATTTAATTACATGGTGAGAATCTCATTAGGATTATTCTTGATTGGTAGGTGATTCCGAGCAGGACGACACTCTACCTCCCGATTATTATTATTAAGAGTTGGCGTCCATGGCCGAGTGAGTTTACTTCCACTCTCAATTAATGCTTGTGATTGTAATGTAGTGGCATTAGTGATGTAGGCAAAGATAAAAGAAATTGTATAAGCATGCTGGGGTATATGGGAATTATTTATGTTGTTGATTGTTGAGATGTGAAATGGAGCTTAAGGTATATCGAAACCGGGTGTTAAGATATTGACTGCTTTACTAGAATCTTATGATGAATGTCTGCGAATATTTGTTGGTCACTTAAAAGAATTGAATTAATGACTATTCGACTCCGACTATAAATTGAATTCATTCATGTCACGATGGGGTTGGAGCATTCGCATTGTTGGTTAATCGTGATCCATAAAACGACTTGTTGGTTAATCGTGATCCATAAAACGACTTGTTGGTTAATCGTGATCCATAAAACGAATTATATTAGTTGACCGTGAGCTTAAACGGCGTCGTACCGCAGGATTCGTTAATCTGCTAACCCGGGATGGAGGGCGCAAGTCCATCCACATATGATTTCCGGTTGGTCATATGTTTGTTTCATTTTTTGATGCATACACTTGCTGAATAATACTTGTTTGACTGAGTATTAATTGCGTTATGGAAGTATTGCTCACTAAGCTAGTTAGCTTACGCCCCATAGTTTCTATCTTTTGCAGCATGACTTTATATGGCTTAGGCCAAGACAAGCACAGCGCAGGTACCGGAGATAGGAGTTTCCCTAGAAGTTTAATTCATTCCTTTTTGTATAGACTTCCATTGGAAACTAAGGACTCTGGATGACTGTAATAGACTGTTATTCTTTTGCGGGGGAATGCCCCTTAGATTTTGTAAACTTTAACATTATGCGTTTTGATTTATTATCTATGGCTAATGCATGCCTCATTAAACTGTTTAACTCCATTTGTTGAAGTATTCTATTGTCGTAAAGGAACGCTTTACATCTACTTAAGACTTCCGAAGGCCCCGGGTAGGGAACTCGAGAGTCTTACTTAGTATGTGGCGGGCTGTTACGTTTAGGATACCCTACGGGGCGTGACAGTTTAAGTTGGTATCAGAGCACTAGGTTATAAAACAAGACAATAGAATTAAAAGAAACCGGACCTAGAAATCTAATTACTAGGTTAAATGGAGTTAAAAACGTTTTCTTGCTGAGTCTAATTAGTAGTATTGTTTGATGTAGGTCTCTCTGGGTGAGACTAGGGAAAGGGCAAGGAATTTTACAAAGAGAAATGATGAAACGATGGTAGAATATAGACTGAGGCTAAGGAATTGTGTGAGGATTTTGCCTAGCCCGACATCCCCGGACCCTAGGGGAAATGTACAGGTTATGGAAGGATGGGCTGAGATATACCAGATGGGCTTCAGTAGTGGATCAATTGAGTTATGATCCTATGGGAAGAAGGAGCTGGACAAAGTTAGAGACAATCTATACTTAGAGAGGATCATGGTTGATTACGGGCGTGAGCCCATGACGAGAGAAGCCACATTTATCTTGAAAGGTGGAGGAAACCGAACCCCTCCAGATTTTAGGGTATGGATCCCCATAGGCCCTTATATGTTTATGCTCATGATAACTTATATGATCACCTGACTGGAATATAGCTGATGCATGGAATCACATCACCTGGCATGCAATCTATTTGGACATCCCCCCCCCCGTGTAATAGCTCCACCTCCAGCTATTGATATAGGTATGCAGCTGAATGGAGCACCTGTGATTGGAGAGGATGAAGAGGAAGAGGAGGAGGAGGAGGATCCCGAGGAGGATCCGAACTGGGAACAAAATGAGGTACCTAGGACCCCTACCCCGCCTGTTGAACCAGAAGTGCAGGTAAACCCAGAACCCGATCAAATTATATGGGATTTTAACCGGATGTTGGAGATACCAGAGAGTGGGAGGGTAGAACCCGAGGTAGATTCCAGGCTATGGAGAGATGTGTATGTGGAGGGTGAGAACCCACCTGTGCTTGACCTAGCAGTAGTAGAACCCGAGGCCCCAGTGCCTATGGAGACTGAAAATGTGGCAGATGAGCCTGTGAGAGAGCCTGAAGTAGAGGTGAACCGCCTAGGTGAGCCCGAGATAAGAGGTGAGGAGGAAGAAGTAAGCCCGCAAGAGGGGCAAGGGACTGAAGAAGAAGAAGAGGAAGAAGAAAGTGAGGATCGGAGCCTCTAGTCGACCCGCTAGGAAGCGGAGGATGACCACCAGGGAGTATCTTAGCTTGTTCGTCCGACAGGACGATGGTGGTTCTACCAGCAGGAGACGACTTCCTAGCCCGACCCCCGACAGCTCTAGTGATGTAGAGACCGGGATGTTAGCTAACCCATAAAGTCCAAGCGGAATCCTGATTTTCTTTTTTTGTAGTAGGCAATGCGGGATGCCAAATTGCCTTAGGATTTCAGGATAGTTAGTATTTTATTTGTTCTTTTTCCCTGTATTTTGTCATGTTTTCGGGAATAGGGAAATTGATTAGAATAGGAAGGGAGCTTAGCTAGCCAAATTTTGGGAACTAAAAGTTGATGTAATATTTGTATGGCTCGCTAAAGAAATGAAAAGGATCACTTTTGTTTTAAAGAAATGGATTGTGAAAAGCACGCATTCTAGTCGATACATAAGAGAACATTAACTGCATATAGATTGCATAAGCATTCACTCATTCGCATTATTGTTGTGAAATATCAATTAGTTACATATGTGTGGATTCTTCTATTTCCTTGTGGTTCTTTTAATTATTCCTTATTTTCTTTTATGGATTGATTTTGACTCATCTTATGACTTTATGGATTATGTATTCCTTTTTCCTTCTAAGTTTAAATTCCAGATTCTCGCAACTTCTGAGCTTGTTATTAATCTATTCCTTTGAAACCTAAAAACCCTAAATGTACTAAAAATCCATTAAACATTGTGTAAACAGACGTAACCGACGAACTCGGAACCAAGGACAAGGGTCTAATCCTAATGAAGCCGATCAACCGGCTATACAACAACCTGACCCCCAAGGAGTAGCACCCCAAAACCAACAGGGCGATGTACTAAATGCGATTGGGCAATTGGCCAATCTCTAACACCTTCATCCAGAATCAAAATCCAGTACAGAACCCACACCCAAGTCAGAGTGCTCGGGATTCAGCACCACATCCGCCGCCCGCAGATCATCGGGAAATGACTGCGGAGGCACCTGCTCCACAAGAGGAGCACTCCTATAATGTGCGGTTGCCGCCACCCCCGCCATACAGGAGACCCCACCGAAGCTCTTTACCGGACTTCATTAAGAGCAACCGGTACTTTGATGGGGCATTCGGCAAGCCGGATGAAGCTGAGGATTGGTTGGCTCAAGTGGAACGTTCTTTTGCTGCATACGAGATTCCACCTTACTTGCAGCTAGAGTATGGGACGTATATGTTAAGATACAATGCTCGAGTCTGGTGGGACTCCAAGAGAAGGAATTTGACTCCCCGGCCACCTGGGAAACCTTTCGCCGGGAATTCTTGAATAATTATTTTCCCTCTAGCTTGAGGGTGAAGTATAGTGCGGATTTCCTTCATGTAAAGCAGAAAGGGAGAACGGTAGAGCAATATGAAACTGATTTGTTCACCTGCTGCAGTATGCCCCTGAATCTTTCAGGGATAGTGAGGAATTAAAGAAGCAGGTATTTCTGGGAGGCTTGGACGAGGAACTGCGATCAAGCTAGAAGAGTTCGGAGTAAGAACCTATCCCGAGATGGTAGAAAAGGCTCGGTCATTGAAGGGGCTAGGAAAAGGAAGTATCAGGAGCCCGAAAAGAGAGTATTCGGGAAGAGGCCGTTTGATGCCTCGAGCTCAGGGTTCAAAGGTAAACGGTACAGGCCGTACCAAGGGTTTAAAGAGGAGTCTAGCAGCAAGCCGACCCAGTTCAAGACCAATGTCACATGTTGGAAATGTAAGGGGACACATGCACCTAGGCAATGCCCGCAGTTGAGGAACAAGTGCTATTTTTGTGGCGATGCTGGCCACATGGTTTTTACGTGCCCGAAGAAACTGGCAGTAACTTGCTTCATTTGCAAGGAAAAAGGGCACTTAGCTTCCGATGTTCACAACGAAAGAGCGTGGCCACCCGACCCTTCGGAGCCTCGAGTAATACCAACCCCTTGAGGTCTGGTAACAAGAGCGGAAGTCGAGCAGCTTCCGCGATGCACGGGATGAGGCTGTACAATTTGGAAGGCCAATGGATGGTGGAAGAAGACGAAGATGAGGACGTAGAGTTGGCAGCTTTGGATCAAGCGAGATACTGATGGTGGCCTGGTGACAGGTTAGTAACAGAAACCCCTCCTAAGTTGAAATTAAGTTGTTTAAATTGATTTATTGTTTAAATGAAATTGTATATATTATGGAAAGCTGGAAGTAGAGACCCTATGTGGATAGCCTTAAGAATATTTTAAGGTTCATATGTGATGGGTGTTTGTTGACCTCAGGACACATACAAGTAAATAGCGTGGAAGCCTATGCTTTGTTTGACACGGGAGCGACCCACTCGTTCATCACCTATAGTTTGGCCAACCGACTCGGATTGCCCATAGCCACAACCACGGTTAGCTTGAGGATTAAGACCCCCACGGGGTGTGGTGTCGACCCGAGATCTGATAAAAGACTGTCCATTGGAAATCCATGATCCACTCCAAAAGTGATCTAATTGTGCTGGAAATGAATAAATACGAAGTTATCCTCGGGATGAATTGGCTAAGTAGAGTAAAGGCAATAGTGGATTGCCAAAGAGGACTGTATGTTTTTATGATCAATCGGGAGAAAAAGTAGAATTTATGGGAGAGGCCTTAGTCCCAAGAAGGATTGATCTAAGCTCGTTCGAGTTGATGATGGAGGATGAGGAAATGATACCGATTGAGGATGTCTTGGATGAAGGGGAAACCGTGAGGAAAAGAATATTCCAGTGGTGAATGAATACTTGGATGTGTTCCCAGAAATTTTACCGGGATTACCGCCAAGAAGAGAGATCGACTTTGAGATTGTGTTGGCTCCAAATACCGAACCAATATCTAAAGCGCCATACCGGATGGCACCGGCTGAGTTGAAGGAGCTAAAGACGCAGTTACAAGACTTCTGGACCAGAAATTTATAAGACCAAGTGTATCGCCATGGGGCGCACCCGTCTTGTTTGTGAAGAAGAAGGACGGATCGATGAGGTTGTGTATCGACTACCGGGAATTGAATAAGGTGACTGTCAAAAATCGATATCCCTTACCAAGAATCGATGATTTGTTTGACCAGCTGCAAGGAGCTTGTGTGTTCTCACGTATTGACTTACGTTCGGGGTATCATCAGCTAAGGATTAAGCCTGAGGATGTGCCTAAGACAGCTTTTCGTACTCGTTATGGGCACTACGAGTTTTGGTAATGTCATTTGGACTGACTAATGCACCGGCTGCATTTATGGACTTAATGAATAGAGTCTATAAGCCGCTTTTGGATAAATGTGTGATAGTCTTTATAGACGACATCCTCATATATTCAAAGACCAGAGAGCAACATGAGGAGCATCTCCGTTTGGCATTGCAAACCTTACGAGATAACAAGCTGTACGCCAAGCTGTCCAAGTGTGACTTTTGGTTAGACAGATATCTTCCTCGGACATGTGGTAACGGGTGATGGGATATCAGTTGATCCCGAAAAGATCAAGGCGATTGTGGATTGGAAGCCACCGCAAACAGTTACTGAAGTGAGGAGTTTCTTGGGATTGGCTGGCTACTATCGCAAATTTGTGAAGGATTTTTCGAAGATAGCTAAGCCGCTGACTCAATTGACTCAAAAGAACGAAAAATTCATTTGGACAGACAAGAGAGAACAAAGTTTTCAGGAACTAAAGCGACGACTGGTCTCGGCACCGATTTTGGTTTTACCAGATCCGGAAAAGTCTTACACGGTACATAGTGATGCTTCGAGAAATGGTCTTGGATGCGTCTTGATGCAAGAACGGAAGGTCATTGCGTATGCTTCTCGGCAATTGAGACCGCATGAGCAGAATTACCCTACGCATGATTTGGAACTAGCTGCAGTTGTCTTTGCCTTGAAGTTATGGCGACATTATCTGTATGGACAACGGTGTGAGATATACACAGATCATAAAAGCCTTAAATACCTGTTCACACAGAAGGAGTTGAACATGCGGCAAAGGAGGTGGCTGGAATTAATAAAAGATTATGACCTGGGGATAAATTACTGTCCAGGGAGAGTAAATGCAGTCGCGGACGCCCTAAGTCGGAAGAATCACGGGGAGGTAGCCGCTTTGATTACAAGCCAGAAGGAGTTGATTAAGGAATTTGAGAAATTAAGGATCGAGTTCATAGATCGAAGTGCTGAGCTTGAGATATCTAACTTGGTGCTGGAACCAACCCTCGTAAAAGAATCAAAGAAGCACAAAGGTATGACGAAGTGATACAAAAGATAAAAAGGGAAACCCAAGCGGGAAAGTACCTTGACTTTGCCGTGGATGAGGAAGACGTGATCCGGATGAACGGAAGGCTGTGCGTACCAGAGGATGAGGAGTTGAAGAAGGAAATAATGAGTGAGGCACATAACTCCGGGTATACCATGCATCCGGGAGGCACCAAAATGTACCAAGATTTGAAAGTTGCTATTGGTGGAATGGGATGAAGCGAGATGTGGCAGATTATGTAATGAAGTGCGCAGTATGCCAACAGGTGAAGGTAGAGCACCAGAGACCGGGCGGATTGCTAAAGCCCTTACCCATTCCTGAATGGAAGTGGGATCAAATATCCATGGATTTTGTTTGTGGCTTTCCCAAGACTCCATCGGGTTGTGATGCAATATGGGTAATAGTGGATCGGTTAACTAAGTCGGCGCATTTCCTACCCATAAATATGACCTATTCAATGGAAAGGTTAGCCAAGATTTATATCAGAGAGATCGTGATTACATGGCATACCTGCAGGGATCATCTCTGATAGAGACCCGAGATTTGTGTCCAAGTTTTGGACGAGCTTGCAGAAGAGCTTGGGTACTAAATTGCATTTCAGTACGGCTTACCATCCTCAGACCGACGGACAGTCTGAGCGGACGATCCAAACCTAGAAGACATGTTAAGGGCGTGTGCCCTGGAATTCAAAGGGAATTGGGATAGTCATGTACACCTAATCGAGTTTGCCTATAATAACAGCTATCACTCCACTATCCAGATGCCTCCGTATGAAGCTTGTATGGACGGCGTTGTAGGTCCCCTTTGTTTTGGGATGAAGTGGAAAAGGTAGCAATTGGGCCGGAATTGGTACAGGAAGCCGCGGATAAGTGAGGTTGATTCAGCGGAAAATGAAGGAAGCCCAGGATCGACAAAAGAGCTGGGCAGACTTGAAAAGACGGGAGCTTGAATTTAAAGTGGGTGATCATGTGTACCTGAAGATAAACCCGATTAAAAGTATCAAGAGGATGCGTACACAAGGGAAGTTAAGCCCGAGATACGTTGGACCTTTTGAGATCTTAGAAAGAGTCGGAGACCTGGCGTATCGGCTAGCCCTACCACCTAATTTGTCCGGGATTCACAATGTGTTCATGTGTCAGTTTTGAGGAGATATGTTGCCGACCCAGAGAGGATTCTGGAATTGGAACCAATCCAGTTGAAGGAAAACCTGACATGAAGAACACCCAGTAAAGATATTGGATAAGAAAACTCAAAGGCTACGAAACAAAGACATTCACTACGTGAAAGTATTATGGAGGAATCATGCCTTTGAAGAAGCAACCTGGGAAGCGGAAGATGAAATCCGGAGAAAGTACCCCGAGATATTTGAAGGACAAGGTACGTCAGTTCCGTTTTGAGGACAAAACTTTATTTAAGGTGGGGAGGTTGTAAACCCCGGAATTCTCAGTAGCTAGAAAACCCCGGAGTTGGAAACGAAACCCTAATCCGATCAGATTGAGTTTAGTAATGAAGCCTAGGAACCCTAAATCCGGCTTTCCTTCGGTTTCATAGTAAAATAAATATTATGAATAAATGAATTTGAAGTTGTTCCAAAGTACATTTCAAACCTTTGAAAGTTTTAAATTCGGGAATTTTTCAATTCCGGGCCTTCCCGAGCCCAATTACGGAAAAGCGTGCCCCGGGCCACGGATTCAGAAAAATGTTCCGGAATATTCATTAGAACCGTAATTTTATAAGGATTCCAAAAATATCAATTTCATAATTTTCCGAGCTATAAAATTACAGTTATAGCTTTTCCCGTGTTTTCGGAACAACCGGTAAAGTAGATGTCTTGTCTACTATTCACAAGTACAACCTACACTACACACTACCCATACCCTATTCTTACATCCTTACAACTACTCATTTCAATTTTCTTTTCCAAGAAAATTTGTCTCTTAAATAATTATTACATTTATTACATTTCATTTACTAAATTACAAAAATCAAATTTTTAAACACCACACACACACCATGCATGATGGCCGGCGCCCCCTCCCTCTATTTCCCTCTTCAATTAATTATTTTACTCCATTTTGTATAACTAAACCCTAATACACTTGATATATATACTAAATTTTCTCTCTCTCTCCATTTCTTCTCATTTCAAAATTGAAAAAGAGAAAACCTCTCTTCTTCCCTCCCTTAGTGCCGAGCACCCCCTCTCCCCCTCTCCCTCTTGCACTTTCAACTCAAACTCCTCCATTTCTACCTTAGATCCTCCTTTGGTATGTTGATTCAAGCCTTGTTTTCCTAGTTCTTGTAATGGCAAGACCATATCTTGTGTATTTCCTCATTAAAACCCCATGATGCTCATGCTAGGGACATGGAAATGCATGAACAAGAATGTCAAGCCATCACAAGACATGGATCTAGTGTTTAGATGTGTTTTTGTTAAGATTTCATCTTGTTCATGCATATAAAGTAGTGATCTTGTACTATATTGTTGTTCATGCCATGAGATCCATGTTATATGTCATATGTAGTAGATCTAAGGTTTAGACATTCACCACTTCATGTACATGCATGATCATAGGTTCATTTTGCTTTACATGCTTGATGATCATAAGAATGAAGTCTTGTTCATGTATAGAGATGTTAGATAGTATATCTTCACATATAGAAGGCAAGACATTGAAAAAGGAAGGGCTTTGTAGATATGAAAAGTTGAAAATTCGGATGAAATGGAAACCCTACCTTAAAGACCCCCAAAATCAACTTTAAACTTATATTTCATAAGAAAAATGAAGGGTATGTGTAATAGACATGTTGAAGGAATTATTTTCATGAGTTTAGATGAGTTTAGGCATAATAAAAACAAGAAAAACAAGAGGTGAAGTTAGAATGAAAAATGTTGACTTTAAATGTGTAGTCAAATTCGTAACTTTGTGTAATGCCTAAATAAACACTTAGTATTTAAGTCTAAAATGGATGTTTTATAAGCTAAATGAAGTCCTTAGATAATGTATACATTGAAGCTCCAATTTTTAATGCATTAGACAAGATTTCCCTTAAGAAAAATGTAAGAAAAGGAAATTTGGAAAATTCGGATTTTCACAAATAGCTTATTTAAAAACATGTTTACCAAATGAAAAATGTGAATTTATGCATGAATGGAGGCCATGACTATTATAGACTTTGAGAACCTATTTTTAGTTAAATAATAAGTAGATTACAAGATTAAAAACCAAAGAAACCCTAAGGAGTATAATGTGGGAAAATAGCTTCTTAGAATTAGTCTTTATGAGACTTTCCCCAACACTTAGGAGTTCCTAAGAGTTTATTACTACAAAAATCATCATGACCATGCACATATTGAGTTCATTACATGGCATACACATTAGTAATTCATTCCTAAATCATTCATGCATGAATCACCAACTAGGAACATTTCTTATCAAAAGCAAAGCACATTTTCAAAATTGGATCAATTGCGGAACAGAACTGATCCCACTGTTCGTGACCCTATTATTTTCAAAACTTGGATTTAATACTTGAAATAGATAGATCTTTCGAAGTAGATGAGATCGATATAAAATTTGCGAAATTCCGAGTTAAAATGACCAAGTTATGGCCGTTTTAAGTCGGAACTTCCGAAAATAGCGAGAAATCCGAATTCAACTAGTCTAGATATAGTTTGATTTACATGATGAGAATCTCATTAGGATTATTCTTGATTGGTAGGTGATCCCGAGCAGGACGACACTCTACCTCCCGACTATTATTATTAAGAAGTTGGTCCAATGGCCGAGTGAGTTTACTTCCATTCTCAATTAATGCATGTGATTGTAATGTAGTGGCACTAGTGATGTAGGCAAAGATAAAAGAAATTGTATAAGCATGTTGGGGTATATGGGAATTATTATGCTGTTGATTGTTGATATGTGAAATGGAGCTTAAGGTATATCGGAACCGGGTGTTAAGATATTGACTGCTTTACTAGAATCTTATGATGAATGTCTGCGAATACTTGTTGGTCACTTAAAAGAATTGAATTAATGACTATTCGACTCGACTATAAATTGAATCATTCATGTCACGATGGGGTTGGAGCATTCGCATTGTTGGTTAATCGTGATCCATAAAACGACTTGTTGGTTAATCGTGATCCATAAAACGAATTATTATTAGTTGACCGTGAGCTTAAACGGCGTCGTACCGCAGGATTCGTTAATCTGCTAACCCGGGATGGAGGGCGTAAGTCCATCCACATATGATTTCCGGTTGGTCATATGTTTGCTGAATTCATTTGTTTGATGCATACACTTGCCTGAATAATTACTTGTTGACTGAAGTATGTTTAATTGCGTTATGGAAGTATTGCTCACTAAGCTAGTTAGCTTACGCCCCTATAGTTTCTATCTTTTGCAGCACGACTTTATATGGCTTAGGCCAAGACAAGCCACAGCGCAGGTACCGGAGATAGGAGTTTCCTATAGAAGTTTAATTCATCCTTTTTGTATAGACTTCCATTGGAAACTAAGGACTCTGGATGACTGTAATGACTGTTATTCTTTTGCGGGGGAATGCCCCTTAGATTTGTAAACTTTAACATATGCGTTTTGATTTATTATCTATGGCTAATGAATGCCTCGTTAAACTGTTTAACTCCATTTGTTGAAGTATTCTATTGTCGTAAAGGAACGCTTTACATCTACTTAAGACTTCGAAGGCCCCGGGTAGGGAACTCGAGAGTCTTACTTAGTATGTGGCGGGCTGTTACATTTAGAATACCCTACGGGCGACAAGGAGTGTATTTATAAAAAATTAAGAGTGAATTTTCTTGTGATATAAAAAAGGAAAAATAAAACAAAATGGGAGATAGAGGGGGACATGGGGCACCGGCCACAAAGGGAAGAGGGGAAAGAGATGTAATTTTTGTATTTTTGTTGATTAAATGAAGTAATAAGTAAAGTAGACGTGAAATAAAGTTATGAGAAAGGTAAAAAGGTAAATAGTAAATAGGGGTATAGGTGTTAGAAAAAGTAGAGATAAAAAAATAGTATATAATAGTAATGAATAGCGTAATACAAAGTAGATATGACTAATAAAGTACTGGTAGTAAGAAAATACACATATAATTGTGATATCTGATTTTTTACTTACTAAAAAATTATAAAACTAATATTTTTCAAAACCTTATATTTTTACGAGTTTAACGGTATATTTAGAATAATTTTACTATTCCGAGCCCCGATACATGTTTTTCAAGAACTGTATCCGTTTGGGTTCAAAACGATTCGTGGTTTTACTAATCTGATCTTTTTAAACTTCCTTATGTAATTATGAACTATTCTACATACTGATCTCTTAGTTACTTTCTCAGGGTTGCTTATACGGGATTATCGGACTTAAACCATAACGTCTAACTAGGGTTTTGTTGACTTTAGGGTTTTCGGTTGACTTTCCAATTAGAGTTTAAACTAAACCGATCACAAAACTTTGAGGGTTTACAACTTATCCCCCTTAAAGAAAGTTTTGTCCTCAAAACTTAAAAATTCATATTTGAAGCTCTAAACAAACTTGGGTACTTGTGTCGTATTTCATCCATGTCTTCTTATGTTGTTTCCTTGAAAAAGATTTCTCCATAGAACCTTGACATACTTGATTTCCTTATTTTCCAGATTTTGAATTTTTCGGTTAAGGATTTGTACTGGATATTCCTTATAGGTGAGATCTTCTTTTAAGAGTACTAGATCTTATTCCCAAAACTTGTTCTTAGGTCAATTGTCGCATAAAGACGTCAAACACGTCATGTATTCCCAGCAGGTTTGGCGACAAGACTAAATGATAGGCTAAATTTCCAACTTGTTGTTAGCACTTCAAAAAGGTCCAATGTATCGTGGGCTCGACTTTCCTTATGAGTGCACACGAAGCATGCTTTTTATTAAATGGGGAGGATGTAAGCCCCGGAAAATTTCAATACATAATTTCAAGATGAACTTCGAAAATAAACCCTAAAAATCACTCCAAATTAAAACCAAATTTCAACTAGTCTTAAATCACGAACAAATTCGAAAAATTTTCGAATCTTAGGAAAAATAAAAATTCTCAAAAACAAAGTAAGAACTCAATATACTACAATTCCAAAACCACTACGTACGATAAATTCCATACGTGACTCCGAATTATAAAATCGGGTAATATAGATCCCAAAAACGAATTATTAAAAAGTAAATAACGATTAACTTTCGAAAATGAAACCCAATTCAAAAATTTTGAAAACGTTAAAAGATATTAAATACTTACAAAAATAAAATTTAAAATAAATTTCTCAAATTAAATATTGTAAACCCCTGAATTTTCGGAATCGGTTTAGCACAAAACCCTAACCGGAAGTCAAACGAAACTCTAAAGGTCAACAAAACCCTAGTTTACTGTATCAATCTAAATCCGGCATTGCCGTTTTCTTTGGCCCGGAAAAACGAAGTTGGGATAATTAGCTAAAATAGTTCGTAATAACCATAGGTTTTGTAAAAGTTTCAGTTTCGCGAGATTCGAGTGTCCTTCGGACCCGATCGGACACAGTTCTCGAAAAACGTGTCCGAAAGCCCGGAATAGTAAAAATATTTCGAATGCACCATTAGGCTCGTAAAAATATAAGTTTTCCAAAAATATCAATTTCATAATTTTTCGGTAAGTAAAAATAACAGATAAAGCTATTATACGCGTATTATCTTACTATCGGTACTTTAATTATCATATCTACTTTACATTACACTATTCATTACTATTCTACACTATTCTTTTATCTCTACTTTTTCTTACACCTACTCTTACACTCTACACAACCTATAATCTTATCTTTTTACCTTTCCCATAACTTAAATCACATCTATCTTACAAATTACATCTTTTCTCTTTCCAAAAAGTCAAAAAAATAAAACAAATCCCCCCCCCCATGCAATGGCCGGCGCCTCCCCTCTCTCTTGCCCCAATTTGTTCCAATTTTGCATTTATTTAAATCACACAAAAATCACTCCTCAAAAATCCTATAAATACCCCCCATACCTTCACTTCTTTCACACCTCTTCTTCTCTAAAGTTACTCTACAAAATTCCTCTCAAATTTCTCTCAAGAAGTTCTTTCAAGAAGTTCATCTCCTTTAGGTAAAAGTTCTTCAAGAAATCTCCATGTTCATCTACTTAGTATGAGCTTAGTGTATGTTTTCTAAACCATGAAGGTTAAGAAAGCAACAATAGGTTCATACTTTGTTTTTGTTCATAATCATAATTCCTTTATGTTCATGTTCCTTTATATATTCTTCATGCTCCTCTTATGTTCATTTATGTTTCTTTTATGTTCATAACTATCTACTATATCTATATAGCTATATATACTATTAGAGCATGTAAGCTCATAATCTTGCAATTTATTTACCTTTCATGCAATTTATTTACTTCAACGCAATTTATTTATTTCAAGTTGTTTTTAAGACTAGTCTCTAGTCTTAGACTTGTCCTCATCAAGTCAAAACAAGCTTTTCTTCTTTCATTTTTTTTTTTTGGGACTAGTTTATTTCTTAGTTCCGGGAGCCTTGAAAAAGCTAAGACTCCAATACTTGACTTTATTATTTATGCTGTGTTATTTTGTTTATTTTATCCTCATAATCATGTTCATTTAGATTATTGTCCAAAAGCTTTATTTTCTAAAGATACTCAAATAAAAGAGGGCTTTTTGTCACTTAGGAATAAATTTTTGAAACATAAAAAGATAAGATAACAAAAATAAACTCATTCATTTTCAAGTTACAAAAAGAATTCACTATGAATTTAGAAACTATTTTTTACTTAAAAGCTACTTAAATCTTTGTTACTCTACCTTTTTCCAAAAGAAAATATTTTGTTGACAAAAATGGTTCTTTTCATAAAGAAAGAAAATAAGATGGATGACTAAGGAAATTTTAAATAAAGACCTTTGCAAACAAATAGGCAAAGAAAATTTATGGTTTGAAAACAATAAAGTTATTTCTTTTCAAGTTACAAGAAAAGTAATAAGATTATAGAAATTAGTTTTTCTACAAAAAGTCCTTAATGTTCCACATTGTTTTAAACAAATTTTCATGCATGGATAATTATTTTGAAAAATGAGACATAGAAAAGAATGAAAATCAAGTAAAGATTTTTGCAAAACAATAAACAAAGAATTTACACAAGAAAATGAAGAAAATATTCCTAGAAAACTTCAAATAGTATTAATGTAACTTAGAAAGTAGAAAATTTATTTTCAAAGTCACTTGAAAGAAATAATAAAACCAACATAAAACGTTTTTAGAAAAAAAGAAAGCAAGGTATTCATTTCAAAGAAATTTACAAAAACAATTTCCGAAAAGCTTCAACCCGACATTGTTTTACTTAAGAAAATAATTTGGACAACAAGACACTTGAGCATGCTTAAATGAGTTATATAGTTATAAAAAGAATTTTTCAACTATATAGATAACTAAGTATTTATCAAACAAATTTTGATTTTGAACCAAAGTTGTTTTTACTTGAAAATCCGTGGAATTTTGTCACCACTGTTTCGGGCCTATATGGCTTTGTTTGTGGAAATAATTTTAGAAATGGGTAGATCTTTTCGAGTAGATAGAAATCGGTATATTATATGCGCAATTCCGAGTTAAAATGACCAAGTTATGGCCATTTTAAGTTG
The DNA here is from genome assembly GCA_024138025.1 of Combretum micranthum. Lineage (NCBI taxonomy): Eukaryota > Viridiplantae > Streptophyta > Magnoliopsida > Myrtales > Combretaceae > Combretum > Combretum micranthum. Next base: position 42,437 of record JAMXBD010002143.1, on the reverse strand, counting down.
GAACATTCTTCCATACGAACTTTAACGTTCTTTGACATTGTTTTGTCAAAATTCAAGAAAATCTTCAAGAAAAACTCATTATGGGTATTTTCTTTGGTTAGGTGATCCCGAGGAAGGATTTCTTCACCCCAAGAACTATTACAATTAAGTGGAGTGTGTGAACGACTCATCCGCTTAGAGGAATAGACGACTAATGGCATCGTGAGTTACTTCCCGTTATTTTTTTTCATACTCTTGTTTGTGTTTGTAAAAATTAGTTGCACTAGAATTTAAGAAAAATCAAAAGGAAGTGTATGATAATAAGTTGAAAGAATACTAAGTATATCGAAACTCGATTTGTTTGTATAAAGTTGTATGTGAATTTAATATCTTGAAATGTTTGAAATTGATTGATCACTTGAAAGAATTTAAACGTAACTACTAGACTTTAATTGAGAAATTATTCATGCACTTCATATGTTGAGTCACATTGCATTCGCTACTATACAATTGGTGGACAAGTGTATAATAGTGGTGGTAGACATAACCAGTATATCATGTAAGTGGCGAGTAGGAGCCTAAGAACTACAAAATTGATGGCTAGTAGGAGCCTGTAAATAACTACAAGTTTTTTTATGGCTAGTAGGAGCCTGCAAATAACTACAAGTTTTTGGTGGCTAGTAGGAGCCTGTAATAACTACAAATTTTTGATGGCGTATAAGCCGGTAAGATCTATAAAAGTGTTTTAAAAGTTGTGGTTGTAATTGGCCTGAATACCCAACCCCGAATGAAGGGCGTAAATTCATTCAACATATGATTCCCGGAAAATCATATGTCTTGTATGCTCACGTGGTTGTTGCATTTCATACGTTTGAATAATAAACTTGATTGATAATTTACTTCGAGTATGAATTTTTGGGATTTACTCACTAAGCCTAGTAGCTTATGGGTCTGTTTGGATTGTCTGTTTTCATCTGTATCTGTATCTTTTTTGAAATGATATGCGTAAAATATATTTGATTTGCATCTAAATTTTATCTATATTTGTTCTATTTGATCTTTTGATGAGAACTGTCAACTTTTTTTTATCTCTATCATTTCTTGATAAATAATTTGTTAGAAAAAAGTTTGAAAAAGTGTCTGTATCTGTTGGAAAAAAGCTAAAACAAACAGACCCTATACCCCGATAGATATCTTTTGCAGTTCCCTTATTTATGGTTAAGGCCACGTGGACCATGCGGGCAGGTAATCCCCTTTTGAACATTAGAAATCTGGATAAAGTATAGCTTAGTATTGGCATGTTACTATGTATATACTAGACTAGTAATTCAAGGAATTGTACTTAAGCTCGTAAAGTTTTTGCCATGAACAAATAATTATTGTGAATCCTCTTTTCTTAATATGTTTTTATATCTCTTTAAGCTTCACAATTCCATATATGGTCCTCTAAAATTGTGGAAGTACGCCTTACACTTAATATAAAAGCTTTTGGGAATGGCTAAGGTTGCCATACTTAAGCTTTAATATTGAGTGTGGCGGGCTGTCACGGTTAGGGTACCTATTGGGGCGTGACAAATATGTTATATAAACATAAATATCAGTTTCCAAATTGGCAAGGATCTAGACCGAAAAATCACTCGGAAACCCTCATCGAAATACAATAGCTTAAGTCTGGCAATCTAGCGCCCCTAGCCCTAGAGGGCGAGATGTAGTTTAAATATATAGAATAGCTCATAATAATATGAGTTTGTTTAAAAATATCATATTGGTAAATTTTTAACCTATTTCGAATCCGTTCGGATACAGACTTCGAAAAGCGTGTCCCGGGGCTCGAGATATAAAAAATATACCAATAGTACCGTTAGACTCATAATTTCATAAGATTTCTAAATATATCAGTTATATAATTTTTCGGGTTATAAAAGTTACAGTTATAACCTTTTTATTGTATTTCCATTATTACCGGTAATTGATTAGTCTTTTGCACTATCCATTTTTATTTCATTACAAAATTTTATTATTCTTATAAAGCATTATATTTTTAGATAAATATTTTATATGTTATAAAAAAAATGTTTTTCTAAAATTTAGTTAATTTGGGCTTTTACGAGATTAGATTCTGTTTAAGACCCGATACTAAAAATAAAATAAATTAATTTAATAATTGAAAAATATTTTTAAAATACTTATATTTTCATAAAATAATTTTTTTGAATTTTTCGGGTAATAAAAATATCATTTATAGCCCATATTCGTGTATTTCGATCATACCGGTAACATAATTATTAAAATACTAAAATAATTCAAATAACTATTTAATTTTAATTATGAAAAATCTGCTACAAATATTTGGAATAAATTTTCTAATTTTATTTTATTTTGTTTATTTTATTAATAAAGTACTTTTACAATCCACACCTTCAAGTACACCTTACACATATCACTTCCTTTTCACTTTAATCTTTCTACACATTATCTCACAATTCATTGCAGATTTTTGACTCATTCATGGCTGCCATTGTCCTTTAATTTACTCCTATTTTGACTAAAATTAATTCAATCCTTCTTCAAAAAGTTACATTACACATTAATTGTACAATTCAAATTTGAGTCAAATTTCAACAAAATTCACTCTCTCTCCTCCTTGCTTTTCACGTGCAGCACACACACACCTTGGCTGCCTTGTTTTATTTTTTTTCTCTTCTTTTATTCAATTAAAACACTCATTTTCTCTCACTCCTTCATTTACTCACCTTCCCTCTTTCATTCTTTAACTTTTCTCTCTCATTTTTCCTCTCTTTCTTCTTCATTTCCTTTTGTTCCTCCATGAAAAATAAGCTGCCCCCTTCTTCTTCCATGGCTTCCACACCTATTTCTTAAAGATTTCTAAGCAAATCTTCTTCCCAAAGCTCCATAGGTGATATAGGTAAAGTGTAATGAATGTTTCATGCATCAAATGATTTTCCATAAGCTTAAAAGCTTAGGATGATGATGCCAATAATGAAACACTCCTTTTCTCTACTTTTATTATCTTGTATTTCAATTATTTTCTTGTTTAAAGTTGATATGTTTTGTAGATCTAAATTTTTGTAGCTTTGATTTTCGTTTATGCCATGGATCTTGTTATTTAAGTTGTTATCTTTGTTATTTCTTATGATTTATGCATAGATCTATCATCTACATGTCTATCTTAGTGATTCATGCATTTAAAACTAGTTTAGAAGACTACATCTAGTGTTTTGAGTTCATAAATGCATTAAATCTTTGTTTATGTTCATGAACAACTTGCTATAGCATGAATGGTAGGAAAATTGTAGGAAACTCAAGATCTATTTTATTTTCAACAAAAACAACTTTTGAAAATTCGGATGAAAATGGAACCATAATTAGAAAAGTGGTTTTTCAACTTCAAAATGTGTATTTTTCATTTAAAATGAAGGGCTTAGGGTATAGATAACATAAATGAGTAATTTTGATGAGCAAAGTTTAGATCTATGAGTTTAAAGTTTGTTTTCATGGGTTTCATCTAGGTGTATGTTCATATTATGTGTAGATCTTAGATTTCAACTTGAACAAAATTTGTGAAATTCGTATTTTGGCAAGACCAATATTTAAAAACCACTTTCCAAGTGTCAAAATGTAATTTTTTCTTAAGAAAATGAAGGCTTAATGTATGAATATCATCAAGACTTCTTTTTACAAGAATTTAATGTGATTTTCAAAAGTTATTTTCAAAATAAAAATTCCATTTTCGGATTTTGGCCAAGGCTTATTTTAAAAACATGTTTTCTAACTCAAAAATGAAGTTTTTATTTAAAAAATGAAAGGCTCATAAGATATGATATGTAAGGAATGGATTTCAATGAGCTTAGATAGATTTTATCAAAAGATATAACAAAAAATGAATTTTGTAAATTCGGATCCCAACCAAGACCAATTTTTAAAACCCATTTATCAACTCCAAAACGCATGTTTTATGTGAAAAATGAAGGGTATAGGTAATAGGTATCTTTAAGGAATAATTTTTACAAGTCAAAATGAGTTTAGGCATGAGTAATGTGTAAAACAACTAATGGAATTAAAATGGAAAAATTTGAGTTAGTGATCAAATTGTCAAATTCGTAAATTGAGATGATGCATATGTAATCACTTAGTATTTGAGCTCAAATTGTAAGTTTTATGTGTTAAATGAAGTCCTTAGGTAATTGATATAGTAAAGCCTTAAATTTTAATGTTTTAAACAAGTTTTCCCCAAATGAATCATTCAAAAAGTGGATTTTCTAAAATTCGGATTTTTGAGTAAATCATATTGGAAAACATATTTACAAAGTGTAAAATGGAAATTTTTATGTAGAAATGAAGGTCATAAGTAATATATATAATGAAGACTCAATTTTAACAAAAATAATTATATTTTCTTAAGTAATAAATCCAAAACAAATGAAAATGATCAAAGTTAAAAAACTAGATTTTTCAAAATATAGTTATAGTTGAAGTCTTGCAAAATAAAGAGTTCCAAAATTTTCTTTTACCAAAAATCATCAAGACCATGCATACATGAAACTCATTCCATGCCATTCATGTTAGGAAATCACTCATATTGCATGTATGGCTAATTCATATAATAAAAACATTACAAACATTTACAAAACTATTTTTCGGAATCGGAAACCGTTACTGATCAGATCTGATCCCTCTGTTTGGAGACCTAAATGTTTTCAAAACTTAAATATAATATTAGAATTAGATAGATATTTCGAAGTAGATAGAAATCGATATATAATTTGCGAGATTCCGAGTTAAAATGACCAAGTTATGGCCGTTTTAAGTTGGAATTCCCGCTTAGGACGAAATTACGAATTTGATAGTTCGTATAAGATCGTTTAGATTAGTTTGAGTTGAAATACTTATTAGAGTATTTCTTCGTTTTTAGGAGATCCCGAGATCGACGATTCCTTACCACCGAATTATTATTACTAGAAGACCGGTAATCCAATGGCCGAGTGAGTTTTCTCCTTGTTTTGTTACCTTGATTGTGCTTGTAGTTAGTTGCATTAGAATTATAGGAACAAGATAAAAATCGATATGAATGGGTGGGAGATATGATGAGACTGTGATGAATGTATGCCAAGGAAACTAAAGCATATCGAAACCACGATTTGATTGGATAACTGCACCGTTCATATTATTTCTATTATATGTATGATATTGGTTGGTCACTCTAAAGAATGTATGAATATTTTTGACCTAAGCAAAAATTAAATTGGTCATGCATCGCATCGGACATATTGCATTTGGTAGCATGCTACCCTATGCAGGTCGATCGTATGGTCCGTGATGCCTCGTTTAGATAACGAGCCCGATGCCAGAGCTCATTCATACTAAAGCGCATGTGGATGCATTCTTGGATGTGCCTAGCCTAGCCGAGTCGAGTGCTAAGAGCCGAGGGCTTGGGGACTAGATGCGGTCGTGCAGACTCAATACCATTCCTAACCCAAGATACAGAGGGCATAAATCCGTTCTGTGTGTAAACCCCTAAATTTTCGAGATCGGTTTAGCACAAAACCCTAACCGGAAGTCAAACGAAATCCTAAAGGTCAACAAAACCCTAGTTTACCGCATCCATCTAAATCAGGCATTGCCGTTTTCTTTGGCCCGGAAAAACGAAGTTGGGATAATTAGCTAAAATAGTTCGTAATAACCATAAGTTTCATAAAAGTTTCAGTTTTGCGAATTTCGGATGTCCATCGAAACCCGATCGAACACAGTTCTCGAAAAACGTGTCCGAAAGCCCGGGATAGTAAAAATATTCCGAATATACCGTTAGACTCGTAAAAATATAAGTTTTCAAAAAATATCAATTTCGTAATTTTTCGGTAAGTAAAAATAACAGATATAGCTATTATACACGTATTTTTCTTACTACTGGTACTTTAATCATCATATCTACTTTACATTACACTATTCATTACTATTCTACACTATTCTTTTATCTCTACTTTTTCTTACACATATTCTTATACTCTACATAACCTATAATCTTAACTTTTTACCTTTCTCATAACTTTATATCACATCTACTTTACAAATTACATCTTTCATTCAATAAAAGTCACAAAAATAAATCGAACCCCCCCTACCCCCCCCCCCCCCCCCCCCCCCCCCATCACACAATGGCCGGCGCCCCTTTTGCCCCTCTCCCCTCAATTTTTGTTTCGATTTTATTTATTTAAATCACACAAAAATCACTCCACATTTTCCTATAAATACCCCCCTCCTCTTTCACTTCTTTCACACCACTTCTTCTCTAAAGCTATTATAGCAAAATTTCTCTCCAATTCCTCTCAAGAGTTCTTTTCAAGAAGTCTTCTTAGTTTAGCTTCTTTAGGTAAGGAATTTCTCAAGATTTCTTCATGTTCATCTACTTAGTATGAGCTTAGTGTGTGTTTTCTAAAACCATGAAGGTTAAGAAAGCAACAATAGGTTCATACTTTGTTTTTGTTCATAACCACAATTCCTTTATGTTCATGTTTCCTCTATATATTCATTATGTTTTTCTTATGTTCATTTATGTCTCTTTTATGTTCATAACTATCTACTATATCTATATAGCTATATATACTATTTAGAGCATGTAAGCTCATAATCTTGCAATTTATTTACCTTTCATGCAATTTATTTACTTCAATGCAATTTATTTCAAGTTGTTTTTAAGACTAGTCTCTAGTCTTAGACTTGTCCTCATCAAGTCAAAACAAGCTTTTCCTTCTTTTATTTCTTTTATGGGACTAGTTTATTTCTTAGTCCCGGGAGCCTTGAAAAAGCTAAGACTCCAATACTTGACTTTATTATATGCTTTATGTTATTTTGTTTATTATTATTCCATAATCATGTTCATTTAGATTGTTGTCCAAAAGTTTTCTTTTCTAAAGATAATTAAATAAAAGAGGCTTTTTGTCACTTAGGAATAAGTTTATGTGAAACATAAAAATATAAGATAACAAAAATAAACTCATTCATTTTCAAGTTACAAAAAGAATTCACTATGAAATTAGAAACTATTTTTACTTAAAAGCTACTTAAATCTTTGTTACTCTACCTTGTTTTTCAAAAGAAAATATTTTGTTAACAAAAATGGTTCTTTTCATAAGAAAGAAAATAAGATGGATGACTAAGGAAACTTTTAAGTAAAGACCTTTGCAAACAAATAGGCAAAGAAAATTATGGTTTGAAAATAATAAAGTTATTTCTTTTCAAGTTACAAGAAAAAAATAGAATTATAGAAAGTTGTTTTTCTACAAAAAGTCCTTAATTGTTCCACATTGTTTTTATAAAGAAAACAAGTTTTCATGCAAGGATGATCATTTTTGAAAAATATGAGACATGAAAAAAGAAGAAATATCAAGTAAGGATTTTTGCAAAACAGATAAACAAAAGAATTTACACAAGAAAAATGAAGAATAAACATATTTCCTAGAAAACTTCAAATATAGTATTAATGTAACTTAGGAAGTAGAAATCTTATTTTCAAAAGTCACTTAGAAAAAGATAAATAAACCAACATAAAACGTTTTTAGAAAATAAAGAAAACAAGGTATTCATTTCAAAGAAATTCACAAAAACAATTTCCGAAAAGCTTCAACCCGACATTTTTTACCTAAGAAAAATAATTTGGACAACAAGACACTTGAGTATGCTTAAATATGAGTTATATAATTATAAAAAGAGAATTTTTCAACTATATAGATAACTAAGTATTTATCAAACAAATTTTGATTTCTTGAACCAAAGTGTTTTTGCTTGGAAATCCGTGGTGAATTTTGCCGCCACTTTTTCAGAGCCTGTATGGCTTTTTTTGTGGGAAATAATTTTTGAAATGGGTAGATCTTTTCGAGTAGATAGAAATCGGTATGTTATATGCGCAATTCCGAGTTAAAATGACCAAGTTATGGCCATTTTAAGTTGGAACATTCTTCCATACGAACTTTAACGTTCTTTGACATTGTTTTGTCAAAATTCAAGAAAATCTTCAAGAAAAACTCATTGTGGGTATTTTCTTTGGTTAGGTGATCCCGAGGAAGGATTCCTTACCCGAGAACTATTACGATTAAGTGGAGTGTGTGAACGACTCATCCGCTTAGAGGAATAGACGACAATGGCATCGTGAGTTATTCCCCGTTATTTTTCATACTCTTGATTGTGCTTGTAAAATTAGTTGCACTAGAATTTAAGAAAAATCAAAAGGAAGTGTATGATTATATGTTGAAAAAATACTAAGTATATCAAAACTCGATTTGTTTGTAAATAAAGTTGTATGTGAATTAATATCTTGAAATGTTTGAAATTGATTGATCACTTGAAAGAATTTAAACGTAACTACTAGACTTTAACTAAAGAAATTATTCATGCACTTCATATGTTGAGTCACATTGCATTCACTACTATACAATTGGTGGGACAAGTGTATAATAGTGGTGGTAGACATAACCGGTATATCATGTAAGTGGCGAGTAGGAGCCGGTAAGAACTACTTAAATTGATGGCTAGTAGGAGTCTGTAATAAACTACAAGTTTTTTTTTGCTAGTAGGAGCATGTAATAACTACAAGTTTTTGGATGGCATATACGAGCCGGTAAGATCTATAAAAGTGTTTTTCAAAAGTTGTGGCTGTAATTGGCCTGAATACCCAACCTCGAATAAAGGGCGTAAATTCATTCAACATATGATTCCCGGAAAGTCATATGTCTTGTATACTCACGTGGTTGTAACATTTCATATGTTTGAATAATAAACTTGATTGATAAATTTCTTCGAGTATGAATTTTGGGATTTACTCACTAAGCTTGTTAGCTTATACCCCGATAGCTATCTTTTGCAGTTCCCGTACTTATGGTTAAGGCCACGTGGACCCTGTGGGCAGGTAATCCCTTTTGAATATTAGGAATCTGAATAAAGTGTAGCTTAGCATTAGCATGTTAATATGTATATAATTAGTAATTTAGGGAGTTGTCCTTAAGTTTGTAAAGTCTTTGCCATGAACAAATAACTATTGTGAATCCTCTTTTCTTAATATGTTTTTATATCTTCCTAAACTTCATTATTCCACATATGGTCCTCTAAAATTGTGAAAGTAAGCCTTACACTTAATATAAAGCTTTTGGAAATGACTAAGTTGTCATACTTAAGCTTTAATATTGAGTGTGGCGGACTGTCATGTTTAGGGTACCTATTGGGGCGTGACAGTTTAAGTTGGTATCAGAGCATGGTTTAAGACCTAGGAATCATAATTATAGAAATGGACTTAAGAAGAATTACTTAGGTAGAAACAAGAAAACTTAGATGAAATAGAATGGGTAGAATAAGTCTTCTAATATCTTTCTTTACGTAGATCACCATAGATGAGGCCCGTCTCCAAGCCAAGAACTTCCGAAAAGGACCCTTCGAAACACCAGAAGATTACCGATTGAGACTTAGAGTTTTATGTGAAGAATTCGCCCTAACTGGACAACCTAAGACCGTCAGAGAAATGTTCCAAATATGGAAGAGAGGAAATACAAACAGAAATGGAGGGAAGTGGTACAGATCATTCACAACTGTCCCATAAAAGAAACTAACCGAGTTGGAAATGATAAATGCCGTGGAAACGTATCGCGGCCATTGCTGAAGATAGACCTATGTTGAAGGAAGCCACATTCGTTCTTAGGAAAGACGGGACGAACTTCACCAGATTTCTAGACATGGAGAAAAATTGGACCTATGTTTGCTTACCCCCATGACAACTTGATGATCACCTTGAATGGATGAAGGCGGACATCAACGATATCTTCCATTGGCATGGAGTGTACCAGGAAGTACTACGACCACCAACCCAAGTGCCCACGGAACCGCCCACCTTTATGGGAATCCAACTCAAAGGAACGAGCCCCAACGCTGCGGGATGATGGATCAATAATAAAGAGAGCCTATGGAAGAAGATGAAGAGTGAAGATTCGGAGAAGACCCGGAGGAAGAGAATGAAGCAGACCAAAGAAGGAAATCAGACCACTGTTGCAGACGAAGAACCCCATACAGCACTGAGGAAAGGATTATCCGCTACTTATGGGACGACAGACTCAGGGAAGCAAGAACCAAACTCGGCCATGAATACAGACAATGCTCCACCCAACGAGAACAATAGCATGGAGTCGATGAAGCCGTTACTTGAGAACCATTCATGACATAGTACCAGAGGAGACTAGAGATGAACCAACCGACGGACGCGAAAGATCCAGAGAGACAGCCCGAAAAGGAGATATTTCAGCCAATTCATGAGGGACTGGAACCCAGGATCGTCCAGCAACAACCCGGGAGATGCTCCCGAAGAATGAAAAAGGAAGGAGAGGAAAACGAAGCATATCCCTAGAAGTCCAGCTTAGATTTTGTGATCATAGACTAGATCCACGATCTTAGTCTATCTTTTAATTCTCGGAACAATGCTTGTTATTTTATATGTAATTTTCTTTTGTGATTTACCTTATTTCTGATTTCCTGTATGAACTTTATTAATGCTTTAAGTTTGATTTCAGAAATTGTTTTGACTTAAATTTTGTTAGCTTTTATGCATATTTAAATTTCCGTTATATCCACTAAATTCCAAAAATTTAATTAAGATATCAAAACTTTATAAACCTGACGTAGAAAAACTTAAAACAACCAAAATAGGAGTAGACGAAGAAGGGAACGAAGCGCCTCTAACCAACCAGACGTAGAAGCAGATCAACCTGCTGTTCAAGGAGCCGCCGCACCTCAAAGGGACTTACACGCCACGTTAGGACACCTAACCCATGTATTAGAAGAAATTAGGTAAAATACGCCAGCTCAAGCACCCATGCCAGAGGCAACCTTAGCAACAACATCAGCGACAGCCCTAGTGTCTATACCAACCCCACCACCACAACAAGCTTCAACAGAGGCATCTGTGCATAGGAACATGCATAGCCAAAGTGCACCCCTACCTCCATCTCCACCGCCAAGACCATACAAAAGCATGTTACCTAACTTCATCAAAAGTAACCGCTACTTTGAAGGAGCTTATGACAAGCCTGAAGAGGCAGAAGATTGGTTATCTCAAATAGAAATGTCCTTTGATGCATACGAAGTTCCGCCCCATTTTGCAAGTCAAGTATGGAACATTCATGCTTAATCTGAACACTAGGATATGGTGGGAGTCAAGGAAAAGGAATCTAATGACTCCAGTCACTTGGGAAATGTTTAGAGATGAGTTTTCGGAAGAATTATTTCCTAAGAAGATTACGAGTAAAGTATAGCGCGGACTTCTTGCAAGATGGCTCAAAAGGGAAAAACAATCGAACAATATGAGAGCGAGTTCAGTAGATTGTTGCAATAGGCACCAGACTCCTATAAGTACAGTGAAGAATTGTAAGGACAAGACTTTATAGGAGGATTGGACGAGACCTAAGGATGAAGTTGGAAGAATTTGACATAAGGAATTTTGGGAATTAGTGGAAAGAGCTCAAATTGTAGAAGGAGCAAGGAAAAAAGAAAAGATAGAGAAAGAAGAAGGAGTTTTACATAGAACCCCATCTCATGCCCCTACCAAGAAAATCAAGAGCACAATGGAAGGATCATACCAAGAGGTATTAAGTGTTGGAGTACAATGGAGCACACTACCCAAAGAAGTGCCTCCAGCTATTTGGAAAGTGTTTCTTTTGTGGAAATGCAAACCATAAATGTCAAAATGCCCAAACAGAGGGGTAAATGCTTGCTATTTTGCAATCAGAAAGGACATTTTGCCAACAATTGTCCACAAGGAAGGAATCTATCAAATCATCAGAAGTTGCTCCTATAAGAATGGAGAAAGAAATGGAAGTAGAAGTGAAAGCAGACCTGGACCTACTGCTTCGGAAAATCGAGTATACAACTTGCAAGGACATGGATAGGTAAGAAGTAAACAAAGAAAATGGAAACTTGACTACCTTGGAGTACATTAGAGGCTATAACAGCGATGCAGGAACCAGTCAATCCCAAACCTTCTTTTATGTGTTGTAACAGAGGAATGTAAAGTTTTCTTTATGAGGATAATCCCCTAATGTGTACATAAAAGATTAGTGAATCAGAATGTTTTACTCTCTGAAGTCCAAAGTATACATTCTTTCGGTACATCCAGAATTACCTCTGACAAACATTAACAGTTTAAGATAATGCAAAAGAATGAGGAAACCCAAGAAAATTGGTCGAGCTTCCAACAAGGACGTGAGGACATGAGGTCACCTATGACTCTAAGAATAATGGAATTAAGTAGTCTTTGGATAAGATGTATATCTCTCAAATAAATCCCATAAGAAAAACAAGGAAAACATAGAGCTTACAAAACAAAAAGAAAATAGTTGGCAAAGGATTTGCTAACTGAAGAACAGACACATCCTTCAAGTTGACAAAGGAAATTAAGTAGCTAAAGAGTGAAGAGAATTGACCTTTGGAGACATTCATAAGTTCCAATAAGAAGTTTGAAAAGAATTCTGAATACAGATTTCACTCAGAGAAAACGTAGAAAATAGACTAATAAGGAAGTTGGAAAACAACAACGAGAAATCGAGACCTTACGAATGAAGTATGCCATCACGAAATATATCCATCCAGCTTATAATGGAGAAAACCCTAAGCCAACGTGTTAACTTCCGGAAGGGAACAAAGTGAAAACCTTTTTATGGAGCAAACACGTTTCTCTCAGGATTAAGATCACAATATCACTAACAAAGAATCAATCAAGAAGGCATGACCCTCAAATCCTTCATAGCCCCACAAGTTTTAGTGAATGCTTTCTGGATAGTGATATAGCCTGAAAAAGAAAAGAAGTAATCTACGAATGTAATCTTAAGTATAGGAAATTAAAGAGAGTTGAAAAGCCAAACCTTAAAGCTCATAACAAGGTTTAAAAGAGGAACCACAACAGTAGAATATTAAGATCAACCGTATAGAATAATAAAAGAGCTTAGATAAGAAGATCCGAAGGATAAAGAAGGAATATAGGAAGAAAAATGTATTAAGGAAGCTAAAGGATGATTTAGCATACCTAAGACAAGGAGGTTAGTAAGAAGGAATCATGGGTACGGTTCATAATTTGGGATCAACAACATATCCAAGAAGAACTCCGATATACCGAAGTTCAAGGGACATTAGAAGAAAAGAAATGTGGATAAAGGAATAAAAACACCAAGGGATGAAAAGGTTTATAAGACTCAATGGAAACGGAAATAACCTTCTCAAGATTTTGGATTTCTCACAAACGATAGCAGGAAGGCAAGGATGCTTATGGTATAAATTGAGTAACTAACAAAGATGGTTCGTTTCATAATCGGTCAATATAACGCTCTCTAAAAGGAAAAAGAGATGAAAGAAAAAGAGATCAGTAGGGATATGACAAATCTAGACGCAAGAATGAGAACAAAGAGGAACTAATAAAGAATTTTGGACCCCTGATACTACAAACGATCAAGGAAAAATCATTCAAATACCTTGGAAGAGCAATCAAGAGCATCTCGTGAGATGATAAAGGCACAAGATAGATGAATCGAAAAAGAAGACCTTAAAAATCTCAAATTGAGAATCAGGTGAGTTTAAAGATAGACGAGAAGGAAGTTGATCATTACATAAACATATCGGAAATGTGCAACAATTCCCCGTTTGACAAAAGGTTAAGGAATCAAGTTATAAGGATTAAAGTCAATGTTTTTAAAGGAGAATTTTCCTTATGAAGATATACCCAATACCGATATTTACCCACAAGAGTTCAGAGAATGAGAATGAGGAAATCAATTAAAGAAATTTTTGAAGAAGGACGTATGACCCAAGTAACCAAGTTTTAACCACAAGTAAGAATTTCCAAGTTTTGAGGACAAAACTTTCTTTAAGGGGGGTAGGTTGTAAACCCCTAAATTTTCGAGATCGGTTTAGCACAAAACCCTAACCGGAAGTCAAACGAAATCCTAAAGGTCAACAAAACCCTAGTTTACCGTATCCATCTAAATCCGGCATTGCCGTTTTCTTTGGCCCGGAAAAACGAAGTTGGGATAATTAGCTAAAATAGTTCGTAATAACCATAGGTTTCATAAAAGTTTCAGTTTCGCGAATTTCGGATGTCCTTCGAACCCGATCGGACACAGTTCTCGAAAAACGTGTCCGAAAGCCCGGGATAGTAAAAATATTTCGAATATACCGTTAGACTCGTAAAAATATAAGTTTTCCAAAAATATCAATTTCGTAATTTTTCGGTAAGTAAAAATAACAGATATAGCTATTATACGCGTATTTTCTTACTACCGATACTTTAATTGTCATATCTACTTTACATTACAATATTCATTACTATTCTACATTATTCTTTTATCTCTACTTTTTCTTACACCTATTCTTACACTCTACATAACCTATAATCTTAACTTTTTACCTTTCCCATAACTTTATATCACATCTACTTTACAAATGGTGTAAGAAAAAGTAGAGAGAAAAGAATAGTGTAGAATAGTAATGAACAGTGTAATGTAAAGTAGATATGACTAATAAAGTACCGGTAGTAAGAAAATACGTGTATAATTACAGTATCTACTATTTTTACTTGTCGAAAAATTATAAAATTGATATTTTTGAAAACCTTATATTTTTATAAGTTTAATGGTATATTCGGAATATTTTTACTATTTCGAGCTCCAAGACACGTTTTTCAAGAACTGTATCCGATTGAGTTCGAAACGAATCGCGGTTTTACTAATATGATCTTTTTAGGCTTCATTAGGTAATTACGCACTATTCTATATTCTAAACTCCTACTTACTTTCACCGAGTTGCATATTCAAGATTGCTGTACTTAAGCAATTACGTCTAACTAGGGTTTTGTTGGCTTTAAAGTTCCGGTTGACTTCCAGATTAGGGTTTTAAGCTAAACCTGATTCCAAAAATTTGGGGTTTATAGTAGACACTAACTTATCTTTCAATTACTGAAAACTGACTTCACAGTCTTCACTCCACTCAAACTTCACCCTCTTCTATGGTAGTCTAGTTAATAAACTTGCAATCTTGGAAAAATCTTCTACAAACCTTCTATAATATCCTGTCATTCCTAGAAAACTCCTAATCTCTAACACATTCTTAGGTTTTGACCCTTCCACAACAGCTTTCACGTTCTTAAGGTCTACCAATATTCCATCTCCACTTATAAATTGCCCTAAGAAAGATACTTATTCAAACCAGAACTCACATTTCGTGAATTTGGCATACAGCTTCTCATTCTGCAGTCTGGTCAAAACCTACCTCAAATGTTCCTCATGCTCTTCTTTCGATTTAGAATACACCAGCACATCATCAATAGGCACTACCACAATCAAATCTAAGTAATCTCTGAAGACTTTGTTCATCAAATCCATAAAAACTACTGGGGCATTCGCAAGATTAAACGACATGACAACAAATTCATAGTACCCATATCTTGTCCTAAAAGCCCCTTTTGTATATCCATTGCTCTAACTCTCAACTGGTGATATCCTGATCTCAGGTCAATCTTGGAAAACACGTTTGCCCCTGCCAACTGATCAAACAAGTCATCTATTCTTAGCAAAGGGTACTTATTCTTGATTGTTAATTGATTTAGCTCCTTATAGTCTATACACAATCTCATACTTCCATCCTTCTTCTTCACAAATAGAACCAGAGTTACCCAGGGTAAAACACTGGGTCTAATAAACTTTTTCTTCAACAAATCATCCAATTGTACTTTGAGCTCCATAAGTTCTATAGGAGCCATATGATATGGAATCTTAGAAATTGGTGTAGTACCTGGTACTAAGTCTATACATCATTCTACCTCTCTCTAGTGGTAATCCTGCAAATCTTTTAGAAAAACTTATAGGTATTCACATATAATAGGTATCTGAGAAGGATCTTTCTTTTGCTTATCCTCTATCACCATAGCTACCAAAGCTGATCTTCCCCATAACTCATATGTAGGCAACATTAGTGGTGTAAACCCCCAAATTTTTGGAATCGGTTTAGCTTAAAACCCTAAACCAGAAGTCAACCGGATTTCCAAAGTCAACAAAACCCTAGTTTTCCGTAACCGCTTAAGTCTGGCATTGCCGTTTTCTTTGGCCCTAGAAAACGAAGTTAGAGTAATTAGCTAGAATAGTTCGTAATAACTATAGGTTATATAAAAATATCAGTTTTGTGAATTTCGGGTATCCTTTGAACCCGATCGGACACAATTCTTGAAAAACGTGTCCCGAGGCCCGGAATAGTAAAAATATTCCGAATACACCGTTAAACTCGTAAAAATACAAGGTTTTTAAAAATATCAATTTCGTAATTTTTCGGTAAGTAAAAATAGCTGATATAGCTATTATATGCGTATTTTCTTACTACTGGTACTTTATTAGTCATATCTACTTTACATTACACTATTCATTACTATTCTACACTATTCTTTTCTCTCTACTTTTTCTTACACCTACTCTTACAAACTCCATAACCTATAATTCTTACTTTTTACCTTTCACATCTACCCTACATATTTCATCTTTTATTTAACAAAAAGTCAAAAAAATAAATTCACTCCCCTTCTACAAGCTATCGCCGGCGCCCTCTCCCCATCTTCCTCAATTTTGTTTCAATTTTTATTTATTTTAATCACACAAAAATCACTCTACAATTTCCTATAAATACCCCCCTTCTATTTCACTTCTTTCACACATTCACTACCCACAAATTCTATACAAAAACTCTCCCAAAATCTCTGTCAAAACTCTCTCAAAATAATTCCACAACAACTTCTACCAACAACCAAAACCCATAACCACATAACAATACCAAAGTCTTCTTTGGGTAACCACTTCATATTATTTTCTTCCTCTTCATGTCATGTAACTTTATATGACCATAGTGTGAGTTTCGAAAGACTACAAGTTATGGAAGCTACATTATGTTCATGTATTGTTCTTGTTCATGAAAAATCTATTTATGTTCATGTTATTATTTTTGTTCATATTATTGTTGTTATACCTAAGTATTATTATCTATATAATATATATATACATATTCTTTAAAGAGCATATAAGCTCACTTGCAATTTATTTATTTTTATGCAAATGCAATTTATTTATTATTCCATTGCAATTTATTTATTTATTCCGTCGCAATTTGTAAACCCCTAAATTTTCGGAATCGGTTTAGCATAAAACCCTAAACCGGAAGTCAAACGGAACCCTAAAGGTCAACAAAACCCTAGTTTACCGTATCAAACTAAATCCGGCATTGCCGTTTTCCTTGGCCTTGAAAAACGAAGTTGGATTTATTAGCCAAAGTAGTTCGTAATAACCATAGGTTTTATAAAAATTTCAGTTTCGCGAAATTCGGGTGTCCTTCGAACCCGATCGGACACAGTTCTCGTAAAACGTGTCCGGAAGCCCGGAATAGTAAAAATATTCCGAATATACCGTTAGACTCGTAAAAATATAAGTTTTCCAAAAATATCAGTTTCGTAATTTTTCGGTAAGTAAAAATAACAGATATAGCTATTATACGCGTATTTTCTTACTACCGGTACTTTAATTGTCATATCTACTTTACATTACACTATTCATTACTATTCTACACTATTCTTTTATCTCTACTTTTTCTTACACCTATTCTTACACTCTACATAACCTATAATCTTAACTTTTTACCTTTCCCATAACTTTATATCACATCTACCTTACATATTACATCTTTTATTTTCCAAAAAGTCAAAAAATAAAACAAATCCCCTCCCCCATGACATGGCCGGCGCCCCCCCTCTCTATGCCCTCAATTTGTTTTAATTTCACTTTATTTTAATCACACAAAAATCACTCCTCAATCCTATAAATACCCCCTCCTCTTTCACTTCTTTCACACCACTTCTATACTAAAATTACTCTCTCAAAATCTCTCAAGAATTCTCTCCAAGAAGTTCTTACAAGAAAAGCTCTCTTTAGTCTTTCTTTAAGTAAGCTTTCTTCAAGAAAATCCTCCAAGCTTTCTTCATGTTCATCTACTTAGTATGAGCTTAGTGTGTGTTTTCTAAAACCATGAAGGTTAAGAAAGCAACAATAGGTTCATACTTTGTTTTTGTTCATAATCATAATTCCTTTATGTTCATATTCATTTATGTTCTCTTATGTTCATTTATGTCTCTTTTATGTTCATAACTATCTACTATATCTACATAGCTATATATTATTTAGAGCATATAAGCTCATGATCTTGCAATTTATTTACCTTTCATGCAATTTATTTACTTCAATGCAATTTATTTATTTCAAGTTGTTTTTAAGACTAGTCTCTAGTCTTAGACTTGTCCTCATCAAGTCAAAACAAGCTTTTCTTTCTTTCATTTTATTTTATTATGGGACTAGTTTACTTCTTAGTCCCGGGAGCCTTGAAAAAGCTAAGACTCCAATACTTGACTTTATTATTATGCTTTATGTTATTTTGGTTATTATTATTCTCATAATCATGTTCATTTAGATTGTTGTCCATAATTTTATTTAAACAAAGAGAAGAATTTTGTCACTTAGAAATAAGTTTATGTAAAGTATAAAATCAACACAAAATAAACTCATTCCTTTTCATGTTACCAAAAAGAACTCACTATAATTTTATAAACTACTTTTGCTTTGAAAAGATACTAAAATCTTTATTATCCCACCTTGTTTTTCAAAAGAAGATATTTTTGTTAAAATGGTTCTTTTCATAAGAAAGAAAATAAGATGACTAAGGAAATTTTTAAGTAAAGACCTTTGCAAACAAATAGGCAAAGAAAATTTATGGTTATTTCTTTTCAAGTTACAAGAGGAAATTAATAGAATTATAGAAATTAGTTTTTCTACAAAAAGTCCTTAATTGTTCCACATTGTTTTTATGAAGAAAACAAATTTTCATGCATGGATGATTATTTTTGAAAAATATGAGACATGAGAAAAAGAATGAGAAATATCAAGTAAGGATTTTTGCAAAACAAGTAAACAAAGAATTTACACAAGAAAAATGAAGAATAGCATATTTCCTAGAAAACTTCAAATATAGTATTAATGTAACTTAGAAAGTAGAAAATTTTATTTTCAAAGGTCACTTAGAAAAAGATAAATAAAACCAACATAAAACGTTTTTAGAAAATAAAGAAACAAGGTATTCATTTCAAAGAAATTTACAAAAACAATTTCCGAAAAGCTTCAACCCGACATTGTTTTACCTAAGAAAAATAATTGGACAACAAGACACTTGAGCATGCTTAAATATGAGTTATATAGTTATAAAAAGAGAATTTTTCAACTATATAGATAACTAAGTATTTATCAAACAAATTTTGATTTCTTGAACCAAAGTTGTTTTTACTTGGAAATCCGTGGTGAATTTTGTCGCTACTTTTTCGGAGCCTATATGGCCTTGTTTGTTGAAATAATTTTGGAAATGGGTAGATCTTTTCGAGTAGGTAGAAATCGGTATATTATATGCGCGATTCCGAGTTAAAATGACCAAGTTATGGCCATTTTAAGTTGGAACATTCTTTATACGAACTTTAACGTTCTTTGACATTGTTTTGTCAAAATTCAAGAAAATCATCAAGAAAAACTCATTGTGGGTATTTTCTTTGGTTAGGTAACCCCGAGGAAGGATTCCTTTACCCAGAGAACTATTACGATTAAGTGGAGTGTGTGAACGACTCATCCGCTTAGAGGAATAGACGACAATGGCATCGTGAGTTTATTTCCATTAAATGCTATACTTGTTGTGCTTGTAAATTAGTTGCACTAGAGTTAGGAAAAGATAAACCGATATGCATGTAAAATAATTCCTTGAAAGAATTCTAAGAATATCGAAGCCGAATTGTTCTAAGTGATTGTTTTAGTTTAATATTGATTTGTGTGAAATTCCTTGATCGCCATAAAGTTGAAAATAATTATGTTATGACTTTATAAATTAATGAACTCATGCATACCACGAAGTGAGTCACATTGCATGGTTGGGTTATTATCCTTGGGTGAGAAGGATAGTAAGCTCATGTCGAAAGCAACACTTGGCGGGAGATCCGAAAGCGATTGCTTGGCGGCTTAATGGAATATGCTTGGCGGTTGATCCGAAAGCAAGGTCAAATCAAGTAGATTCGGAATACTTGGCGATGAGTGCTCGCAAGTTTAAAACTTTTTAATGAATGCTTGGCGATGAGTGCTCGCAAGCTTAAAATTTTCTGTTATTAAAACTACTTGTTTTGAGGATAAGTATCACCAAACCCCGAATGGAGGGCGTAAATCCATTCAACATATAGTTCCCGGAAAGCTATATGCTTGTTTGCCCACGTGCTTGTGCATTACATTTGTTTGATTAAATCAACTTGTTTGAATCTTGTTACAAGAAGTTATTTATGGAAATAGTTCTCACTAAGCCTATTAGCTTATACCCCAATAGATATCTTTTGCAGTTCCCGTACTTATGGTTAAGGCCACGTGGACCATGCGGGCAGGTAATCCTCTTGAACATTAGAAATTTGGGTAAAATTTAGCTAGTATTAGCATGTATATTTATATAATAGATTAGTAATTTAGGAGTTGTCCCTAAGTTTGTAAAGTCTTTGCCATGAATGAATAATTATTGTGAATCCTCTTTTCTTAATATGTTTTTATATCTCCTTAAGCTTCATAATTCCATATATGGTCCTCTAAAGTTGTGAAAGTACGCCTTACACTTAATATAAAAGCTTTTGGAATGGCTAAGGTTGTCATACTTAAGCTTTATATTGAGTGTGGCGGACTGTCACGTTTAGGGTACCCATTGGGGCGTGACACAATTTACTTATACTTGTTATTTTAAGACTAGTCTCTAGTCTTATACTTGTCCTCATCAAGTCAAAATAAACTTTTCTTTCTTTCATTTTATTTTTATTTTGGGACTAGTCTACTTCTTAGTCCCGGAGTCTTGAAAAGCTAAGACTCCAATACTTGACTTTATTACTTATGTTATTTTACTTGCTATTATTTTCTCATAATTCATGTTCATTTAAATGTTGTCCAAAGTTTCAAGTTCTAAAAATAAATTGATAAAAGGAGATTTTTGACACTTAGAAATAAGTTTATGTAAAGAAGAAAATCTGGGTTTGAAAACAAAAATAAGTTATCTCTTTTCAAGTTACAAGAAGAAAACACCAAGATTTTAGAAAACTACTTTTACTATAAAAAGTTTCTTAAGTCACATATTGTTCCACTTGTTTTTATCAAGAAATAAATTTTTATGCATGAATGATTTCTATGAAAAACATAAAACATGAGGAAAGGATGAGAATTTTTCAAATAAAGATTTTTGCAAACAAATAGAGAAAGGAATTTGTATAAGAAAAATAAATAGTAAGAATATGTATTTCTAAAAACTCCAAAATAGTATTAGTATAGAAAACTTAGAAGGATGAAAATTTACTTTCAAAAAGATACTTGGATATATATATATATATAAGCTAACATAAAACATTTTTTTTTTTGTAAACAAAAGAAACAAAATATTCATTTTAAGAGAGCAATAAAAAATGAATTCTTGTAAACTATATTTTTCTAAAAACTCCAAAAACAACATGATTTATTTGAGCAACATGAATGGACAACGAACACTTGAGCATGAATAAATATGAGCTAGATAACCATGATAGGAGAATTTTTCAACTATATAGATAACTAAGTATTTATCAAACAAATTTTGATTTCTTCAACCAAAGTTATTTTGTGTTGGAAAATTCGTGGTGAATCTTGTCACCGCTGTTTCGGAGCCTATATCATCTTGTTTGTTAAAAATAATTTTGGAAATGGGTAGATCTTTTTGAGTAGGTAGAAATCGGTATATTATATGCACGATTCCGAGTTAAAATGACCATGTTATGGCCATTTTAAGTTGAAACATTCCTTTATACGAACTTTAATGTTCTTTTGACATTGTTTTGTCAAAATTCAAGAAAATCATCAAGAAATACTCATCATGGGTATTTTCTTTGGCTAGGTGACTCCGAGGAAGGATACCCATATCCCGAAGATTATTTTGATTAAAGAGGAGTGTGTGAACGACTCATCCATATAGAAGAATAGTCGACATGGCATCGTGAGTTTATTTCCATTAAATGCTATACTTTTTGTGCTTGTAATTTAGTTGTATTAGAGTTAGGAAAAAGAAAATGGATATGTATGTTAATTAATTCTTTAAAAGAATCCTAAGAATATCGAAGCGGGAATTGATTTAAAATGCTTGTTTTAGTATAACACTTGCTTTGTATGAAATGCCTTGATCACCTTAAACTTGATAATAATAATGTTATGACATTATAAATAAATGGATTCATGCATACCACGAAGTGAGTCACATTGCATTTTGGGTTATTATCCTTGGGTGAGAAGGATAGTAAGCTCATGTCGAAAGCAACACTTGGCGAAAAATCCGAAAGCGATTGCTTGGCGGCTTAAGGGAAATGCTTGGCGGAAAATCCGAAAGCAATGTCAACTCAAGTAGATTTGGAATGCTTGGCGATGAGTGCTCGCGAGCATAAAACTTTTTGACTACAACTACTTGATTTGAGGTTATGTATCACCAAACCCCGAATGGAAGGCACAAATCCATTCAACATATAGTTCCCGGAAAACTATATGCTTTGTATGCCCACGTGTATGTTGCATCCCATTTGTTTGCTTAATTAACTTGTTTGAAACTTTGTTACAAAAAGTTATTTATGGAAATAATTCTCGCTAAGCCTGCTAGCTTATACCCCCATAGATATCTTTTACAATTTCCCTATTTATGGTTAAGGTCGCGAGGACCCTGCAGGCAGGTAATTTCTTTTGAATAAAGGAAATTCTAGATGAAGTTTAGTATTAAAAATAATGTGCAAGTATCTTGTAATAGAATAGTAATCATGGGAAATGCCCCTAAGTTTGTAAAACCATTGATATGAGTAAATGATTATTATGAATCCTCTTTTCTTAATATGTTATTATATCTTCTTAAGCTTCATAATTGCATGTACGGTCCTCTAAAATTATGAGAGCATGCCTTATACTTAATATCAAAGCTTTTGGGAGTGGCTAAAGTTGTCATACTTAAACTTTAATATTGAGTGTGGCGGACCCTTACGTTTAGGGTACCCCTTGGAGCATAACAGGTGGTCTTTGTATATTCAACTTATGTACAAATTGATCTCCATTTGGCAAATCAAACTCCATTATCAGGTTATGGCAGTCAATCTTAGCATGATACTTGGCTAACTAGTCTACTCCTAAGATAATATCAAAATCTACTATATCTAAGACTATTAGATTAGCAGGTAGATGTCTTCCTTTAATTTCTATGTCCACATCTCTATATCCTATTTAGTATAGCACCACTTCCCAAGGGTATGTATACAGATAAACAATCAGCATTTACACCACAAGCAAAAATAAATGAATCAGCTATGCATGAAAAACTAGCACTAGTATCAAAAACATAAACACTATACAGGAGTATAGGAAACATACCTACAATAGTGTCTATGCTAGAGGTACTCTGTGTATGGTCCATTGCTCTTCATTCTATTGAATCCTTTTCCATAGTTTTGGCTTTATTGACCACAGCCGAGTAATTCGTCAAGTCCATCAGATTCACTTGATATTGAATTTTAGGCTCTAACCTAGTGATGAACCTACTCACTTTAGCTTCTTTACTTTCTATAATATACTAAATAATTTTAAGTCATAAGTGTTCACAAGCCACTAGATTCTAATATGCCTTTTTATGTTGATGTTAAAAATAGGTTAAGTTTGATCAATTTCGTGTTAGAACAAGATTGGCATCAATTGGATTATTTTCTTAATTTCTGCAATAAAGGCCGGTATCCCTGGAGAAGAACGCGTCGGCCTAGGACTTAAATTTTTCCAGCTTACTCTGTAATACATTGTACGCCGCCTCCTGGAGAATCTACACCGCCAGCGTACAGATGGCGTAGTATGGGAATAGTAGCATTTTTCTTAACGCTGGGAGGAAAGCTGCCGGCGTTCATAGGGTTTCTTCTCAACACGGGCATTAAAGCCGTCGGCGTAGGTCCAAGATTTGCCGAGGTATGAAGGGATGATTTAAATTCTGGGGATCAAAGCCCCGATGAATGCTGCCGACCTTTGAGTAGATCTGGCCAGCGTATAGTGTAAGCCAGCAAAATTTGCAGGTACGCCACCGGCATATGACCAAATTTCTATAAATACGAGACGCGAAAATCATTTTCGACAGACATTTCCTTATAACATATCCCCTTCGTATAAGAGAGTTCTGAAGCGTTCTTGGTGATTTAAGCCTGGAGAATCATTCGGAGGGTGTTTCTAATTAAAAGTAAGTGATCTTAACCTTTTCATTTGGATTATATACAAATTTGTATAAGTATCTTAGGGTTTGGATAAATATTTCATGAAGGATTTTGAAGAATAAACCCTAGCTCGTGTTTGATCAGAATAGGAAGAGAAGAAACAAGTATTAATGTTCCATATCAGTAAGTATAAGTTTTGAATCCTCTTTATACGAAATTGGACAGCTTTGATATTTCGATATTGATCATATGAAATGTTTTATAGGGTTTTGGTGGAAATTATGATTTAAGGATTTGAAATATCCGTTCTTTGATATTATTGGAGGTGCTTGGGGTTATTGATCAGTATAATTCGAGTTTGGAAAGTTCTGTATCAGGTTAGTTAAGATAGGTTGTTTTATGTTAAGAGATTTGCGATCATGTCTGATGATATATGTATATATATATTGTGTAACAGGACATTGGAGTTGTGAAACTGAGGTTGATTGGGATATAATAATTTCTAGAGTTTGGGTTGACTTTGTGATGTTGGTATCAAATTCTGAGGATTTGATTTGGATTCTTGAAATTTAGAAAGGTACGACCAATCCATTGTTTAATGTATGTGCTTGTAGATTAGAATTTTTGTGAATGGATGTAGGAACAGAATGGCATAATGAACTTAATAAATATTCGGCTTAATAATTGTCTATCTAGTTGTGGTTAGCTTTGACCAGTAGAGACCTGGCAGACAGTGATACTGGTGAGGCACCCTGATGATCTTAGTGTGAGGTTATCCCAAGTGGACTCATGCTAAGAAATGATTCCGGTAGAATTTAGGTGTTCAGGAATTGGGATGTTTGGGGAGTACCCACTCATCCATATATGTATATATGATTACTTATTTTCAAATCAATTGGTTGTTTTTATAGCAGAGTCTGAGTTACTCTGGGTTCAGGATTTATGTATACTAGATTATGAACTGTGTTGTTTTGGTGGATTAAAATAGATAATAAACTGTTGTATGCATTTATTTGGTTGCATTTATTTATATATGTTGTTTGTCCATAATCTTGCTTGAATTGGATTGGATATTATCGTACTGGGCTTCGCCGCTCATTCTATTACATTTCAGGTGCAGGTGATGATAATGTGATTTACGATCTTTCGAGTTTTGATATCATCTATGAGGATGGGATGGCGTTAGCAGTCCTGACTACCCTGCTGATGACTAGTTATATAGTCATAGATGATATAGGATGGATCAGAGAAGACTCTAATGATTAGTTTATAATTTGTTTATTGAAATTTTAAGCTGTATTTGGAGTTTTCATGTGGTGACAGTTTTAGGGCATGGTTTGACTTGTTGACCTGCAGTTATGTCAACAATGTCTAGTTTGTTGATTATGGAAATTATATTCTTATCATATGATTTATTTTATTGAGGACTAAAATTTTTATATATACCTTGAGAGTTATATAGGTGATATTCATGTTGTTTGTGGAAATTATAGCCTTAGCGTGTCCTAATCAAGAGAGGATACGTGGCGGGTTGTAATGCCTTATTTTAGGGCGTTACACTTTCCTTTAGAGGATTAGGAAGGAATCTCATCAGTCGGTGTAGTTCAGCTTTATATTTCTCTATAATCATCTTTCCTTGCTGCAGAGTATAGTATTCTTGTAACATTTTCTGCTTAACACTGTCAAAGAAGAACTCCTAGATAGAAAGCTTACTGGAACATCTGCCAAGTAATCACCCCATCCATGTGTCATTTGGTGCTCATCCACCAATTATTTGCCCTCCCTATCAGCAAGTAGGAGACATATTCCACTTTCTTATTCTCTGAAATATCCAAAGCAGCATACGTCTTCTCAACCTCCTCCATCCAAAGTTGAGCATCAAGAGGCTTCCTAGGTGTTGGCTCAAACTTATAAACAAGATTCACTAACTTGTTTAGGCTTAGCACATCTGCTTGTTTGGCTCCATTTCCTCCATTTCCATTATTCCTTTGATTTTCTTGTCTCAGGTCTCAACATTAGCTTGTATCAGATCCACATCATGCCTCATGGTTTGATGTTGTTGTACCACCACTCCAAGCAAAGTATTCATAGCTTGCATTAGATGAGCAACATCTACAAGTGCTTATTGTCCTACAAATAAAGGTCCCTATTGTCCTAGAGGTGGAGGTAGCGGTAATGGTAAATTTTAGGGCAACTGATTTAAAGGTGGAAGATTTTTAGGTGATTGATCTTCATGTGATCTTTCATGAGCTTCCTCCCCACCTGCCCTGGAGGAATGCGCTTCAGGTGCTCTTCATCTTGGAGGCTTACTGTCACGCCCCGAGGGATATCCTAAACGTGGCAGTCTGCCGTACACAATACTAAAGCCTATGAATGACTACCTCAGTCACACAAAAGCTTCCATATCATGTACAAGGCATACATTACAATCAAGGGAACACATCGAAGTAACGCAATTTATATTGATAATAATAAGAAACAAGGCAAAGAGAATACTTATCATAAAACATAAACATATTAAATTATAATTCTTAGGGGCATATCCCTCTATTGTCTTCAAATAAATATACATCACTAATCATATAAGTCATTACATATAAAGAACCTTACAAAATTACGTCATCTTATGTTTCCATTTCCTTCATAGAAGCTTAACATCCCTCCATGACTTCCTTAACGTCATGATCCTCAATTTAAGCCACAGGTATACCGGTTTCGTCAAATCTATAGGGGTATAAGCTACAACTAGCTTAGTGAGATATTCCTTTTCATTCGTACCATATTTTCAAACAAGTTTATTTAGATTTTCACACATATGCTATGCATACCATGCAACAATCACGTGATTACACAAATATATATAGTTATCCGGAAACCACATATAGAATGGATTTACCCCTCCGTATCGAAGGTTAGGGAATCGGTGTTGAAGATCCTCGATCTTCTATTGCTAGTCCCCAGGCCCCCACCCAAAGCGTTCGGTTGGTTTGGCTTCGAACCTAGAGTCGTATTCCCCGGGCGATTTGGATTCTCTAGGAAGGAACATGGCCCGTGTTACAACACGATCACAACTAATCCAACTTTACGCATAGGAGTGGCAGCCCTTCGAAAGAGATGTGACTCAATAGATGCTATGCGTGAGCGTTTTATTTTTCTTAAGCTAAACCTTATTAAGGTTTATTAGGGGGCGATCAATCAATTTAGCAAATAATAAGCAGTCATACAAGTAGGTAAACAAAATTACTTAAACAGGCAGTTTGAAGTTGCGATATTCTTAATTCTTATTTCACGCATAAACATAGAATCACATGTATACACATAACCCCGAATTCCCCAAATATATATCCATTTTTATCTTTTCTTAGTATACTAATGCTACTACTTTATAAGTACAAGCAACGTAACGAATTTAAGAGGAATAACTCACTCGTCCATTTCGCGATCTTCTTAGTCGTAATAATCCTCAGGAAGGGAAATCTCATACCTTTCGTTACCTAGATAAAAGAAATACTCGGGATAAGTATTTCATAGAAATTCTACTTGAACTTTTTAATTCTATTTTACTATGTTCGTCAAATTCGTATATAATGAAATTCCAATTTAAAATGGCCATAACTTGCTCATTTTAACTAGGAATTTTGCATATAATATACTGTTTTCTACCTATTCAAAAAGATCTATCCATTTCTAAGGTTATATTTGTCATATAAGGTCATTTGGGGGTCCGAAAAGTTGGGTACAAATTTAAAACTAAAATTTCTAAACTTTTGCAAATCCATTTTCTAACTCAACTTCATTCAAAAATCCTTTAGTAAAAATATAGATATACATATGTATATATAATTGATAAATCCTTTGAGTATATAGATAAGCTCACTTTATATGCAAAATCTCTAATGGTAGTGTCTCAATAATTTATTTCATAAAATAATTCTTTTTTTTTTTAAGTGTTAAAACTTAACTTAATAAATTTCTTTCCAATTATTTTGAAGAAACTTTATACTTTCCTAAGTTATTATAAATAAGTATATTCTTATTTTATTTTCTTCATTCTTTTTCCAAAAACACGTAAATTTTCCTTTAACCTTAGTCTTTCATAAAAGATCAAATTTGTCAAAAGTGTATTAAGTTGTTGAAAACCTATTATAAATTTGTATTTATAATGGTTTTTTAGAAAATGATTCTTGTCTTCTTATATTTATTATTTTAAAATATAAGTTTTTGTTTTCTAAAACTTGTTCTTTTATTTCCTTGGAAAAGAATTCTCTTTATTGATAAAACCCTTTGTTTTAATCTTATCTTGTTTATATTATTTGAAAATAAGTACTTTCTTTAGAAATTGAAAATCATTATTTTTCCTAAGTAGTTTTATAACTTTATGGGTTGAATTCATCTTAACTTTGAAAACTAGTTTGTTTCTTAGCTTTGTTATGGAGTGAAAAAGAGTTTAAATCTTAAGCTTTTGTAAAAACTTTGAGTATTAACAAATTATTTTACTAAAACTTAGGTTACCATAATATACAAAGAAAGTATTTATTTCTTATGTCTCCTTAGTAAAGCTATCTTTTGTTAGTTAAGAAAACTTTGAGAAAACTTGTATTACTTTATTTCTATGTTGTTGATAATAACTTCATTATTTTGTGACAAATCACATAATAGAAAATTTGATTTAAGTTCCTTTGAAATTCTACTTTTTAAATTAGTTAAGACAATATCATTATGTAGATGCAAGTATTATGAGCATGTAATATAATAAGAATATAAGAAAATACTAGAAACAAATAATAATAAGCAAAATAATAAAAATATCAAGTACTGGGAACCTTAGCTTCATCAAGGTTTCCCGGTCAAGTATTGGGAGCCTTAGCTTCATCAAGGCATCATGGGACTAAGAATAGACTAGTCCCAAAAGAATAAAGAAAATAAATAAAAGTTGTTTTGACTTGATATGGACAAGTCTAAGACTAGAAAGACTAGTCTTAAAGAAATAGCATGAAATAAATAAATTGCAAAATATGAAATTAAATAAATAACAAGTGAGCTTATATGCTCTAAAGATTATATATAAATACATAAATATATTTAGTTAGATATGAATAATAAAATCAACATAACAACATAATAAAATGGGAAGTTCATGTGCAAGAACAAAACATGAACATGTTGTTGCTTTTATACTTATATGAGTTTCAAAACAACATCATAGTCATGTTAAGTTACATGACATGGGTAAATAAATGGTTGTAAGAAGTTTACCTAAAGTGTTTATGTGGTATAAAAATGGTAGATGAAAGAGGTATTATGTGAGTAGTGATATGTAGTAGAAAGTTTGTGTATAAGGAATGATTTTTGTAAAGAATTGGTTTAAGAGAGTTTTGGTAGAGAGAATTCTTGAAGAGAGGATTTGCTGAGAGATTTTGAGAGAGTTTTGGTAGTGAAATGAATTGTGTGAAAGAATGAAGGAGGAAGGAGGTATTTATAGAATTTTGGAGTGGAAATTAGATGTAATAAAATAAATTGGAAAAGAAAATAAAATGGGATTGATGAGAGAGGGGAGGCGTCGGTTTTGCCTTGTGTAAGGGGAGAAATTGATTTATTTTGTTTGTTTTGTAATAAAAGAAGTAATGTGTAAAATGTGATGTGATTAAAGTTGTATAGGGAAGGTAAATTGTAAGGTATAGGTATGGTAGAGTGTGAGAAAAAGTATAGATAGATGAATAGTAATGAATAGTAGAAAAGTACTATGAATAGTAAACTATACAATTAAAGTAACGATAGCAATAAAAATACGCATATAAATGCGATATCTGTAATTTTTAGCCTTCGAAAAAATTCTAAAACTGATATTTTTGAAAACCTTATATTTTTACGAGTCTATTGGTATTAACGGAATATTTTTGCTATCCGGTGTACTAGGGTACGATTTTTGAAAACTGATCCCGTTTAGATTCGAAGGATACTAGAAATTTGCGAATATGATATTTTTAAGCTTCCGTATTGTCGAGCCTGAATTTTGAAAATCATCCGGTTCATTTCTTTTAACCCGATTCATATTAAACCCTAACCCATTTAACATGAAATCCTCGACTAGGGATTAAAAGAAATTTAATTTTTAAAATATTTTGGAGTCGCCAACCGATAAAATTCGAAAAAAAATGAAAAGTTAGGATTAATGGGTTGGTTAATCCTAACTTAGCTACTAGTCTGCGGAAATTTTGATTTTAAAACCAAACTTTTTAAAAAAAAAAATACCAGATATCTGAGTCCGGGGGCTAACCTATTAAAACCTAAGCGGTTACCACTTTAAGTTTAAAATTTAGAATTTATCCTTTTCTAAAAAAAAAACTTGCAAAAAGAATAAAAAAATAATAACAATATTTATAAGTCATAAATCATTTTTAATAAATTTTCTATTTAATTTTTAGAAAACTTATAATATTTACAAAGAAAAGCAAAACATTCAAAAATTATATATATATATATATAACTTATAATTACATCCAGAAATAATTGCAAAAGTTAAATATTTATAAAGAAAAATTAATTAATAAGAAATAATATATCAAATCCATTTTTACCATATTTAAATTTTTTATAAAAAAAACTAATAACAAGCTAATAGTATTTAAACTTATAATATCTAATTACTTAGATAATAAACAAAAAATAAATAAATAAAATAAATAAATAATTTTATTTTTTTATGTCGCCCCGAAGGTACCTACGTACTCGCTAATTGAGATCAGACAAAACGTAGTTCTTTTTTTTTTATAAAGAACTTCAAATTTGTTGATTAATTTTGATTTTTAAGAACTTTTTCCACTTTAAGTTTTTATAAATTTTGAATTTATCTAAAAAAAAACTCTTTAATTCTGATTCCTAAAATCTAATCACTTTTATTATTTTACAAAAATAGGATTTTTTCTAAGTCTTTTTATTAATTTTGAAAACAATTTTTTTTAATCAAAACAAACATACACATATTAACCTATTCATGAAAATTATTCAATAGATATCAAGACACATATATACACATTAATGCATTTTTTTATATCTAAACACACATATACATATTAACACATTCATACATATATATAAAAAAAAAAATCAAAAATATCAAAACATGCATGTATATATTAACATATTTTTCAAGAAAAAATTCAAAAAATATCAAATTTGCTAAAAAATAAATAAAATATTTTTCTTTTTTTAGAAATTTTTTGAGATTTTTCTGGATTTTTTAAATAATTTTTTATAATTTTTGTAATTAAAAAACAATATTTATAAAATAAATAAATTACGGACTAACCTGGACCGTTGGATTAACTCGGATGAAATCTGGATCGTTGATCGCGTCGATTGAATCAGGAATGTCTGATCGGATTGACTGAATCTGGGACGTTGATCTTGCGATTTGATCACAGCCGTTAGATCTGAAGATTAAACGTGGACCGTCAGATCTGTGGGGCGGATTGGATCCGGGTTGGAGTCGGGTCGGAAGTCAGTTCGAATCTCTCCAGTTGGGTGAAGAAGACGACGGCGTGTTCTTTCGCGGTGGATTCCGGCGGCTGTGGCGTTGCTCGGCCTCTGAAACCTTGTCGGCCCGACCTATCTCGCAGCGGCGGATCTCCTGGTGGTTGTGGCTAGCGCCCAGATCAGCCGTAAACGGTGGTACGACGGTGACTCGACGGCGACGAATGGAAAGAAAAATTCCAAAAAATTTGCAGAACTCCAAATTGCAAATTCGAGCAATTTCAAACACTCTAATCAATCAAAAACACTTCCCTAATGATCCTAACACTCTTTAATTAGATCGAAATTCTCTCAATCACTTCGAATTTGCAATTTTTTGCAATTCAAACACTTTCAATCCTATTTTCTGATCTTGATGTTGTAATGTGTATTTTCGAAAATTGAATTGTGCTTTCTGCTTGTGTGGTGATCCTATTTATAGAATTCGAATCAATTTGTCGTTTGAAGCTTTATGATGGTTCAATTTTTGAATCACGAATCGTTTGTGTTTTTTCAAATAATAACGATTCAAAATTGGGACTCGATTCATGATTTTTGGTTCAAATTGATCACGAAACATGTGTTTATGCATCATGACTCTTCGATTAAGTGTGTTTGATTTGATCGAAGGACACAATTCAAACATTTTCGAATTTGAAGAAACATGTCCATTCGAATTTTTTGCCCAATTTTCATGCCTTTAATTAAGATGCCTTTTGGAATGAAAAAATACATGAATTATGCACAGATGTGATGTATCCCATGCCTAGTTTGTGTCTGTACACTTAATTTCGAAAAAACACAAAGATTCATTGATCAAATGGTGTCTCAAAGAGGATGAACCGATGTGTCTTTTGGGAAAAAAAATGAACAAAAAAAGAGGCAAAATCTGCCTTGGGCTAGGATCGAACTCGGGTCGCCTTGCTCCTGTGTCCATGGTTTGAACCGTTAAGCCGTTGGCCTATGCCTTGGTCATGTAGGTAAACCACTAGTATTTAAGGCTTAAAAAATAAAATAAAATATATGTTATATCGAGCCCAATTAATTTTTTCCTACATATATTTTATTTACATTACTATTATTCATTTAATTATTTTATTATACTTATTTTATTCCTCAATTTTTATTTTTTTCTATTTTCTATATACTATTTATTATTATTATTTATTATTATTTTTATTATATTATAATATTTTTTATGAACTCAACATGACACTAATTTATTATAAATTTAAGCCTATTTTTTAATTGGGCAAAAATTGGGTGTCTACACCTATATTATTACGAACTATTATCAATAATTATTTTCATTGCGTTGTTTAGGGTTTAAGAGTGCGAGATTGCCGGATCTTAAACACTATAGTATGTTATATCCTTTGTTGACTTTTAGGGTTCCGGTTTGACTTCCGGTTTTGTTGAGTTATTCATAAGATCATATAATTTTGGAGTTTTGTCCGTTTTATATTTTTAGCTCAATGTCTATGGCTTACCTTATTTTATTTGTGATTATTTAATAGTTTTTAGTCCTTGGGATCGCTTAACCGAGTCTAGGGTTATGAGTTGACTCAGTTTGACTTTTGGTGAAATTAAAATTTTCGATTCTAAAATTCACCGAAGGATTTAAGATCTTAGCTATTGTCGAGCGTTATTTGGATATATTGTCTTGATTTGTGTGCTTAGGAATCTAATAGGTGATTTGATTGATGTACGGATGTTGATTCAACCGATAGTTGGATTTTCTATTTTGTTTTTGAGGTTCACTTTTTCTCAGATTAAGAAATCTCGTTTTTTATTTTATTTAGAATTAAGTTTTAACTTGGTTCAATATTTCAAGGTTTCGATTCCGGTGTTTGACTCTTAGGATTATTTTCTAAGAATTATAAAATTTTCAGAGGTTTACACTTACTGACAGGTTAAACATTGTAACATAAGAACAAGATATACTAGAAAGATTAACACATATATAATCACATCACATATATAAGCAAACCTAACCCATTGGCTACCCCACTCATCAATGCTCAACGTCCTAAGGAGTTCATAACTTAGATTTAGTAAGATCAAAAGCTATTGCCCTGATACCAATTAAGTTGTAATGCTCTAAAATAAGGACATTGCAATCGGCCACATGTCCTTCTCTTTATAAGAACATGCCAAGGCTATCAATCTAATCCACAAGTATAAACAATTATAATAAACTCCAATACTCACATAAAAGGGTACCTATTTAAATTATCTCATAAAAACAAAATCTTTTAAGATAAACATCTTAATGGCATAAACAAAGCCATCATAGCTAAAAGTCTCAAAAATATCAACAAAACTTATAATAAAAACCAAAGTTTATAAGAGAAAATTTCAAAGCTTCATATAATCTTCCAACTAGCTTTAGGAACCATAAAAGTCTAGAAATCAGGTGGATAATCTAATCCACTAGCACCTTCCCCATCATCTACATAGATATCATAACTTGATAGGTCAAACATCACTAGATCCTCACCTGCTCCTGAAAATGATAAAAGAGTGAGCAAAAACACTCTATATGCCAAACCACATACAAAACGCATATGCCACCAACATATATATTTTCATGCCACTAATCCTGATGCAACAAACATAGTTTATTTTCTTTAATTAACCAGCAAACAATACAATTTAGAATTATAGTATTCTAGTTTCAAACCTAGAGTATCTCATGACTCTTGAAAAACAAACAATATATAAAATAAGTAATATACAATATATAGTGTTGAGATTCTCCACGCACCCGTGACCATACTGCCAATACCTAATATACCAGAATCATTTCTATACACAAGTCCACTCGGAATAACCTTACACATAGATCATCAAGTTGCTAGCATTGGTGTCACTTTCTGCGTGGTCTTTACTAACCGTAGCCAATCACAAACAACAAAACAATTTAATATGTCATATAGAATTAGATTAATTTGATATTCTGACCCTATACATATACGACAAGCAAATCTAAACCTTCAAGCACATACAATAAACAAGGTAAGGTCGGACCTGTATCAAATTCCTGGAACAGTACTTTAAATAACCCAAATCTGCTTTTTTAACACAACTCCTAATTCAACAAAACCTGATAATATGAATAGATCAAATTTAAAAATACATCTCATCAAATAAACCTAATTCCATTTACATCTAAAACCCAAATCTCAAAATAAATATAAATCTACACCTTTCTCCTTGATTGAAATATAGAAACCCTTCAATCAACTCAATCTCCTCAATAGATTCTTCAAACCCTAGAACTTCATTCAACACCATATATACCAGGAATCAACAACTACCATTTTTATGAAATCATAAAGATTAAAACTTTAAAATACTTACCTAAATTCGATTCTAAATCCTTTTAACTCCAAATCCAGATCTACAGATAATCGAGGTTTTTTCCAATCTCCTTTCAAACAGCGAACAATTCTAAGGAACTATAAAATTGTATATCTTAAAGAAAGAATGGTTATTCAATTACCTGATATGATCCTCAATCTTCTTGAATCACCCAATCTACAGATTTCCAAGAAAACTAGAACAGTTTCTCCAAATTCTCCTATATAAAACCCTAAGAAATTTGATAAATATATGAAACTAGAACAAATTTGTTGATTCAATTACCTGATCTTGAATATTGACTTCTCTTGATGGCTAGGAACACTTCAAAGGATGTCTGTTAGGTTTAGGGTTGTGTTGGAGACAAGAACAAATGAGATAACATATAGGAAAAATCGTGCCTTTTCAACTCCTTCGAATAAATATGCTGGCAGTTTTTACAATGTACGCCGTCGGTGTAAATTGAAGGTCGGCAGCGTAAAGGGTAAAGCTAGCAGCGTAACAACAGTGCAGAGCTCTTGGGTCATTTTTCTTTCAACATACGCCGGCACCTACGTTGGCGGCATAAACCTCAAATTTAGCAGCACACACGCTTCCAATCATTTTTCACAATTCAACACTATCTCAATGCTAGTGGAGCCACAACAACATACACCGGCGGTGCTCCTTCCTACGCTGGCGGCGTTGAGCCGGTGTTTGATATGAAACTTTTCATCTTCCATCATGTGTCTGTCATGTGGTTATAATATCACTATAATTGAATTTTTGTCCATATTAACCTTATAATTTTATCTCATTGGACACTTTCTTTAGAAATAATTTCCAGTTTATGACACTTACAAAAATTAATTACTTATCTAAGATCAATATAAAAATAATTATCAATATACCACTTGTAAATCGCAACTTCAAAATAGGATATACAAAAGTTACAGTACTGTATCTATATTGCAAAAGGAAGAAGCAATATACGTATTATTTTCATATGTATATTGCGATTGATAGTCACGATATAGCATATATATCGCGATTTCTTTAAGCGATATGTGTGTATCGCCTTTTACACACACGATGTAGCGACAGTAGTAAAACATTATATCGCGTTTGTATATTATGATTTACATATTAAAAAATATGTCACGTTTATCATTCACGATTTTGATGTAGTATATGGTAATTAATTTCATTGGAGTTGTATATTGGTAATATTTTCCATAGAAACTCTAGACATGTATTGAACTCTCTTTCTTTATATATTATTCATTTGTATATTACAGCATAAGTTACTCAAATTGAGGGTTATAACATGGATTTTTCGTTTTCAAATAAAAACGTCATTAGTTATCTTAGTGTTTTCATCCTTAAATATTTGGAAGAAAAAAATATAAAAAAATTTCATAAAATTAGCCAAACACATAAAAAGATGATATTTTTCAAAAAACCTTTTTAGGAGAAAAGTTTTTCTGCTATCAAATATTTGTGTTTTTTTTTTTAAGAAAACGAATGAGTCTTTTTTTTCCCTTCCAACTTTCCTTTTTATTGTTTTCTTTCTTTGTTTTTATACAGAAGATGCATATGGGACTTCCTAAGTCCCTAGTTGGGTTGGAACTTAATGCCACGAGCTGGATCTTGGTTCCTACCCTATGGGTGTGAAATCAATCCAATTCATAAGGCTTGCCTGAACCATGGCTAGGTCTATCATTAAGCATTATATTTTAAAATGGAGTATTAAAAGCCTGTATCTTAAAGGTGTTTTTATACCCCACATAATTATATTGATATTTATTTTACTTATTTCAATTTGTATCCAAGGTTTGTGTCGATGTTAATGACCTTATGGTCTAGCGGTATCTCTCCTGATCTCTTATATGAGAGGTCTCAGCTTTGATTCCCCTCATCCATTGTAACGATCAAAACAAAGAAAAAAGGTCTATTTGGATGATGTTTTTTTTTTATTTGTATCTTATCTGTATCTAATTTACATATATATCTTATTTGTATTTTATCTATATTTGATTTGTATCTTATCTATAAGATTTACTTATGAAAAGAAATTGTTGTTTTTTATTAGCATATATTTTTAATAAATAGTCTAATTAAAACAGATATCAAATTGATGTCAAACCAACAAACCAAATGTATCCTTATACTCCCACTTAGTTATTTCATTCTCAATTCTGCTTATTTTAATTTTAGTATTTTTTTTATATTTATCCAATGACAAATTAGGAAATATGGTTAAAACTTAAAATATGTATTTTAAAAACTTGAGATC
This sequence comes from Combretum micranthum, assembly GCA_024138025.1. NCBI lineage: Eukaryota > Viridiplantae > Streptophyta > Magnoliopsida > Myrtales > Combretaceae > Combretum > Combretum micranthum. Next base: position 4,941 of record JAMXBD010002143.1, on the reverse strand, counting down.
CTTTTTAGCAAAACTTTTAATACATTACAACATGTAGGAGACAAATAAAAGTTGGTTCTTCTCTTTCGGAGACAATATTCATGTTATTAAGCTACAAAGGCATTTATTAGGGGGAAAATAACCCAAGATCTGAACACCACATAATGGCCATGACTTGGACTATGAGCGATTCGAGTCACACAAAAAACATGAATTTAACTCGGTAATACACTAAATTCTACTTGATTCATATCAAGTTGATCTTAAGTTAAGTTTGGGTGGCTTAAGTAGTTATTTCACATGCTTTGTAAACCCCATAAATTTTTCATAGTAGTACACGACTCTAAAATAGAAAGTATAAACTAGTTAGTAAACCTAGAATCCAATAAAAACCTAAAAATAGATCAAGGACTTGAATTTGGCTGGATTAGGATCTAAAAACCAAATAAAGAATTTCATTAACCCTAATTAATATCAAAAACGAGATTTTGTATCTTGAATTGATAATTCAAGATATGATCAAAGGAAACCAAAATTTTCAAACCCCAAAACTTGTCATACGAATAGAATAGATAGAAAAATGTAAATATAGAGATTAAAAGACTACTATTGAACTTAATAAAGACTTGAGACTAGAATAATGAGTAGTAATGAGCCTATACATGGATTTAAACCTTAAATTTAAGATTCCTAGATAGTATTAAACATTACTAATAAGGTTTCATAGTAGGTATCAAAAACCTAAGATACATAAATAATTTAGCTAATATATCAAATGTGATAATGTGTAGTTAACTAATTATGCTTATAGATAGGAAACGATAACCTAAAAATAAACCGTTAGGATTATAAATACACAATAAAACATAAACAGATGTATAACTAAAGATCTCGACTTCAAATAAATATTTGAATCACATCATTGTTCTAATTAAGGTTTTTTTAAGCTATTGGAGCCTAAAACAAAAATTGACCTAATAAGTTTATGAAACCTTAATCGCGGGAGATAAAATTCTAAAAATAATTAATCGCGTAAACTTAAAACTTAAATTTGTATCGATTGATAACCTAAACATTTTTAGATTCTTATAAGAATATTTTTTGACGAAAACTCCCAAATATTAGCTAATTTGTACCCGATTAACTTGATAAACTACCCAAAAATATAGATAAATATTGTCTAAATTATTAGCAATATATATACATATCAAGATCGGTTACAAGTTGTGTTAAATGTAAGGTTTGGATTTCCTTGAGAATTGAGAACCCAAATTTGCTTGAAATTTGTCCAAATTGTGCACAAATAGTCAATAAAATCAACTCACCAACAAATCAAATATTGCCAACTCATCTCCCTCATTAATGACAGTAAAACAACTGATGAAACAGTATACAAATGGGGAAAAATCGGATGCAATTATCAAAGGAAAACTCTCATCGTTCATCTCTATATATATACCTTTAAGCTTCATAATGGATAAGCAAACAACCTTCATCTACTCTCAAATTTTCCAGATCAAACAAACACCTAATGAACAAGCAAATCGACCTAAAAACAGAAATCAAATCGTTCTAAACATCCCAGTTCGAATCAAAGAAAAAAATATCACGAAAAACGCTTAAGCTAGGAACAAGGTAAGTGTTGTATTTCGATTTTTTTTTTTTAACCAAGGATTGGAACTAACTTCTGATAATCATAGGATCATAACTAACCCAAGAACAAGCTTCGAATTTCATCGGATAGGCTCGAGTAAGGTAAATTTCGAAAACCCTAGTTACACCATGTTGATCCGAAAACCATGAATCATGTTGTTGTTTTGATGTTTTGAGTTGATATTGATGTAGTAAAATATTGTATAAACTCATAGGAATCAATTAATGAGCCTTGGAACGTCAGATTTCGGCCCAAAAATGGCCGAGCTCATCAGGGAAGACGATGAACAGTACTTCCCCAGATAGAGATGCAACCGGGGCGCGTTATAGGGTACCCGCCCGCCGCCCCGCTAAAAACCTATAGGGTCAGACCCTATAGGGTTTAGGGTCGGGTTTTGGGTTGTACTCATAACCCGTTGGGAAAACCCGACCCGATTTAATTTAAAAAATTAAAAATTTTAGTTTAAGGAATTTACTTATTCATTAGTTGAATGATGCTTTTCATATAATTATTTTGTTATTCATGTATTGAGTCACATGATAGGATATAAATTATTATTTACAATTAATAATCACTGACCAATTATCCAGAGAAAATTGGTTTCCATGTGCAACCTTCCCCACTTTTTCAAAATTCATTTCTTTTTCATGCAACACAACAAAGTATAAAAATTAATTTTCTCAGAAAAATAGATATTATTATATATAATAATGACAAATAAATCAAGAATATATAGATCGTCGTGTAGTGTCATTTTATTCTTTATTATTAATATTATTATGAGTTGGATGTATTTTATATAATATATATATATATATAGATATGTAAGTCTTCTAATAATTTTAGGCAATGACATGTCTTGAGTTATTGACTTTATCTTATATATTCAGTTTTCATGTTTAATAATTTTTTACCTGTCTTTAACGTTTTCTAATTTTTTTTAAAATAAAAATTAGGATTTTTATCAACTCTATTGAAATTTTTGCCCTCCTCAACATGCCTCACTACAATAATAATTTAATGAAATATAAAAATGATGCATTTAATTATGTAATATATTAAACGGTCGGGTTCGGGTCGGGGCGGGTTCCTAAATAATCGGGTCGGGTCGGTTCTGGGACACCCCATTTGTATCGGGTCGTGGGTTTGGGACAGGATGACCCGACCCGAACCCGACCCGTTTACATCCCTATCCCCAGATAAGCACGGAGGAACACTGGCGTGTTCCACGCCGTGTACGTCTCAGCTTTCATATTTTATAAAAAAAATTAAAATAGAAATAATTAAATTAAATAATGTAATAATTAACATTATAAATATTTTAGTACTGTTATTATTTTTATTTATTTATTTTCTATATTATTAAGAGTATTTTTACTTATTAGCAATATAATATTGAAATTATTGAATATTGAGTTTAAAATTAAAATTTTTATGTATTAATAAATATATAGTATTTAAGTGATGTATAATGAGATTATTGACATCAGTATTATGAATTAGTAATATTAACTTTATCAAGAAAGGATTATTATTGATATAAATCACTATCATTAATTTCACTTAAGTCCATTAAGCTTTACAACTATAGTATTTAATATTACTAATACCATTAAAGATATTTGAATTAATAATATTTCTGGAATTATTTTTTTTAGATATTATTATATTTAATATTTATAATTAAAACTCAAAAGCTAAGCTTAAAACTATTTTAGTAATATTACTACTAATATTAACCTTAATGGGTAAGGATTTGTGAATTATTATTAATTTAAATTATATGACGAATATTACAAGTATCATTATTACCAAAATTATTATTATTATTATCATTAAACTTGTTTGTTATTATTGTCATTACCGTAATTATTATTATTACTATTATTATTGTTATTACCGTAATTACTACTACAATACTACTACTACTACTACTACTACTACTACTAAACTATTATATTATTATTATTATTATTATTATTATTATTATTATTGGTCAAAAGATAGTATTATTGATAATTTTTGAAAATAATTTTTGTAAATTTATCAAATCTTAATGTTACTAATTATATTATTACTAGTATAGATGAATTTAAAATGTTTTACAAGAAAGGTTAGAAATTATTAAGTATTTATTTAAATAAATATCTTTACACTATGGACTACAATGGAAATTTAAATAGTATGAGTTTAGGAATATAGGGATATCTTTATAATACGAGAAAATTATATCAAATAAATCGAAAGAAAATCGATAGTTCTAAACATTAATAAGTAAATACGAATTACTACACTAAGTCAAATAAGGAACAATACAAACATAACATTAATAACTATAAAAATGAGTAACTAAATGTCAAATTCTCAAATAACCGATTGATATATTTAAGTATCGAACAAAATCAAGACAAACAACTTAAAAATAAATATGAACTAATACTCGATTACCATAAGATCTCTAAAGAACTAATATAATAATAAAACGAAAACCCAGCAACAAGATAGGACACTTACACACTCCTAGAAGCTTAATCCTATAGTTTATGTGACATTGATGAATATATTAATCATCTCAATAGGTCACTTGGATATTTGTGAGGATTTTCCTGATGACTACTACGACTGACCAACATGAGCAGGTGAGTAACTCAGACTTATTACATTGTATGTGCTTATAACTTAGCAAATTTAAATAAAAGATAATAGCTTGAGTGTACTGTATGGGTTTATGGGAACTATTTATTGTATTGATTGCCAAGTCGCTCTAATAATAATGACAACAGAATTATGTATGACTATATTGCTCGTATAACATGATTGAATGTCTGTGCATTGGTTGATCGCCTTCAATTTAATTAAAAACTACTAGTACCATAATAGAAATTGTACATGCATTGCTTATTTTGCATAAAGTAGCATTTGAGCAAGTGGTAACCTACTCCGTGTAAGTATTCCAAATCTCTGGTAATGCTTGGTTTATCTAGGCAAGACAGCTTTTAGTTAATCGCAAGATTACCTTTGTTCTATTGATACCATAGGAACTAAATGGTAAATAAAGGACGCCGCTTATGGCATTGCTTTGAATGACTAACACTTAGTGGAGTTTCTAAAACTAAAATAGAAATGAATGTTAAGACACAATAAATTCAAAGAGACAATTAATTGAGCATTGTTGTTTCCTGAAAGCTTAGTCTCACCTAGGTAAGTAGGCCATAGATTGTGATCCTTCAACCCCGATGGGAGGGCATAAATCTTCATCCTGATTGATTCTTGAGTTATCCAAGCTTGTATTTGTACAGTATGTTTTG